>VYXD01015998.1:0-73734 GCA_013397195.1 Hylia prasina
GAGCGCGCTCCCCACAGCGCTTCCCGCGCTCAGCCCGCGCCCCGCGGCATCGCCCCGGCGCTGTCCCGCACCCCACTCACTGTCCCCTCACCTGTGAGGGAGCCCGGCCAGGCCAGGAGAGGGGCACGCACGATGCCGACCACCGGTGCTTGTCCCCCCTCCCTCACGTTTGTGGTTTCACCTGGCTGGGGCCGAATCAGCCCTCCTCACCTCTAAAGGAGAGGGGGTCTGAGCTTTACAGGGGTCGATGCGGTGGAAACCTCATTTTCACGCTGTTTTATCTGTTTTGGTGTGCCACGTTGGATTTCACTGTCCCAGTCCCAGTCAGGAGCGTCCTTGTGGGGGCTTTGCCCAGGTACAGGCCGACTGCAGGCAATCCAGGGGAGCTGCCTCAAGGCAGGGGGAACCCTCCTCGGGAGGGTGGGCTGCCCCAGCCCTCTGGTACAGCGTGAGACCTGCACTTGTTCATGCATGCTGGTGGAGCTGGAGCTGTGTCAGGCTTCCTCTACACCCTGGCTATCACTGAAACCTCCTTTCCCAAGGCCTGGCTTTGATTAGTAAAGAAGTTATTTCATTAGCTGGGGGGAAATCTGTCAGCAGAAGCCTGTTTAAATTTCAGCACCCCCAAAGAATAATGCTTAAAATAGTGGGATCCATTCCACAGTCTGTTCTTACTATCAACCTGATAATTAACAGGTCACAAATACACTTGTATCATTGCTTTGTTTCAGTGGAGGAGAGCAGCTTAACCCGCCTTGAGGACACACTTCGCTTTGAAATAACACATGCCCGTTTCAGATGAAATCAATAGAAAGGAACCACCCCCCTCTGTTGCTCTGAAACTCTTGTCTTCAGCCTCCTATTGCCTCAGAGAATAGGCTTGATCAGACCAAAAAAGGAGGGATGCAGAGTGTGAGGCTGCCTGACAGTTCTGGAGCTGGTGCCTGTTCCGCTTGGTGTATATCCTAATCATCATGGTGCTTATGGCTTTGTTGAAAGGCAAGGTGGGGAGTGTTCCCTGCGTGGATTTTAACAGGATCTTTTCTTGTTTTAGTCTCACACCCGTTTGTGGTTGCAAGTTTAATAGTTTTTATGAGCATTGCATGCTAAGCTGGGAACAATCTCTCTCTTTTGAGTTATTTGGTCATTCTGCAAGCCTATCACTACTCTCCTGCATTCCCCACGTGGTAAATAGATGCCTTCAGAAATAATGTGGAGGAGATGATGTCTTCAAGGAAAACACTGTGGGATCAATTGCTCATATTGGGTGGGGGCATAGGGAAACAGCACCAGCTTTCTAAGAATGAGTCCAGCTTACAGACTGTTTTAGACTATGCTGAATCTGTTGCTGAGGGATAATGGTGTTTCCCAAGGCTTGGCATATGCCTGTGATTAATATTTTTTTATTTAGGTTTTGCGTCACTGTTGAAATGTTTTGTCTAAACCCTGATTTCTGACTATTCACTGATAGCAGGACTCCATTTACATGTGGATGTACCTAGATGATGCTAGAACCTATTCAAAGGACAGTTTCCTCACAGCACCTCTCCTGAGGAGTGTCCAGTACTTGCAGCTGGAGGAAGTTCCAGGGCTTGCTTGCTCTGTGTAATTACTCTATGACTTAGCTGGTAGATGAAAAAGGAATTAGCATTTCTTTGGTCTGGCAATAGATTAGTGATGTTAATGACACATTTTTGAAATGTGCCAAAGCCTTAGGGTGTACTGGAGTCAGGTTTTAATTTTGGCTTCAGCACAAAATGCTCCTGGTGCATGGCACAACCCAACCACTTGTCAGAGCAGACATAGAGGAGAGTGAGGAGAAGACTCTGGGTGTCAGGTCCTCGAGGGCACAATGAGCCTTAACAGTCCTGACCAGCCTCACCTGGCAGCTCCCTGCTCTGCCCTCAGTGCTTGCCTGAGCCAGGCCATCGGTGTTTCTGTGCCCAGTGCCCCTGCAGCTGTGCCTATACCTCACTAGGCACTGTGCTGTTCTAAACCCTGACCCACAAACTGACTTCCCACCTTGACCTTGGACCTGCCTTGCTATTGTAGACTTGCCTGATGACTTTGGCTCTGGCATCAGCCTGGATGCCACCCCTGTGCCAGCCCTATTCTCTTCATTCAGGTAATGTGGGGTGGCCTCTGGCTAGTGAGGAATGCCCTGGCTGTCACACTTGGCTCATGGTTCCCTATCCCAGTCTCACAGCCCAGCCCTTATTGTTTACTGATATTGTGCTGCTTTTATTCATTAGAGGGCTGCAATGGCCCTTCTGCTTTCCCTCTAGGACAAAGGATTCTCTGTCTCTAGTGGGCTTGTCTATGTTTTTTTGCTTTTCTAAGGGTGGTGCCCCTCTCAGAAGCTGTCACACGCTGGGGACTTTACTGAGAGATGCCACAGAACCTCTTCATAAGCTTGTCTGCAGTTATGGGACCTTAGAAAACACAGAGTTGGAGAAGGAAGGCTGTTGCGTGGCACAGAGCTTCCTTTGATTCCCTAAAAGGAGCACATCTTTTAAGTTGCAGAGAGGTGAATAAGGCCCAAAGTTCCATGAGATGTTGAACTTGCCTAAGTTTGGGTATAGTTCAACTGCTAAAGGGTGGGAGTGAAACAGATTAGAGGGTAAAGGTTCCCTGCACCCAAAGCTTGCCTGCCATTTTCCATATAGGAAGATTATGCAGGAAGCTGTGACTGCCTTGGAGGGCCAGGGGGCTCCACAGGGGTGCAAGAATGATTCTGCCCAGATCAGTTTACAAGGCTGGGACCATACAATATAAGCTCTTGGAGGCAAGGGCTGTGTGTATCTCCATACAGTGCTGATCACAATAGGATCTTATTTCTGTTTAGGGCTTCCAGATGCAATGCTAGTCAATGTCTATAGTAAACAATAATATTAATAATAAGTATTAACATGCCAAGCTACAAATCACTGGCATAGTTTTCCAATATTGCTGGTTGCTTTCCAGTATTGTCCTCCAGCCTCATTGCAACATATTGTATACAAAAGAATTGAAACCCAATAATTGGCGTGTCAAGAGTTTGAAGGCATGATCACATTTTTTCTTTTGAAATCTGTCTATTGAAACAGACATCACAACAAGTGAGTTCATTGGCCTAATAAACCCCATGTCCAGTATGCACACACTGTTCTGTATCCCAGGACATCAGTAATTAGGCTGGTAACGAGGCTGCTGTTGCGTAGAATAACCAGTATGAAAATGTTAGAAGTAAAGCATAATGGGAGAATAATGTAGCAAAAATGTAAACAGTAGACTTCAGATATGACACTTATTTTCACTTATGGGAAGACAGCTGAAAGGAAAGATTTAGCTACAATTTGTTTTCTCTGCTTCACTGAATCTATAAAAAGTCTACAATGACTTAGTTCTTCTGACCACAATAACGTAGCTTTACACTTCAAACAGAAATACAGCTTTAAATTTAGATTTTAATTTCATGTCTTATTGCAGACACAGTAGAAACTTTACACTAAAATAACATTTCTGCTATAAGCCAGCTCCTTTTGTGCTACTGAAAGAAATAATAATGAGAAAGTATTCCAGCAGGAGGAGCTGGTTTAGAAGCAAATGGATTCCATGGCAACTCCTGACTCTACATGACACCTAATAACTAGCATTTATGTTGGAAATTGTCTGTGTTATCTTGTACCCCAGATCTGATCTTTTTATAGGGTTTTCCCCTTATTTTAAAACAAAAAAATGGTAGGGTGGTGTTTTTTTTAATATAGATCCAAAAATAAGCATGAAATAATATGAGTTTGTCTGCCTCAAATGTGTGCTCAGGCAAGTTGTTTTGAAATGGATTTAATTTTTTAAAAATTATTTCAGAAATAAAGTATTTGCTGGGAAAGGTATTGATCTGTCAAGGGACGAGCTTTATAGGAACAGAATACTGGCACTGTGTATGTTTTAACATTATGAGATATCCATATTCAACAGTTTGAAACATAATGCAAGAAGATCCAACTGAACCAGACCTGTACCTTGGTTCTCACAGTGCTGAATACACCAGGGGAATCTCGTCATGGGGCAGCTGGAGAATTACCCATTCCTATGGGCATCCTGTCAGCCAGTCTGACTGATTTATGACCTGAAGAATGTGGATTTATTTCCTTCTCTGCCATGATCCAATCTAGTGGAGCCTAACAACTGCTGTTGTTTGAGTGTGGAATATTTGAACCTGCTATTTTATACTTAAATTGAAAGAAATCTGTTCCTAAACTGTCACATGATAAGCAACCTCTGCCTTTGACTGTTTCAGTACTACTTCATGACTGAGAGAACATTAGCTGGAATTAACCCTGGAGATGAAGATTTCTGTAGATGCTTTGTGGCCTGGCTGTTTTCTCAGCCAGCTGTTGCTTGAGGGTCTCAGATGATAGAAAAGCATAGTCCAGTCTTGGAAAAAAGTGTCTCCTGTGGTCAAATGAAAGCTGATTCAAGTTTGTATTGTTTATCCTTTTTTTGGTATGATTCAAAGAACAAAGAAAGTGTGTCTGAAAAAAGCTCTCCTGGTTTTGTGATTGTTTGGCCAGGGACAAGTGCAATCATAGAGGGTGTTGAAAGGTGCAGGTAGCCAAAATGAGAAAGGTGAAAGTGTCTGGAGTGGTCTAATCTTATTGCTAAGTGTTATTGGTAGCATCTTTATTTAAATATTAGTACCTTTTGAAGATGTCTAAGACTATTTAATTTTTGCCCAAGGAAAGGAGTGCTTTTTTCCTCTTCCTGTTCATAGAGACAACAGGTCTAAAACATGGAGTAATCATTCAAAACAGGGAGTATTGGCCAGCAAATATAAATGGATGGGTAGAAAATGTGTCCTGGTTTAGCTAATCTTTTACTGTAACTTACAATTAGATGCTGGCACAGACTTCCTTGAACAGAGACCCTGATCTAGGTATCACTCTAAAGGTATTGGTGACTAGCACTCGGGATCAAAACCAAAGTACTCTCAGAAGGATTATAACTGATCGTAAAATAAATGTGATTAAAACCCCCCAAAATATAAAGCTATAGCAATTGGATGATAAAGGCATAGAAATGGAAAATACAGACAGCCTAGAGAAAGGTGCCCAGAGAATGTAGTGACAGCAGTAAGAAAATAATTTTTAAAATTGTTTAGGTGTATGTCTTTATTTTTACCTACAAGATAGAAGTAAGTACACAACAGACAAAAGAAAGAAGAGTATAATTGAAATAAAAGCAGTACTAGACAGAGTGGGAAATTGACATGGAGGTGAGGTGAAGGCTAAAATGGAAGAGAGGCCATAGTTATGGGAAAGGAAGAACAGTTAGTAAAAATAGAAATTTCAAACTTGATTTACCCTTCTTTCTGTACCTCCTTACATTGCTGTTTCTCATGGTCTTAAGATTTGTGGTTTGGAGAAGGCAGAACAATTTTGCATTGGTGATCTGAGCTGGACTAGTATTCTTACATGAAAATAAAAGTGGTAGATAAAATAATCAAATCATAATTGTGGACAAAATATGACTGTTTTTCTTATTTATTATTGACTGTTCAATTGCAGGAAAATAAAAGGGTGTAAGTAAAGAAATGAAGCAGTACAAGTTAATTTTAAAAGAGTTTGTGTTCTCCAGTTACACATAAACCTGATGCATAGATAGGGATCTGATTCCAGGCATTAATCTTTTTTGCTCCTTCAAAAGTTCAAAGCAATATTTCTCTTCTGAAAGTTAGTTTTGATGGGTTCCTGCCCTCCTTCAGTAGCAGTGGCATCAGTAACTGCTAACTTCAATGGCTTGTTATCTTCATATTAGTAAATAACATGTTCATGTTCCCAAAATATTTAAGTATATTATATAGACACATACAAAATCCTACCATGAATCCATTCTTCCTTCCCTGAGAAATGTTGACTTAACTGACTCTACTTTATTAGTGTCACATGCTATACTTCCAAATGCAAGGAAATGGATAATTTTTAAATGTTAACATCAAGTTGGTATGATATAACATGAGAGCTCCAAGTGCAGCTGTGTAAAATGGAAAGAAGAGCATATGTAGTTTATAAAATTAAGACTATACAGATTCAGAGATATAGCTAAGAAAGGCTTTTGAAATAGCAAGAATCTCACCCCAAATGCACTAGAATAGAATTCTAAGATGTGAAGTGCTTAAATTCCCCTAACTGGTGAATACATAAAATTTGGTGTCTCAAAATAGACTGGATAACTGCATGTGAGGAGGGAAGCATAGCACAGAGATGGAACACAGAAATGTAACTTACTTTTGATACCTTGCCTAAGACTAGCAGACATATGCTTGTCTGTTTAGCATGTTATTTGGAAACTTCCCCTGAAGATAGAGGCTTGCTGTCTTTCAGAATGAGGCATAGGACTTGTGCTTTCTTATTGAAAAATTGGCTGCATTCCACCATCCCATCTGTTCCTGTACAAAATTCCTTCCATTCGGTTCTTTCTTCTCCTTTCTGAACACATTTCCCTCTAGTGTGCCCCAATCACCAGGTAAATACTATAGGATGCTTTTGTGGAAGCTGTGCCATCATGCAAAATTATTTGGTGCAATGAAAGCAGATGAGATAACATAATAAAACCAAACAGGAGTATTGCCCCACAGCAGCCCTATCTGCAGGACTCAAAGCTCTGTCCCTCCTTGGAAAGGAGATTCTTATCCTGTTTTTCTCATTAGGGGTATTTTTTTCATCTAATTTCATCTTTTCATGGTCATAGGTTCTTAGTCTGTTCCTGTAAAGTCAATGGTTCCTAAGAATTAAATAACTTTAGGACATTACCTACCTATCCAATTTAAGAAAATATAATTTATCCCTGAATTAGAAACGTTATAAAATCTGCAGCTGTTAATCTTTGAGTCCTAGGTTTGTGTGAAGGATTAGATAATACTAATGCTCCTGTCTATTCACCAAATCCTTTGAAAGTAATAGCAGAAACTAAATTTAATCTACTAATAATATATGTTGGGAATGTATTTCATCCTACAGTCTCTGAAGCAAAAGGGCAATGCACCAAGAGAAAAGAAATTTCAGTGATTTTTGGTTGCTTAATGTTGGGATTTCTTTCCAGGTTCTGTTCATATCTTGAGAAACACCCATATTTCCCAAAAGGTTCTCACTGATAGAGTGAAATTAATCCAGCTGTTTCCCCAAGACTTTCAGACAACTAGGTAGGCACTACATGTTGTTAAAATGAAGAAACAAAGCATTTTAAATTCTCGTGAGTATCCTCATGTTAAGATTTCTTCTTTTCTTCATGTTTATGAAGAATAGAATATTCTAGCAATCCATCTGGACCCATTCTAAAAGAAGACCCTTATTTACTAAGGGGGCTGGTCCATTAAGGTCAGCATTCCCTGCAGATCCTGGTCCTAAAAAAAGCTGGGATAAGGTTCAGTTATTTGAAGTGCCTTTAAGTTTGGAATAGAAACTTCGGGTCCCATTGCCAAAACAGAGCATCAAAGCACCCCTCTGGGCATACTGCCTTGCCAGTGAAGGAAGCTGAAGCATGATCTGGAAGGCTGACATGCTCCTCCCCTCCTGCAGGAATTGTAGGCTCAGGAGGGGGCGTGAACTCCCTCTGTAAATTTTGTAGTGGCTGTGCCATGCCTGGGAGCTGGCACCTGACTGATTGCCTCCTGTAAAGCACAAAGAAAGAGAACTGAATGTGCAGTGTCAACCTCTCAGAGTGTTCCTGAGGTTCAGAAACTTTACCTGGCTGTGATTTCTTCTGCATTGCTGGGGAAAATTGCAAAAGATGCCACTGCAATTATATATAACTGGGGGAAAGCAAAGTTCTAATGCTGTCTGAACTTGTCTTGCAACTTGTAAACCTTTTCCTAAGATGTCTTTGTGAAGCCTTCTGTTACATATGCTATTGTATGTAAATGATGGAGGCCATCCTTTCTTGAGGAGAGCATGTATTTTCTCAATATCTGCAAGGACGAGGCTGAAAGGTACTGTCAGTGTTTGCACGTAGGAGTCAAGTAAACATGTGTGAGAGGCACAAAGGCAGGACTTGTACTCAACCAGGTCTGTATCACATGTGTGGATATGGTGTACAACTATTTCACTTTCGTCACCTGTGAACATTTCACCAAAAAGGAGAACTGAGAAATCTCCATGTCCCCCTTTTCCCAGATTGCCTCATTCCCTTTTTAAATAGAGTCACATAGAATTAAATTCTAAAATTAAACTGGCATTTGCCTCAATCATACAGCAAACTGTGATGCATATTTTGCACCTGTCTTATTTGCTCAATAAATTCTTGAAGTAATATTGCGTCAAATTTTGAGTTTAGCACAGTAGGGCCTTATGAGGTTATTTATAGATTGCACTTTCAAGAACCTAATAATGGACCAGTTCTTTCTCTTTGCTGTGTGCTATAACCTGAAAATGAAGCTTCCCTGAAGTTCCTATCCAAGAATGCTTAGTCCAAGGGCAATATGGGAGACTCTGTGAGGAGGGAAGTAGAAGGTGGAAGGGACACAGCAGAAGCATACCAAGGAAGCAACAACATCCCATAACTGGGGTAAATAGTCATTTAGCTTAGCTTTGTAGAGTTGTACTTTACATAGGGGGGAAAAAAGAAAAAAGAAAAGAAAAGAAAAAAAAAAAAGGAAAGAAAATATGGGGATTAATCTTGTTTTGGCATGGGTGAATGAAAATGCCTTTTAATGGAGGTGACAGAATCATCTCGATGTTTTTTTCCCAGCTCTCTCTTTAGACATTGTTAGCATTTGAGAAAATAAAATAAGGCTTAATTGCAGAATCTTCACAGCTACAAAGGTGACAGTTTATCAGAACCCGAACTTATTTGTGCTACCACAATCAGTAATTAGTTCCTAATTAGTTGGATTTGTTGAAAAATACATGATGGGGACTCACCATGTGTTACTGGCATCTGAAACAATTTCATCCTGTTAGCTAGGAGAAAGTACTGCTGTCAAGAACGTAAGCCTAATTTTCCCACATTAGCACTGCCCAATATAAACTGAGTTATTTCCAATCCAAGGTGCAAATTTGCTACTGTGTGAAGAATGTAGCTCATCACATTTCCTGTAGAGATTTAGAGTGCAGTAGAAAAGGATTGTGATATGTCTAGACTCCCTTTCCTACCAGTGTTCTTGCCAGTAGTTAATAGCATCTAGTTAATAGCTCTATAAGTATTTGTACATGTATCATGTTATTGAAAGCGTGATTTTTAAAAATGCTCAATTCACCTCTGCTATCATTACAATAAGTGGGAGTCTTATTATTTGGAATGATAATATTTATCCTTACCAGAACATTTTTAATTCTTTATTTCATGGTTTTTCTAGCAGGTGAATAATAGCAAAAGTCTTTTACTTTCCTTTCCCCTCCATATTCAAATGCACATTTTTATTCAGTCTTGGTAGGACAAGACTAAGCTGGAGGAGAAGAGCAGCAGTGAAGTCTAATGCATGGCCTTAGTGATGCTCTAATGCTCCTTAGTTTTGAGGAGACATTTTAATAAAGAAGGTTGTGGTTTTCTAGAAATAGAGATGCAGAAGAAAGACTTGGAGAGCCCTGGATTCAAATTCCATTGATGCAGTATGGAGCTCGTTAGAAGATCTAAAACATATTGTAAACGTATTTGATTGCAAGATGGTGTAACCACTGTGGAGGATCCCTTACTATAGAGCTAGGAATTATTTATGAAGAGATTCATTTAGTACAAGCAGTACAATTGCTTTCCAGAGAAGTTCCTTTAATATAGAATTTCCTTTCACACACTGCATGTGAAAGCAGCTTAACCAACGTACAGCATCAGTAACAAACCTGCTTTGTTCATTCTAGAGCTTTTTTGCAAATCACTTCAGAAAAATGTGTCAAAATTTCTGTGAGTGTCAGTCAGCACTACTTGCTGAAGTGTAGTCTGAGAAGACATAACATTTGACAAGATACATTTTTAGAAAGGCAGGTGGGAGTCAGACATAGCTAATACAAAAGACGTATATACGCAGAAATGGAAGTGACAGCTCTCAGCAGAAGCCCTATTCACCTTTCTGTAGCTTACCTCTCTGTTTGGGCATCCTAGGGCATCCAAACCTTTTGTCAGAAAATATTTCTTCTCATGAAGCAGGAGAATTCTCCTTCTCATAAAATTGCTTGGAAGAGAGAATTTAGAATACTTGCAAAATATCATGGGCTTGATTAGCTAATTATGATTGAATATCTAAGCATCCACCTCATGCTACTGGCCCCTGTGACATGGGGATGACAGAAGTGACAATGACCTATGAAAGACTTCCTGTCTTCTGGAGTGGCAACCGAAATATCTTTTGTTTATTTAAAATTTCATTAGATGCAGTTAAGCAACTGAATTGAAAACTTGACTAAACAAGTGATAGGGAGTCAATGTGGCTATCTGAATGTAGCTATCAAATCCTATTTCAGGTGACTTAGGTTACTTGAGGCATCCACAGAGGGTGACAGATACAAGAGCACTACATTTCACAGCTGATAGCCCTCTGCAGTTGGAGTATGTTCTTCTGGAGCTGAATGTAGAGGCCAGATGAGATATTTCCTGTTAAATGGCACTAGATGGTAGTACATAAGCAACTAAACCAAGGCCAAAGCTGCAGACCTTAGCAATTTAGCTGGAGATTCTGTTGTTGTGGAAAAAACATACATGGTTTGCTTGTATTGCCTTACTTTTCTCTGTTTCAGTAATTACTACATAGGCTACAGTAGTGTCCATAGCACATCATAGAAAGGTGATCTTAATTCCTTATGTGATAATATACTGCCACTAATATGGATAATGTCTCTGGACATGAGTGAGGTTGTAGGGTTTACAGATGGCACAAGGAGCTAAAGAGAAGTTTGCCTTAAATGGGAGGGGTGGAGGCAAGATGAGCGTGATGATTCAAAAAACCATTGTCTATAAATAAGCTTCTTCATAGAGAATTGATGCCTCTTGGAGTAGTTATCAAACTGTCTTTAAAAAATACCATAGCCTCTTTTTCTTGACTGAGGGAAGAACACAGGAATTTGGAGTCAGGCTGTGATCAGTAAGGGCAGATGCACATGGGATACTTTCATCTCCTTAGATGTGCCCCATAGAACAAGAAAATTTGAATTACATAACTTACATTACTTTTTAAATGCATCCTATCCTATTCTGTGAGTGTTCAAGACTTATGCTAGGCTCCAAGGTGAAGGCTGGTAACAGACTTCCTGAAGTTATCTTCAGGATGACTATCTGGAGGTGGTCTCTAGGAGCAATGACAAGAGGAATTTTGGGTCATCCACATAAACCCCTGAATTCATCTGGGTAAGATTTGGGCGTTCAAAGATTCAATTTACAACAAAAGAAAGACCTGCAGTAGTAAGGATGGCTTCATATTGCCACTGATACATTCAGCATCTGGGTTAGAACTGAAATCTTAAGTAAGATTCTAAACAACAGACTGTGTGTTATAAGAGCAGCTTCAGAAGAGATGGGGCATGGTGGTACATACCCAAACCTCCTCTAGCTCCTGCTGGGCACTGCTGTGATGCTGTTATCAGACCACGACAGGAATGATGGGAAAGGATGAAGCCACAGAGGCAGACTTAAATAAGTCTTGATGCACAAGATGTGCCTGTTTTCAGTTGCTTTCCAAGTTTTGGAAGAAGTTTCATACCTGAACAGGTGTGCACTGACTGCAGCTGCTCCTAGAAGGGGAAGAGTAATGATAAAAACCTACTTGCAAACTGAAATGAGCAACTTAACATTAAAAATTTCTGTATGTACCATTTCTTTCATTTATCCATAAAGGTGATTATTACATCAATGAAAGTTTTTTAAAAATTATTTTTTATTCTGTTTGGTTTTCATACTTTGTTAGACAGCTATTCTCACTTTTCACCATGAGATATCACTGGATTGAACACATTCATTGTTCCTTCTAAGCAGCTGTTTCAAATGTATCAGAATTCTTTCTCTTGGATTTTTCAGCTAAATACTGATTCTAGTCAGTTTGCCTAAATTAATTCTGTATTACTTTAGACTTTGTTGTCATGAACCCAATACTTTTGTAAAAAAACCAACCAAAGAAAAATGCTTCAAATATGTTATTTAGAAATGTTGCCAAACTATTTCTAAAACCAATTAATATGCTAGAAAATACAGTACTTCCAAACCTAAGTACAGATGGCACAAATGACATTACAGAAACTCTTTAATTGATTAATACTGAATACTGAAGCTATTGTCTGCTAGTCTGTAGTTAGACTTTCTGTGATGTGCATTTACAAAGCAACAAGAGCTAGCATCACTATGTTGGTATGTTGTTTGACTGTGGCATAGTTCTTTTCCCTAATTAATTAAAATTGTTGAGGGACAATGTATTGTTTCAGCCAAGTTTTCCAAAGAAAGGAGTTAATTTCTGTGAAAATTTAAACTTCCAAATTAGATGAAACAATTATCTTAAAAATGGACTAATGCAACATGTGAACAAACGAACTATTGGCTAACAATTTGAAAAAAAAAATCAGTTTCTTCTTTGACACAGCACCATATTGTATTGATATAGACTAAATGGCAAAGGTGGCTTTTGTATCATCTATCCATTTCTAAATTTAGCGACAATTTTTTCTATTATCGTCCCCCATTCTGAGGCACATTTCCCTAGGTAATATATTACTTATAATAATGAAATATAACATTTTTAACATGATTGGGGGATGAATACACTCAAGTATAGAATTGATAGTTTTAAAATCACTTTAATTTTACAATTACTGGTTAACTATTGAGCCTTTGCAATCAGCCAGCATTCTGCTTGCTGCAGTGTGGTGCTGCCCGCAGGTCGCGAGGTGATCAGCACTGGTAAAGCCACACTAGTGGAGCACCCTGTCTGGTTTGGGGCAGAGACATGGAATTGTTAGGGAGTCCAGCAAAAGGCCACAAAATTGAAGATGAAGGGGCTGGACCATCTCTCACATGAGAAAAGACTGAGAGAGCTGGGACTGTTCCACCTAGAGAAAATTCAGGGAAATTTTGTCAGTGGGTATCTGAATGGAAGATGTTGATAAGGATACAGCCAGGATCTTTGGTGCCTGGTGACAGGAGCAGAGGCAACAGGCACACCTGTTGGTGACATAGAAGGGTCCCTCTTGAACTGCAAGAAATACCTTGTTTTAATGTGAGGATGACCAATGCCAGGCACAGGTTGTCCAGGGAGGTGGTGGAGTCTCCATATTTGGAGATGCGGTCCTGGGCAACCAGCTCTAGCTGGCCCTGCCTGAGGAAAGGGGTTAGAGCAGATGACCTCTAGAGGCCCCTCCAAAAACCAGCCATGCTGTGATTCTATGTAGGTGCAACATCACCAGTGTAATTTTTTCCTGGAAAGCTTCTGGTAATAACTCTGCTGTGTTCTTTCATCTGGTGAAATACAATGAAATGACAGTGAAATGATGCCTTGGAGAGGTAATGCTTATCAGCTGAATGCAAAGCTGAACAAGTGCAAATATTAATATTCAGTTTAAGGTCTAGTGTATCTGAATGAAGATGCAGTGATGTTCCTGTAAGTATGTTGGCTCCAAGTACTTGCTCAGCATCTTGAATGCTCTTAAGATTGAGGACTGGCCTAACATGTGTAGTCTCATCACAAGACAGATGGTGCTACCTTCTGCCTTCAGATTTATGCCTTGCAGGTACTTTCACAGAGCTGGGCATCTCTTAGAAAATACCTTTTGCCTGGCAGAACTATTCATTGTTCATCATGCCTCCTGCTGCAAGCCCCATTTTTGGGGCCTCATGCCCCCTCATTTACAGAAGCTAGTCACCCACTTTAGCATTGAGCCCTAGAACTGGACACCCAATTTTATATGCCTTAGTCCTACAAAATTCAGGAAAAGACACTTAGGAAATTGCAAGTATGTAATATATATGTGTGTGTGTGTATATGTATGTACATAGATGTAAAGAGTAAACTTTAATAATTACCTGCATAAATTGCATCACTGCTATACTGAAAATATATTTTATGATTTAACTTGCCCTTATAATTAGATTTACTGCTCATATAATTAATATAAATTTGTGAAAATTTTCTTTAGATTATCATTTTCAAAATGCATGAAGAGGAACATTTGTTATTACATCTCCCATATTTTATACCTAAAAAATACAGTGCAAAGCATTTTGGGAATATTTTTATTAAACATGAAATATAACACATCCATCAATATTTTGAGCAGCTCTTAGATCAAATTTTGTATTTTTCCCTATAAATTAAAAAAGTTGACTATTTAAATGGTATTAATAGACAGGCTATAGAACGCTTTTCAAAATGAAGACGATAGCCCTGAATTTATGCAAATTACAGTATTGTTCAGTCTTTTATTTTGATGTTTTAAAGTTCAACTAGCAATCTGACTTCTGAGAGGAGAAAGATAAAACAAGAAAAGACAATCTTCATAAAGGAGTAAGGCCACTGTGGCTAACTCGGTGTCATCAGAGTTAATACAGCAGTCACTTTCGGTTTCCCTGTTGTCTTGAGGTTTGAAGTTGGTTCCACTAAGGCAGATGCATTTTTGGATGTCCCAGAATGACCGGATGTCTTAGTTGCAGGACCAGCTCTTTTGACTGAGTGGACTCTCCAGACAGCCTTACTTCAGAGCCAGGTGGCTCCTGGCCTCAGTCCCCTCCGTGGTGCCTTGTGCTGGTACAATGTTCAGGTAAATGTCGTACTGTTGGTCCATGCCAAGGTAGCTGTCGCTCATGAGATACAGGGTATAGATACATCTGAAAAATAAAAGCACCACTGTTAGTTTGCACATTGGGTCTTGACTACTTGAAAAACATAATAACTAAGAGAATTTGAAAGTTTGTCATACTTTCCAGGAGTTTCTGGAGTATAAAAAGCAACAGAAACAGTATTGCGATTTCTGACATATCCCATTCTTTTCAGGGCGATGAGTTCTTTTTTATCAACTTCTCCCAGTATCAAAAACCATCCTTCATCCTTTACTTTGGGGAATCTAGGAGCCATTGCTTTACTGTCCTGCTTTCCCTGTTGGGGAAAAGAAACAGCTTAGGAAAACTTGAAATCACCTTTCCAAAATGACACTTTTCCTTGAATGAAAAACACCTCAAAACCACATTGCTGTCAATTGTTAGGCAAGACTATAATTTAGCCGTATTAAAATAGTGTTATTTCTTTCCAGAAGAAGGGTTAAAAAAAGAAAATAAAAAATCACTGTTCATGGAGAAAAATCCAGAATATAAGATATTATTCCACTTATTTTGTAAACTACAAAAACTTGAATGGAAATACTATTCCTTCTCTGTAATTTTATCTAATATATTCCAAATACAGAAGGGTTCATTGTAAACCTAGCATCTTTAAATAAAGCTAATCAATTTTATTCAATATTAATATAAAGACAAAAACAGTACTTAAAATATTTGAGTTTGATATAGCAAAAGGAAAGATTATTTCAGTGATTCTTTAAGACAGTGACTTTACTGCTGGAAGCTGATGACAGAACGATGCACACTCAATCAACATTCATTTTGTGTTTTGTAGAGGGAAAGGTTTTACTGAAGATTTATATGGAAGAAGAAACACCACCACAGCAATGAAGCTTTAGGAACAGTTTGATCCAGCTGTTTTCTACAAAAGAGGGATCAAATTTTAGGAGAGGTTTATAAAACAGTGATCACTGCATGAAATGCTTCTGCCCCTTTCACTTTCATGGCTTCTGCTTAGGAAAAGTCTCTGCCAGTAACAGCAAATAAAATGATGTATGGAAGAGTTTTGGCCCTTAGTTCTTCCTAAAATAAGACAGTTTCCCCTTGCAACTATGGTGAATCTGCTGTAGTCACAACAAAAAGTCTTTTGGGAAACAAGAATATTTTTCAAATATAATTCTTAACTAGTCTAACTTCAGGATTTTCAACAGAACACATGTATCTCCACTATTATCAAAATGAAGTTGTCTTAAGAGTCTCAGACATAACACCTAAAACTGTTCTCCCTACTTTTATCTTGAGCTCTTTGCATCCTAACAAAAATTCTGGTAATTATAATTCTTAATTATTGGAAATGTTATAGAAATTAATTAGAAAAACTATAACCATGGTGGTCCATATGCCGCTCATGGTATGTAAATGACAGAAAAAGGCCTGGATAAGTGAGTGACAGCTCCATTGTCAGCAGTGCCTGACATGAAGGCAGGTCCAGCTCTCCTCAGAGCTGACACACAGGTACTGCTGCTGGGGCAGAGCAGCTGGGAATACAGTGCAGCTCCTGGAATTTCTGGCTTGGCACACCAAGATTTGCTGAGGGTGCAGCAAGCTGACCTGCCCAGGAGGCAATGGGATGTGCTTTAAAGGTCAAAGGGCTGGGACTGAAGTGTAGGCATGTGAATTGTAATGGAAAAGGATTGTATGTGGAAGTTGTTCTAGGAGCTGTTCAAAGAAGCATCAGATGTAAAATATTAGGAAAATATTCTCAGTAAAGGCCTGAGGATGTGTTACGAGTAGAAACATATTTATAGGTATGAGTCTGGTATGCAGTTTAGAAGCACCTGTGAATGTAATTGGAAAGCTTATAAATTAGTTTGGTTTTTTTTTCTGTGAATGTAATTGGAAAGCTTATAAATTAGTTTGGTTTTTTTTTCATGGACTTGGTCTAGGATTTTACCTTAAGAGCCTACTTACTATCCTGAAAAAAAAAAACCTGAAAAAAAATTTCTTCACTATGAATACAGAAAAGGCTTTGAAAGTGTTTATAACTTACATAATACTTAAACCACAAAGAAATCTATTATACTGAATAAAGTATCATTGGCAGTGTAAATGGATTATTGGACACTTGTGCACTTGGGAAGGAAATGAGAAACAAGTCTACCTGGTACCCCATCTGGGTTCTGTGCAGGTTTATTTGGAGCACATACTCTTGATCAGCATGCAGTTTGATCCATCTCTTGTCATCTCGTGTGTCTGTTGTCAAAGAAGGAACAGGTACTTCGTTCTGTGGCTGAATTGCATCATCCCAACTGCCCTTGATGCTCAGACTGACATTTAGAATTGGCAAACGGCACAAGAAATTCCAAGCCTGTAGAAAAAACAGATCCCTATGGATTACAAGATAATCTATACAATCACTGTCACTCTAACAATAACTGTTCAATGCGCAGTCTACATAGTTATTCTATATTAGCAATATTTTATTGTGTATTAGAATATTTATAATTGTACAACTCTCAATCATAAGTATAAAATACTTTTCATTAACCTCTTATGCTACTTTCTTCCTAGCAAATAAAACAAATGTGAAAATCCTCAAGCACGTTACACATGCCTTACCAAGATTACTGATGTCTGAACACAGGAAAAATTCCTTACTGCTCCCGATTAAAGTATTTTTTCCCTATAAGCCACTTAAAAACTAGTATAATTAAGTTTTAAATTAAACTTCCTTAGCATAATCCATAAAGAACAAGTCACTGCAGTGCTAATTAGCAATAGGCAAACCTCAGAGAGTTCAGAGGATCAGTTCAGATAATTAACCAAAAGTTCAACTGCATATCCAAAGTGATTCCTATTTTTTTTTGAGGTTTTCTTCCATCAATCTTCATGAACTCTCCTTCTTACAGGCTTCCTGAGGAATTTTAAGTCTCTGTGGTCTCTCTTGAACTGCAACAGGTCCTCAACTTTCTTGTTCTTGTGCAGAGAACTGTTGTTAGAGGATACAATCTGTGTAGCTCAACATGACACTCTCTTAGCCTTAAAAAGGCATCTTGAATATACAGCCCTATGTTTCTCTCATTGTGGTCTCTATCAGAGAAGGAAAAGTAGTTCTGAGAAGCTGTGACAAAAATGGAAGGGAGCAATGTAGGCTTTCATTTAGTAAAAAAGAAAATCAGCACGTTCACGCAATGAAATCTGTTAGGAAAAAGAAATGGGATTGGCTGTGGAATGGAGGCAGTGATTTGTGGCCTTTCTATGGCTGAAAAAGATAAATGAGGATGGCACTGGAAGAAAAAAGCAAAAGACCAAGAATCACCATCTGCCCTGCATCTTTCCCCTCCACTCCCAGAAAAGAACAGGAATCAGCATATATGAGAAGTTAGAGGGTGGGAAGGAGAAGAAGGAAATAAGAATATTGGTCTTGGTAAAGAGCCATCAGATGCCAAAATGGGAACTTGTGGGAATGAAGAGGGTAAGCATAGTCACATGGGCAATAGCATGGAACAGGAATGTTTTATCTGGAAGAAGACTAAAGCATATTTTATTTTTCAGGTATGGGTTTGACCATGTCGTGTTTCAAAAAAATTTATTTTCCTTTAGATTGTGCTTGATGTGTCTGATTACTTTCTCTGTGCTGGAAGGCCTAGAGGCCTAACGACAGCTCAGTTTGCTTTTTGCAGACATCATTGCCACGGGTCATACTGACAATAATAGTACATGGAGTCATACTGACAATAATAGTGTATGTCAATACATAATTAGGGATACAGCAGCCAGGGTAAGCAGACCTGAGGTCACGCTGCCCTAGGAAAGGTGCTGCTATCTCTTTCTCCAGTGTTCTCCCCACAGCTTGCTGTGCCCCTCTCCATCCCTGGTATGTTGGCATTGCCATGCTGGGATTGTGCAGCTAGATGGATCAGCTTGCTAATCATTTTGGTGACAGCATGAACTTAGATCAGCTTAAAGCTGATTGTGGCAACATATTCTCTAATCCTGTGACTCTGAGTAAGCATGAGCCTTCAGTGACACTGAAAGAAGTGGTCCAGCCTCCTCCCCTGCTGGCACAAGCATCCATGCAGCCACCTGGCTACGGGCCATTTGGAGTATCAGTGAGAGGGCTGACAGGATTCCTCCTCCTCCCCTCGTCCCCAGACGCTCATTCCCACCTCCTTGCCTGAGGCAGACACAGCGTTTGTGCAGCTGTGCGGTGAACTGGGTCAGTCAGGGGAGGTGAAAGCGGCAGGGCAAGGGCAGGACTGCCCATTTCGGCTGCAGCACAGGCTTATGTAGATTAAAATGGCTGCATTACCAGAGCCTGGCTGAACTGAGTGAGAAAACTGGTTTCAGCTACAAACTAATCTCTTTCTCCTCTTCTGTGCATTGCATGAACACCTGTGTCTGTTCAGTGCACAAGGTGGGAAGGACTAGCTGTGAGCGCTCAGGAGCTGCAGTGTAAAAGCAGGGGACACAGATGAATTACACTGATGTTTGTAAAGGTGCCTTAGCTAGGAAACCACAGGAAAATTGTAACAGAAACTAAACAGCTAGGACTTTAAGGAAAAATACATCTCTCTTTGTCCCAACTCTGAAAGGAAATGGGGAAAAAAAAGGCAGCACTTTGAAGAAGGTGAAAAAAATACCATCAACATAAGTCGTTGTTGCCAGGATTTTGATATATTTAATACACAAAACTACTAAACCCACCTCCAGAAGATCACACTGGATGACAACTTGGGTAGTAACATCTCAACTGGCAAATGATTTTATGTTGAATGTAAAGGTTTTTAAGAAGAAATTTAGAGTAGGAACTCTACAGACCCACTGTGTGAGAGTCTCTATGCATCTAAGCAGGGTATTTCTGCTGAGATCAGGAGAGGCATCCTGATATGAACCAACCTGGTGATCACCTCTTTGGTTGTACTTCAGATATCATTTACTTTGAAAGCTTTTATGTGTCTCAAAGGACAAGAACTGTTACAAATATGTTAGAACAAAGTTTAATTTCAGCAGAGATCATAATTTATTAACTCCTTTAGTAGCATTACCTGTTACCTTCACCCTAGTCTGGTGAAGATTATGATTTGGGCTGGTTTATACCACACAACCCCAACATAATCTATTTGTCAAAGGCTGTCATCCTCATGCAGCTTTCATAACACAAACAAACCAAAGTAACTCTGAATAACTTTCTAATTAGATAAGAAGTAGATTTAATAAGTCATCCCACAATGGCTATTAACAGTTGTATTTGATGATCTTAAAAGGTCTTTCCCAACCTAAAGGATTCTTTGATTCCTTGATTTATTTTTATTAAGTCTTATGTATTTGAACATTAAAGGCAAAGTTAGTACTGCTTGATCAGTGATACAGTATGCACAGCAGGTTGCCCTTTTATCATCCATGCAATGTGGGGAAAATGAAGAAATGCTTTTCTCACTAAGGAAAAAAGTCAAGTAGTAGCAGGTGAAAACAAAAAAAAGATTATAGAAACACAGATACTTCCAGAGTAAAAGTAGACGATACTATAGTAGAGATAATATTTATTTATTTTCAGTCTTGAAGTTTCTTTTTTCTCTTTAAAAAATACCAATATCAACTCAATATTTTCAAGATGCTTAATGCGTGACTTAGAAACTGAAAGAGATTTGTTAAAGAAATATGATTCACAATGAATTACTAAAACATAGAGCTTTGACCAAAGCGTGGGGTTAGTCTAAATAGTTTGAATTTAGGCTGTCAGCTTTTAAAGTTCCCCTGATTTTCAGTGATGCTTAGAATTATAATACTAAATTCTGTACAATTAAACTCAGGCTCCCATGTGGCTTAGATATTTTTTGACAATTTTACTGTTTTTTTGCTATACAGGAAGACACAGGCACATATCACCTCCTTTTAAATATGTCAACATATCCAATACATACATGCACATATATACTATACATATATATTTATCTACTAAGCCCACAGATTCAAATTATAACCAAGTGAAAAATTCTTCACAAACCTTTGGGAACATCAATAGTATTTTTGCCAATAACCTGTATCCCCAGGACCTAGCCTAATATTCCAAATCCATGAGCTTCAAGAGCTGCTATTTAAAAATGAATTACCAATCTGCTTAAAAGGCATTTTCTTCTTTCCAAATGCAAAATTTCTTCCTTTCCCCATCTGCCTGAAATTTATGTCAAGCTTAAGCTGTTTTTACCAGTTTCTTGCTAGTCATCTTTAGCTTTAAGATATGGGTTCAATATACTTTGAGTGAGAAGTAAAAAGTTTTTTAGGAAAAAAATGGTTTTGGCAATTAAGTGCCATATTTACCACTTTATTTGACTCTGTTCATGTCTTGTGCCAGAAAGCTAAGCTTAAACTCGGTAGTCTGATATTCTTTCTTTACAGAAAACATAGAATACAAACACTGAAGACCTTTTCTCTTGGTTGGCCTGTCTATGTGAGCACTGAAAAGACTACATATGAAGACACTCAACAGGCAGTCTCAATATGAATTTTGATTCTGTGCAAGGTATTACCATAGCTTTTATTTTTTTTTTTCTGTAAAAAATACTGCAAGGAATCTAACATATTGGTATAAAGCTCTCTTTCACATTTGTAATGTGAAAGAAACGCAGTCATGGCTTTGCTATACTCAATACAGCCATTCCCAGCTCATGGAAATGAAACTTTCTCCTCACATGATGGCAAGACATTATGTTTTTCCCTCTTATATGCATCTGTATTTACAAACATAGATATATAGAGGCATAGAGTCATTCGCAGTGTGAACGTACACACCACATACACACAAGCTATTTTTGAAGAAACTGCTAAGACATTTCAATACCAGCCAAACATATTTATCTGAGGATTAATCTTCATCTATTGAATCAGACGAGAACACTGCCATGCATACAATTATTTAATTAGCAGCCAAATCCTCTGCCAGTCAGCAGCCGTTCCAGGCATACTGATGGGGCAGTAGATGCAAATCTCACAGTAGTACTGCTTTTTCTCATTACTACTGCAATTAGCACTTAAATTGATGCTTTAAACATACTAATTTCTGGAATAATTCAGGATTTGTATGTTACCTGGGATCGCCTCACTGCAGAGACGACACCAGATTGCTACGCAAATTGAAGCACTTTTGAGCCAAATAACCATCATCATATCAGACAGAGCCAATTTGCATTTGCTTTTAAAGATAACAGAATGGCAATTTATGCAAATAAATTAAGTAAGTTTACTTCTGAGTTCTCCCTGAACTAATTATAATAATGTTCTAATTTTTTATCACATCTAAAAGTTGGACTGAAATCAATGTGTATTATGTTAGAAATCTGTTGTTAAAGGAAGCCTTTTTTGATGTCAATACATTTTCTTAATTCAAAATTTTGATGTTAATTTGGTTACAAATGCAGATGTCTGTTATAGACATTTAAGTACTTCTTGTTTGGATATCTTTAAAAGGTTTAACTGAAGCTGAACAGTCAAACTGTCCTTTTAAACATTCTAATAAAAAACATTTGAAGTACAGCTTTTGAAGTTTTTATGTTTCCTACATTTATTTGAAATCAATAGGCTTAGAATGTGATGAATGCTATGGAATATAGCTATTCTTTGCTGTGAACGCCTTGAAAATCAAATTGAAAACAAGACTTTAGCAGCTCAACATTTTGGAATAGTATTTTTTTTTTCTCTCCCCTGTGAAGTATGAAATTTTCATCTCCTTTTTCTGTTTCAAACAAAAAATGAGTGCTGGATCTTTTACTAAGAGTATTCTCAGAAAAAACTGTTTGACAGACCACTTCAGAAACCAGCTAAGATGACATTTGCAATGCATGTATTCCTAGTGCAGAGCTATGAAAAGGTGGATAACACTCAGTAGATTGAATGACCTAGAGAAGCATCTTTAGAGCAGAGAGATGTGGTAATATCAGCCATAAACCACAGTCTGTTACTGCTTAGCAGGGAATAAGTGAGAATAATATTAAGAAAACAGACAGAGAAGAATCTTTGTAAAGCCAGAATTATCTTGAAATTAGAGCAACTAATGTGTTGCACTTTATACAGAATGTCGCATGGTATTTACTGAAGGAGAGTTCTTTGCCCAACTACTCTTCTTTTCCAATCACAATGATAATGGTCACTAATAGAAAGTATTACCTGTGAAATGTGTGCTGCTTGCAACTCACTGTCCACAATGGAAGCAAAAACATTCTCCTTTCCTTCACAGGCAGCCATTAGTTCGGGAAGACACTCGATAGGTCCTTGGTAACCTCCACGCACACTCTTCCTTTGGCCTTGGCTCCACTTCCTGATACAGACAGCAAAACATATGCCCAGGAAGGGAAAGCAAACATTTGTATTCAGTTGTTTTGGTGGTAAAACTCAATACTGTGTTCTGTTTTTAAAGGGTGGTCATTTATTTTTGGTTAGCATTAATTACTGCATCATCTAAGTACCTATAGAGCTTTATATTATCTACGATGTTAACATGGATACTAATGTAGTTTTACAATGGATTAAATATAAAGAGATAAATAACATACAGAGTTAGATTTGCTAGTACTTGGAACCCTTCCAGTGGTCTCCTGTTAATTTGTCTGGAATCACGGCTCTCAAAATAATCTGTGGGGGTTAATTAATCAATGAATATTGAAAACAGAAACAGAAAATCCATTTGGGACAGTTCTGCTTCTGATTCGTTAATGAACATTCTCGGGGGCACAACAATGCCATTTAAACACAATCAGCAGTAGGAAGTGGAAAGAAATTGGAAACCTGTTAATGCTCCAAAGAATTACATACCGAAAAAGGTAAAGATGCTGGAGCTCTATATTTGGCAAAGTAAGCAGGGATGAGTCATGTATCCATCTTCCCTGAACCACCATCTGCACCAGGTTGGTTATGTTCAGAGCAGTCACCAGCCAGCCATGATGTGCTGCAACATCCAGCATTGCCTAAGCAAAGGAGACACACAATAAGAAAGACAGGAATGCAAAATATAATTGCATACCTGGTTCATACAAGGAACAGCATGTGATTAACGTGTAACATACAGTGATTTCTAGGCCTTAACATTGGAGTTTACTTCAACCTCTACTGATGGCAGTTAGGCACCTTTGGAATTAACCTTGAAAAAAAGGTGAATTAAATCCTCTACCATTGTCATCAGTTCTTACTTTTGAAAAGGTAATTTACACAGTGGTTTTGGGGGTGAGAACTGAAGGTAGAATCTTTTCCTTACAAATAACTGCTCTTTGACATAACCCAACTCAGAATGAAGGGAAAAAAAATCTCAACATTTACTGTAAAAGAAAAGGTTATAATTAATGGCAGTATTTATTTATATTTTGACATGAGAGGTTTCTCAGAATTACATAATTATTCAAAAATTATTGAACTATTTAAGAACACCACCAATATATTTACATTTGTTCAAAAATTAATACTAATATTTACCAATAGCAATTACTATTTCTACTTGAACTAAGTACTCAAAAAACCCCCTGGAAGTGGATTAGATAAAAGCACTAAAATTTAGCTTAATAGCGTATTTGAAGTTTTGTTCAACTCTGACACATAAGTTGAAATCTTGAAGAAAGCTTACAAAATAGCTTATATTTTACCTATGGTGAGTAAAAGCAATCAGAAACAAAATGGATTTCATTCACCCTTTGCATTGTAAACAGTTGACTGTCTTGAGAATGAGGGATATTTGGCTGTCTCTCCTTTGGCATCTCTATCCTGATCCTGAAAAGCTTTCCCAAAGTACACAGAAAACACATGCAAACAAAATCCCCCTATCCAGCTATACATCAGATTTCAAAGTGTTAAAAATCATCCTGGCTTCCATGTCTCATGAGTTTCTGTTCCATTTCTACTTCCCATGTTTTGACAGTACAAATACGAGATATACTGTTAGTACCATTAGCATAAAGATCTAAAGCTAATTCAGTATGGATTTTGTACTGCAAATGGCCTTATGGGCATGAGAAAAATGGTTCTGCTTGCTCTTTTTCTTGACTGGACTTAAGCTCTGTTTGGTTAGTCTGGAAGTGAATTTAAGAGTTCTTCCAAGGGAAAAAGCACTAAACATGAATTTTTGGTTTCAACTTTTTTAATAGTAAATGCAGCTATTTGGATATATAGTATACTTTCCACCCTGTCTGTAGTACATTGAAGGAATTATTGTGATTTATGAAAGCATTTCAGCTTGTGAAAAAAATGATGCTATATTAATTTCTTCCTTATTTTGTTGTTCAGTAACATTATGATCACAATAAAGTGCGGGTCCTCATATTAAAACACTCTAATTCATACTGAAGTAGAAACTCATATATTTAACAGTAGTTTGCCATGGAGGGAATTTAATGTTTAATAAAAATACTAGCAAATAGTTTTTTCTAAGAAAGCAAGGAACATTGACATATTGAACGGTTTCAACACCTTTTTAAATACCATATTGGTGTTAGGAGGGCTGTAGTTTGTTTTTAGGACTAGGCTTCAGATGTTTCCAAGGGTTTTTCTTGTAAACACAAATGATATTGTTTGATACTTACTTAGGCAGCAGATACCTGCACCATTTTAACTTATTTTGCAGCCACTAGTGTAATGAGGAGAAGCTGTCTGTGTAAGTCTTTACATTTAATCAAATGTTTTACAGACAAACAAAAGGCAGCATTTACTTAAGGCAAACTAAACAGTGAAATCTTCTTTAAACAAAGGAGTTGTTTACACACGCAGAGCTATTTCAATTAAATTACACTGATTCTGGAGAAATACTGACTTTAAAGACACAAGTTAGTTTCACTCCTGGCCGAGTCACACAGTTTATTTTAGCAGTTTACAATGCAATTTCAACAGGTTTTTTTTTCCAGATCGGGGTGATAAGATCAGTGACACCTACAAAAATATTTGAAGTGTGACCCTGTATTACACAAATGTTGTCTCATTTTTCATGAATTGTAGATAAAGGGCCTTTCAGCTAATGAAGATCCAGATTTAATATTTAATTTTTTTGGAGGAAGAGTCATAGCCTGAAACCCTCTAACATTTCTAGTGACCCTAGAACCAGTACCTCATAACAGTAGGTTGAAAATGGTTTGAAGCTTTACTGGTTTCCAGTTTCTGTCATTTCACTTGGCTTGTCAAAGTGATTTCCAGGTAGGATTGTTTTCACCAAATAGAAAATAAAATTACATTAGAAATCACATTTGAAAGGAGCAGCTTTGTGGCCTGCAGATTTATATGTTGGTTCGCATGACATGTACTCACATAAGGAGGAAATTGTTCTCAGCACCAGACTGGAGTCAGTCTTTGAAACTTACAAGGTGAGTTGCTCTTTACCTGATTTCACATTTTGAAGGATATTGAAGACTACCCATACAGTACAGTCCGTGTTTCTGAGCAGTCTGTGTTGCTGAGACAGTCTGGTACCTCCCTCCTGCTCTACACTACCTGATTCTTGTTCTTTTCTGCTATTCTGACAGCCTGAAACATCATGTTCCCCAGTGATGATTCTGCTGTACATATGTGAAGAATAATGGGTGCACAGATATCCTGCATTTGCCATGAGCGACAAGAAGAATACAGTAAGCTGTATTTTTAATCACCATGAAACAGTGGTATTTAGATATATCAGTGGAATATATATAGTGGTGTGTGTATATATACATATATATATATATATCAGTGGAATGGTTCTGAAGATGCACACATAACACTGCTTACATTTTTTTAAATTGATCCCTCACCCCCTTTTTAAACAGAGGTTTGAAAGGGGGAAGAGTGAAGATGTAAGAGAAAGATAAATCTAAAACAAGCTATACTTTGAAATTAACTGAAGGATCCTTTCACATAGAAAATCTCCTAGACATTGATAGAGGCCTACAGATAGATATCCCGTAGGGAGTAAGGAAAGCCTGTGTGTGTGAGACTCTGTGTTCCACATTGTTATAATGAATCCACATGGCAAATCCTCTTTTCCTCCTTATTTTCTGCTTCTTCACCCATAGAATTTATTCAAAGCATCTCTATCTGGATGTGAAATCCAAGACAGTGACATTGTGAAAAAGTCAGAACAATGGTAAAGTTGGCTTGTTTCATCTGCTGCCTTGGAAACCTCCACACATTTCATTTTCCTCTAAGTGTAAAACACAGAGATGCTTGATACTTAAATGGTTACTGAAATTCCTATAAATACTCAAGGTAACAAATTCCCCATCTCCAAATGCAAATATAAGCAATTAAACAAAGAATATAATACAAACCAACAAAATTTAAAGTATTTAATATTTATGTTATCTGATGAATAATGTATTTAGTCTCTCTAGTTTATCTTGTTGCTACCTGTTTAGTTTGTTGTTACATTTAAGTCAAAACCAGTACAATTTTACAGAAACTTGTGGCTTTTTAAGCTCTTATTTTCGAAAGTAGTAAATAAATTCTAAATATCCTACAGCTGGTAAGATTGGAATAGATTAAGAGTATAATTCTAAATTGGGGAATGGCACAAATTGGTTACCTGCCTTTATAGCCTAAGAATTTTTAACCAAAACAGGATCATTTCATCACAGAGAAAACTTAAAAGGACAGTGAGTGCAAAAAGTGAAACAGGAAACAGTAAAGATGCTTTAACTACAGAAAAAACCCCCATGTAGTTTTGATAAACCAACAAATTAAATAATAAAAAACTAAACTGAAACAAAAAAAAACCCCTCTAAGCCCACCACTTTTTAACCTAAAGTAAAATAAATGGGTAAACAGATGGAGTCAAGGGAATTATTGGTTGTTAAAACAGAAAATATGTCTACCATCCTCTTATTTGGGACTCCTGTGCTTAGCAGAATAAAAGCAGATGCCCATACTGAGGTGGGTTTTCATGACAGATTCAGGCAATAGCTCTTAAGCCTTCCAAAAGTCACACTCGGACAAAGTAATAATAGCAATTAGTGACACCTACTTTACATTTGGTCTGCTACTATCTAAAACAGCTTGGCTTGTGCCAATGTGGGAAGCAATGACCTATTAATAAGCATGGCTGGGGCAGCACAAAAATGCCAATGATCAAGAACTCACTGATGCAGATGTTGTCAGGTATGGCAAAAACTTTCATTCTGATGGTATTCAGAATTGAGTGTCAAAATGTTTGGATCAGAATCTTGCTATTGCTGTCATTGTTCCAGGAGTGCATTAAGATGAAAGCCTCAGCATCTATGATCAAGTTTTCATCTTATTTTCAGGAGCAGCAGCTGCTTATCCTTAGGTGTGGAATGATTTTAAACTGATCAAACGGTACCTTTCTGGTCTAACATGAAGTTGAAATTTAACAGTCTTTATCTGTCTAGCCCAAGTTATTACTGATGTTTGGAATTTAAATGATGGTTTATCATTCCCTAGTTTGAGACGAAGCAAAGATGGAGGCAGAGTGTGCAAGAGGTGAGTGTGTGGCACACTCACTGATAGCAAAATACTGCTTTTTTTCTGGTGTTACTAAGCACTCCCTATATGTGCTCCAAATAAACTGGGATACTGAACTGTTCCATAGTGAACATATGCCCCCACTCACCCCCACTCATTTATGAGATTTTTCAGGGCTACCAAAATATCCTGATTGCTAAATTCTTTATTCTAAAGACTTTTTACAAAGTTTTTATAAACACTGTTTTTGGTATTACTTTCACATCCTTCATTTGAAAGTCAGATACTCTGGATCACTCTTGTACGACCAGGCAGGTGGCAGGGGACCAGACTAAAACTAGCAGAATTTTGATCTATCCAAATGACTTAAATAGTTTTTTTCTTTAAGATAAGCTATTGAAGTGTTAAAAGTGATACAGCTTGCATCTCATTAACAGAGACTGCATATTGCTTAGAATAATTTATTCTTTTGAAGTCACCTGTCATATAACTCTGAATATACTAAACATTTTGACATAAATCCTGTAAACATAGACGTTAATATTTTGTGGATAAATTATATTTAAGGGAATTGTCAATGATGCTACAATGTTAACTGCTCTGGATACAGAGACAAGCTACAGAAATGTGAGAAATGCCATTCCAGTTAAGAATTACACCTGTGACTACTCAGCTGGAAGTTGAGTGCCTGCAGTGATGCCACTGGTGGCAATGACTTTGTGGATGGGGGTTGAAACTTCAGGTGAACTCAGGGTAACATCGTTCAAATTCATTTACTCTTAAAAGATTAATCTTATTTTTTGTATCAGTGCTTCACAGACACATAAAATCTTCCTTTATTCGTGAATTTGAAGTTTAGTCTAGGACTAAATTTCAGTTACATGTAGGAGTTTAAGTCCACAGATCTGTCAAAATCATTAGAATTATGCCCAGTGACAGCTGTTTAAGACTACAGAATTTGTGACAATTATTTATAGATAATAGACAAAAGGGTATACATTTTACCTATTTTCCTAAAAACTATGAATTCAGAATAATAATATTTTTTTGCACGTGCTCCAAATATGTAGGAAGCCTTCCAAGATTGTATTATGATCGACGTGTGACTTGATATTCTGCTAATTAATACAGGTAAAATATTTTTTAAGATGTTAAAGCATGCCATGTCCTTTAAGTTTCATGTTTTTATATAAATCATGATGCTTCAATTACATATTTCAGAAACAGCAACTGAGTTGAAAAGTTGGAATTTACTTAAAGACGTATTAGAGAGAGTTTAAGGTCACTGCCTTTGGTACATTATATATCAGTAAAACAGGCATCTACAGAACCTTTGAAATTCAGAGGTCTAGTCCAAAACTACTTTTTAGAAATGTTTTAATCTGGGGAGGGGGAGAAACTCTTTCAGATAAATTAAATTACCCTTGCACAGCTGTGTAGTTTCAGCCTACGGAACACCCCCCCTTGTACTTCATCAGAGATAACAGTTGTATTGTTGTTGAATAAGTTGTAATTAATCCTATTCAGGAGGCACTCCTTTTATACTGCCCTCTGTATCCTACTTCACTTTTTTCTACAAGCATATTCACTCCCCTCTTCCATATGCTCTGCAACCCCCTATGAGAGACTAATTCGTCATTCTCCCATCATCATAAAGGTCTCACTGATGTATGCAAATTACAACCTTCCTAGCTGCTTCGTAAGATTCCTATCCCTGCATTCATCCTTTAGCCTCCATAGTAACATTATTAGTATTTTCAGAACCAGGGAAAGGACAAACCATTTACTGTCTACATTTAGTGAAGTGCAACCCCTGGGGTCTTACTGATTTCTTTTTAATAGTATTATAGAAATGAAAGCAGCTACAGAGTGTGATACCAGCAATGTAAACATAGTAGGGCTTAAACCAAAATTCAGAACTCAATGAGTCCCAACAGCAAATTTATTTTCAAATTATTAACTATTAAATTGATATTCTCTACTATACCAGTGAACTGTAAAAAGAACAAAAGGTTTTGATAAGAATCTCTGCAATAAATCCCAATTTCCCAACATAAACAATGTCTTAAGCCAGTATTTGTTCCAAATATTAGAAATCTACCAAACCCATGAAAGATACACAGCATCTTTCTCATTATAAATCTGTCCTCTTTACAGTTTAGAGGCAGTTTCAAAGTAGGAATGTAATATTTTGTCAATAATCAAATTTTTTTGAGAGCATTCACAAGAATCCTTTTCAACAGCAACAGTTATTCCCAGTAACTTTCTCCTGAACTTTTAGCCCCTTAAGGTTAGCATTCAGGAAGCTCAGCTGCTGTCTAACAAACTTAATTAATCAAAAAGTCATTTCCGAGCTGTAACTATAAGTAAAAGTACTTCAAGTGTGCTAGCAAGCCTACAAGTTAATCAAAATGCTAATGCAGTACAAATTAAAGTTGTGATTAACATTTCACAGTAGCTGCTTAAGTGAATTGATCACACAAATGGGTTAAGCATTACTCATTTCCTCCAGCCCCAACTGGGAAAAGGTTTATCATGGGTGGGGGAGGGATTATGCACAAGCAGCACCAAATCATCATTAAACTGCCACCAAGGTGCTTCCATACACCAGATCACTGATTATCCACAGCAAGTAAAACTCCAACAACACAAAGGTAACCCTCCCTTCTCCCACATATATACCTACACAACACAAGCAAGCAGCATTTCCAGGCCAACATATCCAGGTTCTTTCCCTACAAAGTGATCCACTGATGTTTAGTATCCTTAAGTGAGCATTGCTGCACAGTATAGAGCACTACAAGATTTTTTGATTATTCTATTATTACCACACTCCTAATGTGCAATAATAGCCATACAGCCATGAAAGCAGTCAGTGTTTAAATAAAATTGCAAAGATTGTGCTATCACTGGAATATTACTGCATACACAAAGAATATGTGTAGCTGCTCAAGAGATGTGGCCTCTGCTCTTCACTTGTTTCTGAGTAATCCTCTGCATTATCAAGTTAATTTGATTCTCTTCCCTTCTCTCAGTAAAGCTGCCCATTTATTTATAGTTGCCAATGCAACCATTACACAAAAGTTCTTTCCCTGGACACTTCTGGACAAATCTTTCTTACATAACTGTAAAACAGGCCTTTCCTGTAACTCCCACCACCTGCAAGCAAGCAGTTGGCACACCTACACTACCAACAAGCAACACATGAGCTCAAACCACTCTTAGGGCCTTTAAAAACTTCTCACCTTCCTCATAAGCAGAAAAATGAAAGATCCAAGGGACATGACTCTCCAAATCAATAATTTTAGTGTCTGTTATGAACTGAGGAGGTTTGGGGAGGATGAGAAGTGCAGAGCTGAAGCACATTCTCTTTCTTTTTGTCCCAAAATTGCAAGATGGGCTCCTTTGCCTTTGCACAGCCAGAAGTACTTTTGTGGACTACTGCTCCTTCTGAGAAGCCACCACCACCCACTCAGCACAGTCTGTATATACAGTAAGTATTTAGTACATAAGCCAACTCTTAGCTGAATTGGGCAGCATATTTGTGCAATATTTGACAACTCTGAGCATGTACCACAATGATGATTCTCGTAAGAACTATAGCAAAACTTGAAGTTTAAATGACCAGAAACAACTGCTTTAGAATGTCTAAAGCAGGATTATACACATCACCATCTACCTAAGGAAACACAGTGCTTAACCCAAAGAGTATTCTTCTTTCCTGTCAAAGGAAAAGGAATAACATGATGGGGAAAGACAGGACATCAGTGATAGCACTACAAGGTCCTTGTTACAGGGATAGGCACATTTTCCATGCAGAGTAGTCTTTCTTCTGCAGTTTGGAATCTATTTTCATGTCCATCTTCTCTCAGTGCCCAGCTACCCTACTGAGATGTGTTTAACACATCCATAGGTAAACACTTCTCAAAGGTTAGGGCTGAGCTCCATGGCAGTTCTACTCCTGGCAATTTTAAAATATTTTATCAACGATTATACTACAAGTGGAGGCTTGTGGCCAATTCCAATGCAAAGCCAGCAACTGTCACATTATTTCTGAGAAGAGACTGCCCTACTGAATCTGAGAGTGATGGTATTACTGCCTCAATTATCCGTTTCGATTAATGCAAATATAGGCAATAGTCTTAGAACAGCAGAATAAGAATGGATCGCTGAATACACAGTCACAAAATACAAGGCTTAACAAAGGAAGAAGAAAGATTAGATTTAGTTTCATGTATTCTTAAATAAGATAGGAAAAAAGGTGGAGTGTTGTCTTTACAATAATAATTATATTTTATAAAAATGTTAGAAAAATAATTTAATTAGAATTTTTTATTGTTTAATGTTCTTTCTCCTGAAAGAAATGGAGACGTCTGATTTTGAGAAGCTACTGGAGTGGTCAGCACCATCTTAATGACACCTCCAGCTTTTCTCAGTAAAAAAACAGTGCTAGGCTTGAAGAGAATATATTGTCCATTGTAACTGTACTAGAGGTATCTGAGGCAAATAAAAATTAAATGAGTTGGCCAAGGTCACACAGGAAGTTGTGGCAGTCTTTTTGAGTCATGGGAACCTTCTGTGCTTTATCTATGAGGGCCTGTCACTGATAACAAACTAGATTTTAACTTGAGGTTTTCAGTGTAGAGCAGGGGCGTTCCTTCAGCCTAGTCAATGCCTCAGTGGCCATTCATTACAGGATGGGAGTGGCAGCAGATAGGCATTCACATTCCAAAAGGTTATACACTGCTATTTCTCCATATTTCTGCAGTAAAAGATTCTGCATTTCATCCTGGGTATATAAATACTAAAATTTAACTTGCTATAATGAATTTCACCTTTATCTAACAAATGCTAACCATAGGAAAACTGTAACAGAATATATATCTTCCTTTCTCTTTTATGCTAAAAATGATATTCCCCTATTAAGCCAGCACCGTAACTCCTCAAATTCTGTTAAATGCTAGTGACTTTATTTCATTATAAGTATAAACAAGAGAATTCTAACATAGAGCCAAAACTTTTAAGCCATCTAAGGAAAAATTACTTAATAGTTGCCATGTCATTTTTTTGTTAAAGGATAGTGGAATCTTACACTGGAATCCAGCAGCTTCATTCACCTATGTAATGCTGTTAACATGGTTTTCTGGTGGACCAGTAACAATACACAGCCTGGAGTCACTAGCAATAAAAAAGCCTATGAGACACTGGAGGAACGGAAGGGAGAATGAAACGTGGGATAGGAAAGGAGCCATGGGAGAGGAGGCTGATTCAGGTGAAAGATGCCACAGAAGATTGGATAAGTTTAATAGTCTGTGATGGAAAGAGGCTTGCTTACATGTCATGGCTAGAGATGGCAAATCTGCACTGCAGAGGACCTGGGTCAAAGGCCTGTTGTATAACCACGTATAAAAACCCTTTGAAAGAGCTTTAATTCTTGTAACACAAAAGCAATGCTGATATGAAAAGTCTGTTATTCATGTGCCCACCAGCAAAAATAACAGTTGATCTTCAGGTCACAATATGAAGGTTAGCCATACAACCTCAACACTAAAATAATTTGTAAGTAAATAAACAAAAGATTCAGCGTAACTCAAAAACCAATTCCCGCCTCACTGCTGTATTTAACGTTTGACGATGCGCGAGCGTGTGTTCACACATACAGAGAACAACACCCACTGAATCTGTTCATCAGTGGATCCTTCCATGCTTCAGTTCCTTTTCTCATAACTAACATCTTTTTTTCTACCTCTGCTGACCTAGAGTTCATCAGCAGGTCAGTGCTAAGGAAAAAGGTAACAACCAGTATTGAAAGTGTAACCCTGTCCATTGCTTAGATTCTGGGAACTTTAACCTCCGTTTGGAAAGCGTGACTAATAAGATGGAACCAATAATCTCCCGAGAGATGTAAACCATGTGCCAACTTTAAAATACAAAAGTGCTTGCATGTTTTTTCTTTTTTTTTAAGTTTTTTTTTTTTTTCTAAGATGCGTGTATATATAACATTATGTAGTTGTTAACTGAAGGTTGGAGTGCCAAGGCATAGTATGGAATGGTATTTTTCTGAACTCTACTTCAGTTCAAAGGAACTGTTGAAGGTTTTGGACTTTTTTTCTAAGTGATTATTGTTTCTGAAATACATATGATGCAGTAGCAGGATTAAGAAAATACATTTATCAGCAAAACAGAACAAAAAAATTACTGAAAATAGTATTTAAGTTTTCCCCAAATATGTAATTAACTCCCTAATGCCTATTCCACAAACATCTAAAGGAACTTGAAGTATGTGATTTCTTTGAAACAAAGGTGAATTTTCTCACCTGAGCAAGTGATGCTTTTCTCTGTTAATATCTGGCATAGCTGTTTCTACACTTTTGGCACCATGATTTTACTGATTTGAAATATTTGAAACAGACTAGCATCCAAATACTGCTGGTTGCCAAGATTAGGACTGTGCAGCAGTAACATCTGTGGTGTTATTCGCTTCTTACATTCCCTAATTTCAGTTTTCGTTCAGTTGATATTAATATTTTAAGCTTGTTTTTATTAGTGTAAGGTTGAGTCTTATCCAAATTGTTGAACTGAATTGCACACAGTATTTTCTCTGTCTAGAGCACTGATTAATAGTTTCTCATAGAGCAGTTTTACAAACTGCCAGGCTTGACACAATGATGTTTGCAGTTACCATATTGCCAACAGGCTTCAAACAAGAGCAAAGCTTCTGTCTGATAGTTGACAAACAGATCACTGAGGATATTAACATTTGAGCAAACAAAAACTGTAGGAAGAAAGTAGTACTGGCTCTATTTTACAGATAGTGAACTCAGAAACATAAAAAGAGTAGTTTGTTGAACACTGCCTGATCTTCAAGAACCTGGGAATGAGTTCTTGTGCAGTTTTGCTAGAGAGAAGAATTCTTCCCAGGAGACTCAGAGGGTTGATTGTTTCCTGTGACAGCTAGAGCTCATCTTTCCTGCTGTAACTGTAACTGAGCTTTTCAGATATGGCAGCACTCTATTCCAAACTCCAATTGCTGCTTTAAAATTCTTTTGAGGTGGCAGCTGTGCTTGTGATTGCTTGTTACCATTACGCTCCATGGTCGGTTTAGTTTCTGTGGGCTGCAAATGCAGTACAACTCTAAAAAGTCTCCAAGGGTGAGTTTAAAATCTGCATTTAAAAATGTGCTTTTTGACTGTGATAACTGGGACATAGAAGATGTATCTTTACACTAGCTAGAGGAGCTTTAGGGAAAACCCCCACATCTCACCCTGAATCAGATTTCAAAACATGTTATATTTGTGCTTGTGAGTGACTATAGTGCTTTTGGGCGCTAGAAAAGTAGAAGTACCCGGGGGAGACAGGTTCTTAGGCGTCAGCATAACAATCCGCAGGGACCACAGCCACGCCAGAACGACTCTCATACAACATTCCACAACACAGAGAGAAAGCCGTTGCAAAGAAAGCAGAGGTCATTATATGGCAATAGATGCCTCCAGGCAGAGCACCACTGTCTTTGTTTACCTCCAGTTCTGTAAAATGGGAACCATTATGGGCATCCAGTTCCTCCCTAAACAAGGCGTTATAATATAATTTGATACCAGCTCTTCAAAAGATTGCAAGAAGTCTTCAGATTCTTCTATATTCAAAATATGACCACGCTCTAACAACAAACAGTAAACCAACAAGTTAAGCACTGAAATGCACCATGATACCTGGCATATTCTGATTGCTTGGTCCAGCACCGTCTTTGTATCAGTTGCATAATCTGGGCAAGGCAGCATGGCATGACTGAAGTGGGCTTGCAGCAAGAGGTGTGTTTTTGTGTGTGAGCTGTCAAATGAATGGGGGTTGACTTCAATTGGAAGGTGTTTGGCCAGTTCACTGTTCATCTGATCTTCATTGTGTCTCACAGGCAGATCTGTGTACTCATCAGCATTCTTAAAAAAAAAAATAAAAAATTAATCACTGTAATTAACTTCAGAATAACTATTACTGCTTACTGAGGCATTAAAAGTATATGCATTTAATTTACTACAGTTAGATTTCAATACAAAAGTAGCAGCACTTAAATGTTTAGAAAGTGTACTAATTTATCAAAATCACACATGGGAAAACAATAACTAATAACATTCTCAAATACTGACATACTTATAGATTTTAAACTTTTTTTCTTCCACATAGCTGATATTAACATTAGAGAAGAGGAAAATAAATGCAATGAAGTAAATATATTCATTGGATGGATTCAGTAGAAGATGACCCACAGGTATCCTACCTCACTGGCTCACAAAAACATTGTAAGGTTTGCCATAAAGAAGTCAAAACCTCATATTTGCAGTTTTAAGGTTTTAAATTTTTCTCTTGGTACGCAAAATGCAGTAGTTTTGAAATAGCTCTGATATGACTCTTTTCAAATATTTTTTCAATATTTAGAGCAGTGTCTAAGCAACTGATGAGTGATCAAAATGAAGTGCAAGCTTTTAAGTAGGAAAACACTCTCTGTGTTCCAGAGTGGGACTAATGGTAATCATGCCACAATGAAAGCTGTGTAAGAACTTTCTCACTATTGCAAAAAGGAGCTGCCCACCAACATGTAATCTAAATGTAGTTGTAAGTAGCAACATCACAGTGGCTGAGAGGAGCAGGTACAACTCTTTTGGTATCCCAGGCAGAGATGCCCATTCTCCTGCTTGGGAAATCCACTGTCTTTGAAAAAAAGTTCAACAGAAACATCCTAGGAACTATAATTTAGGCTAAAGAGTCAGTTTTGTGACTTAATTGGCAAGTTTTCCCTCCAAAAAATCCTCTCATGCTTGTATGTCTATACATATAGTTTGGGGTGAGAACGATCTTTCTAAATTATAAAACTTGCAAGTAAGGTAAGAGTTTTATAATATGTGATATCTTTTCCATCTGTAACTTAAGAGAGTGTATTTCTTTTGTCATAAAATAAAAAGTCATTTGAGGAGCCTGAAGGGCAACGTCTTCAAAACTAGTGGCTTAGCAGAGACCATTAAATTAAAGTGTTCAGGGTTTTATACTCCTCTTAAACTGTAGATTCAATATTTTGCATTTTAGTCTTCAATTTTGTCAGACTTTCTGCAAATCCATATTAATGAAATATTCACAACAATAACCAGTGAAGACTGAGGTAAAGAAAAATGGCAATTTTAGAACACCTAATTGAACTACCTGACTTACAAAGAACCATATCCCCTCATTAATATCCTAAGAACCTTTTCTGACAATTTCTAAAAGCAGTTAGCTTTTTACCTTCTTGTAAACTGACAGCACTAAGTTTTCTGTTTTCTTTAATGGTGCAAGGAAACTATGTCTAAACTGTGATATCAATGTAAAAGGAATGGTAACCATTAGACAATTTAAGGTTTGGAAAGAAAATCAGAATGTCATTAATTTATTTCATATCTCAACTGCAGATTAGAAGTGAAGACTGAATAAAGACAACTGCTGCTTAATCCTGGATGTCTCTGCTAGATCTCTTGTGAAAACTGTGGTCATTTATTCTCTGAACCTAAGGTCACAATCTTTTTAAGCCCTATAGAAGGCTGCATGTTTGCTTCACTCTTTTTATTTAACTGGCTTCTCCTTCAAAGATATTTTAAAGAATATTTACCAAGGAGATTTTTTACTTAGTTTTGCTTTGCAGTTTAAAGTAGCAGAAAGAAGGAGGATCAGCCAAGTCAGTCCAGACCAATTGGTAGCCCTGAAAATGCATTTTCCCTAATTCTTCCCCAGCACATGTTTTATTTACATCCAAAACACTCCTCTTATTTTAAACAACTTGCCTACTTAATTTCCTGTTTGTGATCATTGACTGTAAGTAAGTGAGGTTCATTTTCTTATCTGCATCATGTAGGTAATTAAAGGAAATTGAGAATGGGTAGTGAAGCTTTTATACAACTGAGAATGAAGCTGAATGGAGGGCACCGAGGTCAGCAGAGTCCATTATATTTTTATGTGAGAGGCCGGTATGTCTGCCCTGTTCTTGTTTGCTTAGTGTAGGCTGGACAGACTACTAACTGCAAATCTGTTTCTCTGATTTGCCCAGCTGTCCTTGAATAAAGACATCTTCCATTGCAGAACGTTAAATGACAGTGATTGACAACTTTGTGATGAACTCTGCTTGTAACCCCCTGCTACTGTTTTCAGGTTGCATAAGAAAAGACAGAATAAAGAAACATCCTTTGTAATCACCTCAAATGGGCCCTGCTGTTCACTCAATATTTTTTCATTTTACTTTTCCTTTTCATTGCAAATCTCAATCTGTTCTGTAAAGGCTATTCAACTATTCCACACAATATATAATATATATTATTTTAGTACATCATATCTGAACACCATTCTTACTTCCATGGGTGAAGAAACAGATCAAACTACATATCAATCATTAATCTTCATTCTAATGTCAAGAAACTTAATATAAGCTTCATAGTTAAACCACAAAGCACTGCTGTGCATTTTTCACTTTCCCTTTTCCTCCTGTTAAATCAGGGCTGTTGCAGCCCATGTACAAATAATAGGTTTACCAGCACCTACACAGTTAAGCATAACTTGGTGTATGCCAGGAGATAACCAGGAATTTTAGCTACAGGTTCTGCAACTGTGCATTTGGTAGTCACGTCACGTCTCTCTCTCCTACATTTCTGTGATGGACTTTCCCAATAATGTCTCCTTTTGGGCATTAGAGACTGCTGCATCATTTCAAGGGTGTAGGAGTCATCTCAGACTTACATTTCAACCTGCATGCAATACAGGGTGGTCATATAGGAGACAGTAACTTGCACTGCCAGTGAGAAATGTCACACACAGACCTGCATAAACTCGACAGTTACATTTTACAAGGCCAAAGGGCTATTCTGGTAATTGAATTCTGTTTCCTGCATAATAGCAGCCACAGAATCATCTTAAAATCCTGTCTACAACATCATGCTCCAAATATGCAGCTTACCATCACGCTTTATTTGAACTGTTAGAATACTCCTAAAAGGAAACAACTCATACTATTTTTAAATATATCTTTTGCAGTTTTGTGGTACTATCAGGCATTAGAGGAGTCAGACCAAACTAAAACTTAAGTAAGGTATCCAACATAGCGAGTAGTGTGCTCTGCAGAGTCCATAGGGTTAAATCCCCCCTAGATTTTCTTTCTACCCACAAAAAATGCAATTTTGGCTGAAATTACTGATTTGTAGTGAGAGCTGGGTTTATACCACATCTAGATCTAAAATATTTTAAATCTGGAGTAAATACATCTTGCCACTTTCTCTACAGGAGAGAAGAGGATACTTGTGGACCACAGACAGAAATGGAATCAAGGTGAGCTACTAAAGCAAACTTGAATATTTTAAGTTAAGTTCAGTCATGGGAACAGTAAAACTTATAAAGTTAATGAGTTCTAGACTTTAAAGAGCAGTTGATTAATTTGTAACAACGAGGGTCTAAACCAAACCAAAAATAGTTTCTCACATTCCAGAGTTGAACCAGTAGTCTTTTCTTTACCAATGTTATTGAATCTGCCTTAGAATTCACTGACCGTCTGTATGTTCCTTTCCTTTATATAGATACTGTGAACCCAATCACACCATATTTTCAACTTTAATAAACTTGCAACACATTTTGCTCTCTTTCAAGTTTCTGATGTTGAAAGAAACAAGGGAAAGGCGTTCTTAGAACATTTTGCTATAAAAATAAACAGTTTTTAAACTAAAGTATAAAAAATCTTGCAGCAGACTAGTACTAAAATTAAATACTAACATAAAAAAAGAAGAAAAGACAGAGATAATTTTAAACTAGTACAGTAATTCCATTTTTCTTACCTGAAACCTGAAACTAAATTACATAAGCTTCTGTAATAGTCTACATGCTGAAGGATTGCAAAAATCATAGAATTGTGAATAGAATGAATAAGCTACAATAAATAGATGTGGGTGGTTTTTACAGCTGTTCTGCAAGTAGCACTAATAATGTATTATGAATATTAGTTCTCTGCTACTAGAAGTACAACAGTATGCCCATATCCAACTTATTTTCCCAAGTGAAAACAGCATATTTTGATCTTTGGAAAACTAAATAGGTGAACATAAGCTCAACAGTAATATTATTATATAACTGGCTTTTGTCTTTGTCCACTGTACAAAGTGATACAGAGTACTCTAGTGCAGCATTCAGACCTGCCACATTGTGCCACACTGTATAGGAAGCAGCTGGAATATAAAATTTGAAGCAACTTGCACCTGTCCTCATTTAGGTGATACCTACTTACCCTTAATGTAGGATAGAGAAAAGAAACATGTTCAAAATAGAGAAATAATAAGGACTAATAGTTTGTGAGTAGCTAGGTAACGCCTGACATATTCACAAATCCTAAATTTTTCTTTGAGGATATTTGAACTTCTATACTTAAAATCATTTGGAATTATTTCCAATTTTATATATATACATGTATATCTCCACACATGTGCTGACACAAATCTCATTTGATCCTATTACCTATACCATAAGGAAAATTAAAAAAAATTGGTTAACTAAAGCTCCCAAGCTATCTTCCTTTGCCCATGATTTTCCCAAGAGAAAAAGACTATATTATGTGACAAAGGAATGGCACAAGTGTATATTATGAACATTATTTAAATTAACCAACATATCTATAGTATGTTTTATTGTCACATTTTCGAGTGCGAGTTTGATTTACAAGGAAGGACATTACATTTACACAGATGTATCCTGACAGGCAGCCAGAAGATAATCATGCTTACATTTATATTCAGAAAATTAATAATGGTGTGGAAACATGTTTTAAAAAAGTGGGAAAAAAACTAAAAAACCCCCAAACCAAACGTAACATAAAAGTGGTTTTTCAGCTCATACCAAAAAGTAATGTAGATTGAGGAACGGAATTGGAGAAGTACTTGCTAGTATTGCTCTGAAAATTTTATATTTGTTAGTGATTCCATTATAAACTCCTATTTTAAGGAATTTATTGGTAGCCTCTAAATGTTGTGTTTTGGTCTCAGTTTTATAAGACATAATTTAAACTTCCAAATGCTTGGGTGTTTTTTTTACTCATAGATATAAAAGATCTATGACAATATTCCAGTTAAAAGACACTTACAAACATATGTTACTAGTTATAAGTTTTAAGAACAAACATGACGTGTTTTCAGAATTCATATTATAGACTAAAAAGGAAAAAAAGTTCATTTCTGCCAGTTCACTCTGTTTTACCCATGTAAAAATAAACTTTTAAGACAAACTTTGCAGAAGAAATGCTCCAGATTTTCAGGGCAGGCTGGCAGGCTCTGCTAAACCACAGAGCAGGCTGAGGCTTTGTAGAGATCTTAAAAAAATGGCTAAGATGGTTCAAAAATAGACAACAACACTTTTCAGGCAAGATTAAAATATATTTGCTACATGATACTGTCATTCATCACAGACACCATGTTTACAAATAAACTCCTTGTCTTCGCATACTGTACAACATCTCCCCATCAACTGCACATGTATGTGGCAGTGCCATCAAAGTGCATCCAGCATTTCAGAGCCAACCCTGCAGTGCAGCTCCTTCCCCTCAGGGGCCTTCCCATGCCTTCCTTTCCTGGGATGGTGGCTGCCAGGGAGGACAGGCAGAAAACAGAGCCCTGTGCCAGCCCTGAGCCACAGAGCACAGAGGAGTCAGAGCCACAGCCTCCAGGCAGCAGCTGTCCCTGGCTGTGGGGAAGGGGGTCCCCTCTTGGGCACTGGGGATCCTCACTGGGGACTCTCTCTGCCCTAAGCCTCCACTCCAGCTTAGCTTACAGGAAAATGCTACTGTCACTTTTGTTTACACCCCATCAGACCACTCTTCACCCTCTGGAAAAGGAGGGAAAGAGATGCATATGATGGAGAGCATTGTCCAAGGAAAAAGACCTGCTCAGCACCTTCTAAAACAAATAGAAACTTTTTCTATTTTTTATCTAATTAGTGTTCAATGTATTTCAAGAGGTAATAGATATATATGAAAAAATAAAGAAGTAATAATTCAAAGTGTAACATTAACCCAATTAACTGGGTTAGAGCAAAACAGTGAGGCGGGGTACCCTGGGATATGTCTCTAGATTTAAGGCTCCACAGAGCAAACACTGGAAATTTCCAGTTGGACACTAGAAGTTGAAGAGAGAAAGTTGTAAAACCCATCAACATGCAATTATGCAAATCTATTATGTTTTAAACATTAATTTGTAACTATCATTCAGGATTTAAAATGGGCCCATTTCTGCCATAGGATCTGCATAAAAACATACAAGTTAAAAGTTCTTAAAATTGTTAGTTCTCATGTTAGTGATCAGAGAAATTAATTATTAATTAATATATTATTATGTTAATATGCAATATATTAATTGTATTCTCATACTTTTAACTTTAAATAGACAAGTGCTTGATTTTTGCTTTTAAATAGCTGCGTATGATAAACACCATAAATGTTACAATTACAGACATCATAAAAAGCACAGCTTAGGGCAATGAAACAGTTGAGTGATCACTTAAAAACACCCTAAAGGGTTTAGATTTCACAAGTTCACCTCTTACTTAAAACATCCAAACTACAAACTACTGATGACATTCCTGATGACCAGGGGTCAGGAGTCTGAAAGACCTTTGCCACTGCTCACAGAGCAATAGGAGGTCAGCAATATTAGCTACCAGTAGCAGAGAGTGACCTGGCAGATCTGGGAACTTCCAAACTACAAAGTTAAATTTCAGACCTCTGCCTCAGCATGGAGTTGATAAAAGAATATGCAAGCATGCTAGCATACAGGAGGGGGAGGATTATTATAAAGTAACAATGATTTGACATGGGAAAGAAGTTCTTAGGACTTCTATACTAACTTGAAAGTTGATTTTCCTCTCTAGTTTCCTAAGCATGTTAGAGAAGCTGAGCTTCAGTGTAGGGGAAGATACAGTAACAGATAATACAATCACTGTAATTGTCGTATTAAATGTTAAAAAATATACAACCATTCTATTTCAGGAAATTTTCCTATTTAAGTTATGTACCTTACTAAAACATTACAACAAGGAATGAATTCATGATTTTAAGTCCTACCCCTCACATTCCATATTTCATAAAGGTTATGATGACAGTCATAATTCAGTGCTACTTTTTCTGGGCAGTCCTAATAAAACCAGTTCTAAAAATACATTTTCCCTGAATGTATAGGTACTTTCATAGTATTAAGCCTGTACAACTTTCATAGATGTGGCTTTAGTTTGCTCTTAGGTTTTTAAGTTAAATTTTAGGTATTCCTGCAATACTTGCACAGTTTATGAAAAAATAAAAGCAAAAGAAGACTAAATTAGGACAAAAATAAGAGCAAATATCTTGTACTGAAGACACGTTATTCACCTAGAATAAGATACTTTGACCACAGCAAATAAATATAAATGAATGGTACAAATTACATTTATAAAGTGAAGTTTCATAATGGGAGAGAATTACTACATTTTATTGCTGTAAATGGTATATTGCAGTTTTTGCCTCTCTAAAATGCTTGACTTTTCTGATTACTTCTCATGAGAATGCTTCAAACCTGCACATTTTGAATGTCTTATCATCATTCCATTTTTTAGTCTTAAAACTTAGATGGGGCAGTGACCCACAGCTTACTTTCCCTGTAATCTCAAGTTATATTATAGAAAAGATTTAAAATTGACTGGTTTTGGCTGTACAGAAACTAATTGTATTGCACTACTACAGAAAAGCTTTTCAGTGCATGAACTCAGTAATCTGCTCACACGAAACTGGGAAAATCTCTCTGAGTGTACATTCAGAAGTCTCATTGTCATGAGAACTCTACGTCAGTTCCATTTGGACGTCTGTCCGTGTTTTGAAATTGAACTTGGCTGAATCAGCTGGCCCAACTACTGACTGAGATGATGATAGCATTAAAAACTGGAATAGCAAATCCTGGCACACAGCTTTCCCTGGGAAAGCGATCAGTCATTTTCCATCTTTGGCTTTGATCCTCCACTGGGATCTTTCAGTGCAGAGCCCACACCCAGGGAAGAAGTTAACAGATCTCCGCATTAAGTTAATGCCACTCTGCATGGAGGCAGGAGTAAGCACTACTAATTCTTTATGTGAAATGGGGCCCCTACGTACTGTATATGTTAATGGCAAGCTGTAAAAGCTCTGTGTGCTGAAAACCAGATTTCAAATCTGCTGACCTGTGGCAGGTCCCCTAGTGGGGAGCCACAAATGCACACTGCTGCATTTTTGTACTGGATTAAATTCTGGATCTAGACTACTATGTGACCAGAGACAAAAGGGAATAAAAAGTTCACAGGAGTGTAATACCTGTCATCATGTGGTGAAATGAGTAGCAGCCTGTGTTCAAGAGAGGCTCAAGCCCAGAACAACAGAAGAACAATACAAACTGGCAGAAATATATGGGAAACTTGGAAGGCGCCTAGATGCACGATGTCTTTTCAGCAAGCCAATGCTACTGGTCTCACTCTGAGCACTTTTAAATGAATATAGTTTAATATAATAATAAGAAAACACAACTCTAAGAGGAAATGACAGCTGTTGCAAGTAAATTTCAATAAGGGTAGTTCCCTGCTGATAAAAACTGGCACATCTCCATTCATTTCAGTGTAACTATGTGAATTAACATTGCCTGAAAATCTAGCCCAATGTTTTGAACAACTCAAGAGCTACAAGGAAATACACAGATGGAAGACACTGGTAATTACAAGGGTGAGAAAGAAGGGTAATTACTGAGGAAACAAAAAGTCAGTAAAGGAAAAATATGGGAAGTCTATTATACAAATAGCCAACTTGTGTGTGTTTTGGGATGCTTGATTTGAGTTCTATCAACATATCTGTTACAAATGACAACAGGTCTGATATCAAGAACAACATGGGGAAAATGCCCTTGTACCATAATGGACTTTAACAGGACATGCCATTACCAAAATAGGATGTACCATGCATTACTAAGGCAAATGTAACCCTTTTTTGATGGCAAGTGGTAATTTTTCTTGGTGACTGTCACTGCACACGGATTTGTGAGAACACTGTAAACTCAATGTTCCTACACAGACACATACCATGTCTTGCCTACATGTAAATAAAGACATTCATCTAAAATACACTGTAAGATCTATATTAAAAAAAAAGAAAAGGAATGATAACTGATGATTAAGAGAGTTGAAGATATTTTGCCTCTGGCATAAAGTTTTAAGAACTTCTTTTAAAAGACAAAGAAAGCAGAGATTTTCAGGACCAGATGTCTAGGAAGATCCCATTTGGATTTCAGCTACTTAAATTTGCAATCATGTATTTATACATCTAACAGAGCTTCTGTTTCCCCTAGAATCTGAAAATTAACTAGCTTTGTAGCATCTTCCTTGATCTGCCACCCGTGCCCTGAGGATTAGAGACTCCACCTGAGCTTGTTTTACAAGCATAACAGAAAAAATTAATCTCTGCTGGCAGCGATCCCACTGGGATACTGATGAATAATGATATCCCTCTCTTGCTGCCCTCTCAGTCCACTAGAAAAGCCACTCTAACCCAGCAACGTGGAAACCGCTGAAACCATTCCAGCTGTGGATTAGCAGGCAGTCAAGCATCCATCTGTTCTGTGTGAATCGAGAGAAAGCAAACATGCATTCTTATAGCTAAAGAAGTATTAAAAATTAGCATCTTATATGACTGCATATAGTATTAAGACAATCATATACAAAAGGAAAAATAATCTATTATCTACATGTTGTTTACAATTGCTTGTTGCCTTAGGCAAATGATAAACCAGCGACAATCAATCTCCTTAACCTACAAAACACTGTGCTTTCAATGATATAATAAGTTTAAGGTAAAAATTGCTAATACTTTGTGCATCTGCATCAGTTGTACCTAAAAATCTTTTGTCAAGAGACAGGTATGCACCCTTTTTGTAAGCAAGCATGGTGACATCCTGCCAGGAGAAACATTTAAGAGGTCTGTTGTGAGAGGAATTTTAGCCATTTTCTCACCCCATAAGGTGAGAGGAATAGACCTGAGATATTTTCTCTTTCTGGAAACGAGTAGTTTGGGTAAACTCTACTGGCTTGCTACTCTTTTCCACTGGAAGACAGAAAGGAAAGGTGGTGGAAGTGGAAGTGGAAATTGGAATTTAGGCAACTCAATCAAACTGGTGATGTCTGATTTGACTGTTCCATGGAAAGAGGACAGTGGCCTACTATAAATTAAGGAAAGCTGAATTTTAGCATTACGCCCCAAAAAAGTACTTATAAAAGTGCATACTTTGACAGTTTTCCCATACATCAATTCTAATACTTTGCTTGATGCCTGGCTTACATTTATTAAGTTGCAGAGGTGAAGAAAATGTGCAACTGCTTGTTCTCTAAAAGCAACCTTCCTACTGTACAAGAAATTTCCAAATATATATAAATTTTTTTCAAATGCTTTCAAATTTTTTCAAATGCTAAGTAGCAAATGCTTTCAAATGCTTTTGGTAGCAAAAATCCCTCTGCAATTTCTTCCAACATTACAGTTAGAATACCTAAGTAGTTGTGAAATAAAACATCTTGTAAATATTAGGCAATAGGAGAGGCCTATTTCTTAAATATTTCTAAATAGGAGAGGCTGATTTCTTAAAAGTTCATCTCTGATAATACATAACGTCAACATTTAAAGTAAAATTCAATTTCTAAAGCTAGACAGGCCCCCATTGAGGAAAAAAAAAGAAAATGAGACAAAGAAAGAATCTAAATGCAAATGGGAAAATACAAGTGTCAGATACTTCATTAATGACTGATCAGTAATCCTCTTATGCTTTTTTTTATTTAACTACTGTGCTAAGGGAACAGTATATGCTGGATATCAATCTTATATGATGTCATCATTTCAGCCAAACCAATCTTTATCCTGAGTTTCTGTTCCAATCAGAAAACAAGCTCCAATGTTATCCTCTTTCTTAACAGTTTTACAAGCAATATCTTCTATGCTGACAGAGAAGAATATTTTTGTGCCTTTAAAGAGCACTCTGTATGGCGCAGTTGGTTTCACTACGTGAGCTGTATTCTATGAAAACAAAGTCATCAATATGATTGTTAATTGTTATAACTTATATTAGAATTGTATAAATCTATCAAAGGCATTATCTAGAAGCCAGTGAAGACAAAAGATCTGCAGGGTGCAGAAGGCACTAAAATTTGCTTATCCTGCTTCAACTACAAATTGGGAGGAATAAAGCAGGTAGAACTTGAACTGACTTGCTAAAGACAAACTGAGCTTTTAAGACTTCCTGCTGGAGCATCTGGGCCATGAGAATGCACAGCCTTTTATCAAAGCAGCCTTACAGATTATAAAACATTCGCCTTTACCATAATAAAGATGCTGTTGAGAACTTCAGTTCTATTTCAACAAACACAAACACTATTTCAACAAATACATTGTATATTGAAAACATACAGCCATATGACGTGACTGCTGAAAAAAGCCATTTAATTTCCTGTAGGAATACTTTTCCAAGTAGTGGCTGCATGTACACAGCTGAGTAATTTGAAATCTTGCATGATGGTGGCTACAGTTCTAACTGCCAAGTGGTAAGTAAAAGGTGTTTGTGCTGAAATAGACAAACAAATAAATGGTCCATGGTTGAACTGCATGCAGCTTTGAGCAGTCAGCTAAACCAAGCTTGCTATCTCTGAACTTGCTTCTACCATGGGCAAACACTGATTTGCCACAGATGGGAGACAATGTTCACCTTTGCAAGTACCATACCAGGACAGTACTTCTGTCCACCTGGCTCTCAGAACACTTTCCATTGGTATACATGAGTGTTTTGCAGCTGTAACTGCATTCCCTGTTTAAGGAATTTATTTCCTCATTTTTTCTGACAGAAATGGTTACTAAAGCAGGTGTTTGAAATGGGGATAATAGCCTGAGGCTACTGCTTTCTACTACTACAGATATATACACTTTCAGAAGTTTTTCCCTTCAATGTTGCACTGCAATCAAAGCAAATTAAAAAAAAACCCTACCCCCCCCAATATTATATCCAAGACAACAGTTCTTGTTTTATGGCCTTTGTCATGGCAAATGTTTGTCAGAAACATTTAGCTACAACTTTAAAATAGGTTTTGATTTAGCTTTTGTGAGTATTGATTCAGTTAGGGTTGATGTTTTGTTGTTGTTGTTTTTTTTTTTTTAATCTGGCATATAATGACAGAAATTAAATAAGAAGATTGGATGGGGAAAAAAGGAGAGCTGTAAATTGGAGGTTAGAAATTCATGTATACTAGAGATGGAAAGGATTTGTGTTTTCTGGTTTTGACTGTAATTCTTTCTTATTGATGCCATAAAAATGGAAGACTTATGCCATGTTGAGTTAGCTGTCACTGGTGGACATTGTTACCTTGATTTACTAATGGATTGTGCTTTCCTGGAAAGGCAGCCAGCATATTATCCCTTCAATCTTAAACAATCATTTGGAAAAAGAAGACCAGGAAACAGTTGTGTCACGATGTTAGAAAAAAAATTACTAAATTCAAGAACTACAGCAACATTAAAAACTGCTCCATCTACTGGGACTACAGAAAAATCAAGACTAATTAAATGTGTGAGTATCCATATTAGTACTTTTTCTGCTAAGTACAATATATTTTTGAATATACTGGATATAGATGATAAAATTTGGATGCTATTGAAATGCACCATAGCATTTTGTTTTATTTTCATGAACCCTAACATAATTTTCAAATTTAAACTATTAAACACACTGTGAGACCATCTAGATGATTCAAGTTCCCACTTGAATCATTTAGATACACAAATGTTTTAATATGGTTAAAACCAGAGATTATGGACTATACAAAAATTAAGTAAATTATCCAGGAAATGCCTGTGTTTAGAATGAAATTTATGCTTTGAACAGTCCTTGGTACAGATTTATTGTAAAGAAAAGATTTATTATAAGAGGTAACAGTTTTCTTCTGTTAAAAATATACAAAAATATTTCTTCTATTACTAAAATATGAATAATGGCTGAGGCCAGAGCACTGATGTTCATACTTTGAGAGTGTACCATAGATGTGAAATCAGACATGGAAGTTCTTTACAGGCTAGCATGCAAAGAATTCTTTACAGGCTAGCATGCAAATTGCTTTCCATCTGATATAAATTTTACATTATAAAATACTTCTACTCTTGACACTGAAATGCCATATTCAAAAAGAATAACTTAATGAATATAGTTTTGCTGCGCTTTTATGCCTGGAAGAAAATCATAATAGCACCTTTATTTTTTTCTAAATTAAATGCAAATGTAATTTTACACTAATTGTAAACACTGACTGATTAGGAAGAGCGATCTGATTTTTTTCTGAAATGACTAAAGAACAGAGACCCAGTCTTATATAATACCTTAAAAATTCCTAAAAGCAATGTTTCTGCCATGGCTTGCAGGGAAAATATTACATGAAACAGATCACATTAGCTTCTTTTTTTGACAGTATTTTTGTAAGGCATTAATTCCTCCTTCCCTGGTGTTTAACTGGAGACCTGTTGAAAAGATTGTTTATCACTGAGTCAAAAACCTTTGTGGCCCCTTCATGGGAGACCAAATCAGCAACAGAATCCCCATACAGAAATAAAATTATTTTAGACTGAGAGTGTAAATACTCACAAAGAATTGTATATTTCCCTGGTTGGAACAGGAATTGCCAACAATAATGAAGAGCAAATAAAGCTACAGGTTAATTGAGTTATCTAGGTTCTCATAGTACAAGTATCTACCAGGTAATGAAAGACAGATAAGACATTAATAACTCTACTCATTTGCTACCTATGTATCTTGAATGGTGCCTGTTTCATGAACCTCCTCCTTATACCTTCCAAGTCTGCGACTCCAACAATGGCAGACTTTCTGCTGATTTCCAAATTACTTAGTCTAATACAAGCCAGTGTCACCACATCAATTTTCAGAAAGAAATACAGGGAATATAGAGGCATGTGGATACCAAACTCCTATGTCCATGTTTGTATCACAGAAAGACACATATGCCCCACTATAACAAAAATACCATATTTTCTCTCTCTAAACTCCCTTTTCTAAGAAAAAAACCCTCTCTCTTATAAACAGTTTACTTGAAAGACAGCAGTAGGCACATGAAAACCAACAGTTCTCTTTTGTAGGCAGAATTATCAAAAATAAATCAGGGACAACACGGAGATAAAACAAGGGATGAAAGATGGGAATGATGTTCTCCCTTTCACTGTCTGGTATGGACAGGTATGACAAATTTTTTGCTCTGTAAATAGGAATATTAATCAGATAACAATATAAGTTAAAAATCATGAAACTAGAGGATCTAGGTGTCACAGTCCTGATCAATCAGAAAGACAGACTTTCTTTCCTCAAGGTACAACAAATAACTATTTGATTTTAAAAATATTTGTGCAGAAAAAGACAAGAATTACCCTAAAGTATCTACCATTGTTTTTTACCTAGACCTCTGTTCTAATCTCTGCACCTAACTATCAGAATTAGAGGAAACAGTCTTTAGGCACCTCAGGGAAATCCAGCCTGTCAGTAATAATTCATGAACACTTTCTCATCAATAATACTTAATGCAAGAAGCACCATAACTCAACAGTGATTAAGCTCATTTGGATTACTACTGTCTGAGCACGGTTAGGAAAGGTTTAAAGAAAGCTCTATGGAAAAACATCAAACATTTTCTCTCAGAAAAAAAAAAAATTACCAGTCCACTAGCACAAGCCAGTGACAGAAATAACTGAATGTGAAGTTCCACCTGCTAACTGCAAACCCAAGACAGCTCAAACATCTCAGGCACAGATTTACTGAGAGGAGCAGGGAGACCATGAGGGGATTTTCGTCCAACTATTTGAATCACCTATTATTGTATATTTCCAACATCACTGCTGGGCTGTTCCCATGTGCCATGCTTCTGGTCATGTTATGAATACTCGACTCTTACACCAGACTGGGAGAAAAAAAAATCATTTGATCTTGTAAAATGCTGGCAGATGATCAAAATGAAAAGGTAAAATAAAAAAATAAAACCAGAAAAGAACAGATACTGGAGAAGACTGTGAGTGATCTTCCACTAAGTGAAGACAAATCCTGCTATTATGTGACTTTTTTGACATCCACCAACACTAGAAACTGGATGACTCGCAACTACTTTTTCATGTGAGTTGTAAAGATTCCTTGATAATGCAGTGGTGATCAATCCTGAATTTTGAACAGTTCTAGTCAGCATGCAAAAATATCAATCTGAAACTCAAAATCCCTTAATCAAACTCAGATTTAACCTCCTTAATACAATCCTAAATTTCTGAATTCCTGAACAAAATCTTGCTTTATGCCACATTTTGTTTTAAACAAACTTTTGCTCCTCTCCAAGTTACTTATATATTTGGCATATATATCCCATTTGAAAAATCAAAATCAGGGTTTTCTTTCTTTAAATTGTTCATGTCTGCCTTCCATATGTACATCAGAAACTTGTAAATATGTAAAGGTTTGCAAGCTTAGGTAAAACTCCAACAAATAATAAGTGCCACATCTATGAAATCCTGCAACTGCATGAGAAATGCTTGGATAGTTATTCTTACAAAACACAGTGCAAAATTTGGAACTGTAAAACTGAGTGATCAGCAGAATAATCACAATTATAATTATTTTTGTAATGGTAACAGGCCTTTTTGTACTATAGCTACAGCTTTCAGTTTCAGCATCATTAACAGATTCCTCAAATTACTTTTTAAACATCCTTTTCCCTCAGGATTTTCACTTATACCTAATTAGACTACTTACCCCATGCCATGTAATTCCCTATTGCCAAAACTGCTAAATGCTTCAATAAGAAGGAGGAGGGCAACAGTGGAGTGAGGCAGATGTAATGTCATTGGTTAACAATAGAGGTGTGAAGCAACTGCTGTAATTATAAAACTCATTAATGTGCAGTGTTTAGGGCGAAAAAAAATCCTTGGCAATAACTGTTGAAATGGCACTTCTTTTCAACACTACATCAGATTGAAAAAACCCTTTCATTTTACACCTTCAACAAGACAGAATAGTAGTTCCACTAATAATTATGAGAATCAACATCCACATAAAAAGTAAGCAAGAACTGTCAGCTCTAATGGCATCCAGCACTTGTAAATCCTTTTCATCTTTAAAATTGATACATGTGGTGCATTTTGACCCCTAAGCAATTTTATTTTTAGTCTCATTCCTCTTGCAATTATAAAAGTATAACTTACAAAACTGTTTTATCAGGAAAAAAAAATTAGAAAAAAATTACAGCAAGATTAATGAACTTAAAATTTTACAATCTCTACCCATCATTAGGGTCCTAAGTTTCATCTACAGTAGAAATATTTGCCAGTTACTTTTGCAATTCATGAATGCACACAGTTCAAACAGGCAAATTCAAAAAGGCAGCACAGGTTCTTCTTCCATCATTCCTCTTTCAAATCCTCCTCATCAGTGGTATAAGGGAGTATTATGAAATGCTATCTCTGCTAATACTCTCAAACTTCCCTTACCCAAATCTGTCTGAAAAAAGAAATCCCAACATTTCTAGGTGCAGAAAATTTTTACTAGAGAGGAGATTTTAAAGAGACAGCAGCTGGAGTAAAACACTCTTCTTGAATACTCAGCACTGTATTATTTAACTTCTGTTCACATGTGGGTATTTCTTCTTAAAATTTCAGTTATTTTACACACAGCATATTTAGGTATTGTGGATGATTATCATTTTGAATTTACCCAAATATCATGAATTTCATTTGATGTAATTGCAATGTTTTCTGACAGCAGAACAACAGATACTGCAGGGTCAGTGACAGCAATTCCCCTATTTAGGCTGTCTAACAGTTTGCATTACAAAAGATTATTGTGGCCTTTATTTCTGACCTGCAACACTCTGAATGTTTTTAAATTTATCAGGAAGAAAAGTCTCTGTACTAGAGAAGTGGTTTTCCTAGTGTCATAAAATGCTGATCAGGTTTTGTTCAGTTGCAAACTGTTGAATAGCACTATTTTAACTTTTCTTCTTGTATTTCTCCTCAGGGAAGTTTTGGCAGCATGCTGAAACAATAATGTATACAAAAGTAAGATACACAAATACTTTTACTGTATGATACTGTATCATACAAATACTGTATGATGGGACTTTAAAATTTGAAACTCACACTTAGAAATCAGAGTATTACTGAATTTGGGCCACTTGCATATATAATGTATTTAATGTAACAGAGACTATAATCATATAGGGGTAGGAATAAGTTTTCCTGGATAATATTCAGGCACTTCTTGCTTTGAAATATATTTGTACAAGTAGGGTTACACCATGCTGAAAAAGGAAAATCCGCAGTTATAACTATGTAAGTACTTAAAAATGGAAGTGGAGTAAACCCTGATTCCTTTATGGTGAGAATGTAATACTAACAGAGTGCATCATACACCGTGTCCTTGGCCTTGCATTGCACTTCCCTGTTAAACAGTCTCTAACTGTTGGAGATGCTGTTATTGCAGGTTATGGATTAAGGATTGAGAGGTGGCTGGGAAAAGGTAAAGCAGACATTTTAGGAAAGAGGTGTTTCCCATATGCTTTCCCCTACTTCTTAATGCTGCTGTATATTCCAGGTAGTCCCAGGACAAAGTGATGGTGCTGCTAGAGATTTAGTGTAAGCAGTCATTCCTATGGCATTTCAGTAACATACTCAACTTAGGAAATATAGTATCATACTTGTATAGATCCTGCACATTATGAAGAGATGTAAGAAGAGAAGGAAGTGTATAAAGTTTTGATGTACTGATAAGGTGAAACACTTGAAACATCAAAAATGATTCAGCTGTATTTCTCAAAACAGTTAAAAAATTAAATTAGAAATAGGGGAGAAAGGCTCTTCTTTATTTTATGTGTTTTTTTTCATATACTTGTGTTTTTAAGAGTAAAAAAAAATGTATTTTTAAGAAATATCAGCACTTACTGTCAGAATTAAGAGCAATTCTTCAATATTGCTTTCAGGTTTCAACTGATCTTTGAACATCCCAATAGTTGGATGCTTCAAATAGTAATAGGAGGCAATACGGCCGTACGTCAGGGGTTCAATGCTGCGATTATCCTGTTACAAGAAGAATCAAACACACAGAGTTCCCAAGTGGTTCAGTATAATGTGTTCCTACATAACTATGAAGCATGTTCAGTCTACTTTTAAGAGAGAACATCAAAAACAATTTAGCATCGCAATTTAGCCACAACAGTTTTCAGCGTAAGTTTTACAAAGAGCTCCATGCACAAACTCTAACATCTCACATCAAGGAGTATGTATCTTGCTGTTCACAGCTTCTAGGAGCATGTATCTGACTGAATCTTGTAAGACACAGATTAGTCTTACCTCCCCAACTTCAATACAGTAGGAGCCTTCCAAATCAAACAGGGATTTCTCAACAAGGCTTGAGAGGTACTTATTCATAGTGTCATGGCTCACATCATCCAAGTTATAGTAACTAGATAAAATGACAGCAGATGCATTACATGAATATATTTTACAGTCTGAAGATTTTTAACAACATCTTCTAGGAAAGCTTTCAAGGCTTCTACAATATACACATGGAACAGCAAATACCCACATTAAACAAATAAACACTGTCCTTTATAAAGATTAACAAGAAATCCATGATTCTTAAATGTTTGTGGGAGTAATCAACGTAAGACAAGCATGTACATATGGAAAGTTGGCAATTTGTCCATTAATAGAAAGGTTGATACAAACAGAATCTGGGTCTGTTTTGTTAGTGAGAAAATTTTCCTGTTTTCATAGGCACACTTTCCTGATAAGTGTGAAAGTGAACAAGAAACACTAACAAAAGTAACAGTATTTTAACTTCAGGACGAAGGAAGAACACCCACCCAGGAGAGCAACTGTACTTACATCCTGCAACTGTGAAAGTAAAACTAGACATTGGTATAAGTGTACTTGAAAAAGTACACTTATACCAATCCAAATGTTGGTGTTTTTAGCTATATTTCTGTGACATTTTATTCTCAAAGTTAGAATTGCTAAAAAAAGGAAAGGAGTATTTGTTAATGTGGTTAATGTGGTTACTTCATATGTTCACCGTCAGACAAAATGTTTAGGTAAACTATATCATCACAATGGCTTAGTTCTCTGCACGAAGGAAAAATATTTATAAAGTGGGTGAAAATATATTTTCTTTATATGTTAGCATATGAAAAAGACACAGTGACTGAAATTTGCACTCCTTAACTGTAGAGCTTGAGGTGAAAAGATTTTACGCATATAAACCAACATAATTTGAGTGAGAATTTTTACTCCAGATAAAAATGCAGTAAGAACTTGTGTCCCTAGATTCAGTAAAGGCACCAGATCAGAAAGTAACCATTAAGTTCAATTAATAATAAAGAAAAACTGAGCATGCCTCAGAAGTTTTTAAATTTTGAATTTAAGCAGAGTAATGAAACCATGCCATTTCAAAGCAGAATTAAAACAAACATAAAATCTGATGATTTGCTGCATTGTTAAAAAGCAGAATAAAAAAGGTTAGTCCTTGCTAATTCAATTCTGTCAAATACTATGGAAGAAACAGACTAGTGAGATTGTGCAATGATGAAAGATGCTCCTTTGTTCCACCTGCCTTGCTTTACTAAAATTTACTACTGTTATGATGTACTCAGCATTCCCACTTGAAATAACCCCACTGTAATCGAGAATAGGTTCTTTCAATGCTATTCTGTGCAGGTGAACAACAGGCTGCAAGAGAGTGTGCTGAGATTCATTTTAGCCAATTTTACAAAGTTACTGCTGCACCTGAGTTAGTTTTTTAAAACTCCTTTCACTCCCACTGGAAAAAAATGTGCACTTGCAGCTTCAGGATGAGGTGAAATGTGATCACTGATTAAAAAAAGAGAACTTTAGACAACCAGTTCAGTTGTGGATGGTGTATTTGGGCAGATGCATCCCATTCTCCAAGTTAAGATCTGTATCATTTACTGTAATGCTGCTGTTTCCAAATTTACAAATATGGATTTCAATTTTTGGAAGCTACAAACATCCTTATATAACTGCTTAATTTAAAGAATCTTCTAAAGAAGGTCTGAATTATTATTTTCTTAAACAAAGTTTTTACCATGCATCTCTTTATATAGGAGTAGCATAACTGAAAAAGCCTGAATGCTAAATACCAATATTGCAATGTCCAGATATTTTCCTCTTGCCATTAATTCCAAATTATGGGATTCATTCTCTGAAGCTTTGAATGTTCACTTATAATTGGGTAAAGTTGGAGTAAACCAGTACTACCATAAGAAAAAGATTTAAAAAATGTGTGAAATACCAGCCAGCTACATGAGACAACAACAAAGCATATATACACAGCAGTGGAGTATTCAACTCTGTGACACTTTATATGGGTTCATGCTGAGATGATCTGAAATATTTACAACACATATATTGTCCAAAACCAAACCAAACTAACAGAAATATTTGTATTAACTAAAATGTTTTATGTAGTAGCCAGCCATATATTATCAGCCTCATGCAAAGAAAACTCATTTGTTGAAAAATTACTCTAATAGTGTTTTTGATGCAACCTAAATTTCATGAGTGTCCTTTTAAATTAAGTGATATAGCGATAATACAAAATGGTCAAAATTTCTATCTGCCCATTTTATCTGCCTGACATCACCAATCACATTTATTTTCTGGTTAGCAGAAATTACTTTGTCAAATTTTGTTTACCTTATGAAAATAATTGAGGAAATTAGCTAAATAAGTTGTTTAAGCAGGTGAAAAAATTTTCTATTTTATACTCTTAAACCACTAATGATTCATTATTATTTCTCTAAATTGAATAGAATGCTTCTGAAATGCTTATAATTAAGGCACTTTGTTGTCACGGTATTCAGACTTCCACCATATAATTTCAGCACCTTTAACTGCAGTACCATAACATGATGAATACTGATAAAACAAAAGAAAGGAACATGGGCAGTACAGTGAAATTCTTTCCTGAGACTGTAATTTAAGACACCAATTCAAACAGGTTTGTGCTCTTGTGCTCTGCCTAACTTGCAATATTTCACTGCAGTTAACTGAAGTTATCATCATAAAGGAGTTTATAATATCTTTTAAAATTTTTTGTGAATTTTAAATTCGCTGCTTCTTTGTAATTTTGTTGTCGAAGGAGTAAATACGTAGCTGCTTAGTGGAAACAAAACAATGTAAAGAAAAACCTTAAATGGTTTGTAATCTTGAGTGAAGTGGTACCAGTATGTTTTAACTATTGTCTGTGATGAGGCAGATACAATTTTGAGCACACCCACAGGAGCTTCTTGGTCATTCAGCACATTTTCCCCTAATAAAAATCAAAGCCATTCATCTTGAAAGACTGTGTTAAAATCATTAGTGAAAACAGAGGTATCATGACATTAGATTTCAATGCTCAAGAATAAATGCAAGTTGAATTCTGTATGTTGGTATGTTTCAAGTCTAAAAACTGCATAATATGTGAGTTCCTCTATGAAGCAATATTGCCTAACTATTTAATTATAGATAAAGAATAAAAACAATGCAGTTTCATGCTCACTGCATTGAATCATCTAGTCATTAGTTCCCCTTTGCTATAAACAGACAACCTACCTTTTTATCAGCACACCATTTCATTTATTTCACAGTGAAGCCCAGTTTCACAATAATTGACTTGTCAGAAGCTCTAATTTATGAGGCTGGGCTCTGTAAGCCTTCTCCTATATTGGACTCAACCTGCACACAAGCAGGGTTGAATATTTACAATGCTGTTAACAGGTGCTGAGTTGTTTAATGATTCTAATAGCCAGAAGCGTACTGAGAAAGCCAGCGGGATCACAATTACAGGCTGTTTGAACACAACAATTACTCGTCCCCTGAGAGGTGTGAAAGTCAAAGGCAGTTTTATCCTAACAGCATCTAGCACATGGGCTAGACAGGCTAACTTCCATTAGTAGTCCATAGGGAAAAAGCAGTAACAAACCCCTAGGTATCATAAAAATTTACAAAGTATGTAAAATTTAAACAATCAAAAGCTGAACAAACTTTTTACTGTCTATTAAATAACATATTTAAAATCCCCAAACCTTGTAGAGCTTAGCAAGAACAACAAACTGTGAAACATGAACTTATTTCTCTAATCTAAGGAAGTGTGGAATTTCATCAGCTGAGAGAGACAGAGAGACGTGCAGGAACATAAAATGCAGATGAAGTTACACAAAACATTTAGGATTTAATGTGAATGGTGGCAATCATTTCCTGTTTAGCTTATGTAAACCTGACCTGAGATTTCTCTGGGAAATTTTTCATCAGCCTTGAAATGGTCCTGCTATAACTGTCAATGCTGTGAAGTCATTTGTTACAGCACCATGTTTTTTATGTTCAGATTATACGGTGGTAATAGTGACACACATAATGAAAATCGGTGACAAGAGTCAGCCAAAAATATTAAAGAAGAAACTTGCTAGTCAGTAGGTCTTTTGAAACAAATGCACAAAATAGCAAATCCACAGCATTTACTTGGTAGCAAGAAAGTGGGCTTTCTGAGATTTTACAGTTCTGAAGGCAGAATTTTGTTATTAACAAGCATGGGGGAGCATAGATAGTAATTTTTTCTAGGTCCCTTTACTGCAGCCATCATTTATATTTACTTTCATCAGCTTCAGCAGCTGCCATGTTCAAACAGCACCATGGAAATGGTATAGAGTATATGGCACAACTATGAACTTTCATAGCCAGAGAGAGACATGACCCAAAGTACCAACTCACTTCTGTTGTTAAGGCATTACTGACTGACTCTGGAGTCCGTGACTGGCATGCAAAAAGGCATTACAGAGTGCAAAAATGCTGCAGACAGTCATGTCACCCTGTATTTTACCTCTGTCATGTTTTCTTGAATCCATATATTTGCTTTTGCCAGGTGGGCAAGCAGATACATTGCTATCTCTAATCAGCTTTTAGTATACTGCACATTGTGGTCATTTAAGAAGAACAAAACTAAGTTCAATTTGTCTAACATCAGCAGAGTATTTACCCCCACATCAGTGCTTCTAATTATAACATTTGCAAGACAGTTTTTCTCCCAAGATGCGTTCACGAGAAATGAAAGGTACCAGGAACATAAATTTGCTCACATATTGGTAAGATTTTTCTTTTTTCTGTCATATATTCCAACAGATAATTTGTACAGGCAAATCACATCCAAGAGTAGGAAGACAATTATGTGAATTTTCTTTCTGGATGGGGACATGTGGAGTCTTCAGCTTTGTATTCTCACGCAGCAGACTGGGAAGCAGGAAGCTGTTCAAATACTCAGCAGCCTGGGGCTTCCCTGTCTGACAGACCCAGAAAATCTTTATTTGTCTGAATATTTGGCAAAACTATACTGTGAACTACATTCCTGTACTTTCCACATCATTGTGATCCCGATAATTCCAAAGAGCAAATTCTGGTTATGAAATTCATAATAATGCTGAGAGCTGTCATTTATTAAATATATATACATGCATATGTATCTGTAGATGCATATAGGTCTAAATGTCATTGTAAAAGGAAGAGTCCTTTTGCGAGGTCTTTTGTGAAATATCTGTTTACCAACTCAAAATATGGATATTTGTAATCACTGCAGTGCAATATACTTGTGCATTCTAGCTTCTGTTAGTTTAGCTACCATCAAATTTTTCCATTTTATCTCAATCTTAGCTAATTTAACTTTCTTCAGTAATCCCCCTCCTGACACAATTCCAAATTAACCCTAAAATTCTGAATAACTGTGACTTTGTCACCAAAATACACAGGTATTCCATCTGACTGACTTACTACCATGACATTACCTGTCATCATAATAGCAGAATATATATTGGACCGGTATCTAGCCACAATTTGCATTCATATGTTTTATTCACATGCTCAGCTAATCATAATGAGAAAATGAAATTGAAAGTAAAACATAAATGTACAATAAGGGCATCATCAGTCTGAGATTATAATTAATGCTGTTTTATTAATACAAAAAACTTTGCAAAACTGATATCAAGTGAAAAAAACCCCCTTAATAATAATTCTTGGAATAAAATAATAAAATATCTTTTTTCAGGTTTTCACAGGGAATTTACATAGAAAACTGGTTTTGTAAGTGTGCACATGTACACAGACACTCTCATATAAATACATAAATAACCATGCACATTTTAATAGTGATGTGTGCTCTCAGGATGTCTAAAAATTAACTTTCCAAATGAAAGCTGATTCTGCTTAACTTTACATATGTTGTAAATTTCTATTTCTCTCTTACTGCACATGTATCTGGAAAATATCAGAATCTGATTTACAGAAAATGTTTCTCATAGCCATTTCTCTTTTACAGAAAGTCGCAGTTATAATCTTATATAAGGGTAAAATAGTAAATAACCAAGGCATTTTAGCCAAGGAATGGAGATAGATGAGCCTGTCAAAGCAGCCCCTTGCAAAGAACAGGGCAGGATCCTTTATGAATCTGTGTGATATAACCTTGACTAAGAACATAGTGACTACAGCTCTGTGTGGAAAGGAGTACATGTTGTACTACTTGACTGAAGTAGCACAGAAACTGTGACTTAACAAGCAAATTCAAAAAGCTCTGCATTTACAATTAACTGTTTTTGAGGGAAGGGAAGAACAAGGAATAAACTCTGGATATGGAGACTGAAACACTTTGACAAACATTTCATTTGCACCACCCCTGTCATTCACCTGTCATCTCCTGAACGGGATGAGTGTGACTATTCTTCATGCATCTGAACAAAACCAGCACTCAGCTACTCTCCTTCCCCAAAGACACAGCTCAATTACACCTCTTATCTAGACAGTTAAAACACATTTCATAGAGTTTGAGAAGCAGGGGTTCATCGAACAAGAAAGTTGAAACGGTCTGATGAAAAGGAGTATTTTATTTCCACACCATTAAAACAACCATAATCACAAGTTTAAAAAATTATCTCAAGTTTCCCAGGAAAACTTTCATGATGACTTCTTGTTTAGAAGAAACCTGGATACTTAGAGGAAAAACATACTTGGATCTCTATCTCACAACAAAGGTAGATTGCCATTACTTCAATAGTACAAATTTTAGGCATTCAGTAAGGCATTTTATGATACTGGATTGGAATAGGATGATCCTATATTTGTTTATGCAGCTTTAATATACAAGTAGCTAAAACTGGCAATAAATGAGAATATAAATCTTCTGCATATTATCTAAGCCCATTATTTTTGGGATTTACAGCATCGCATGCAATGACTTTTATGCCAATGAATCCCAAGGCAATTTACTAATCATGCTTATGGGAATCACTTATTCACCACTAAGGTACAATCACCTGCTGTCTGGAAAATAGTTCTTGTTTCACAGTGGAGAGGAAGTCAACAAAACTGCTTTGGGGCAGGACATGATAAAGAACACTTCTGTCAAGTGACAAGGAATGGTTATTGCAAAACCATCTAAACCAAAAACCAGCAATTGTACTCCTACTCTTTTGAAAACAAAAAAAAAACCAAAACAAACCCCCAAACCTTAAAATACTTGGATTTTTAAGGGCCACAAATAGTTTTTGTTTGATAATATCAATCATTTAATATTCTCTTTTATGGCACAATAAACTCAATTATCATAATGCAACTTATTCAGAGTTATCTCAACAATCACTGACTTCTGTTTGTTAAACTCTTGTTTTCCTTGGATGTATCGCATTCAAACACTGACCACGCTGGAACTGCTTGCCTGGCTTTCAGGAGGTCTGAAATTACCACAGATAGTAGGTCAGGAAAACTACTAACTAAGCTTAGTTACTTTGGATGAAACTTGATACTGTTATCATGTCAAAGAATGGAATGCATGCACACATCTGTTACATTTGTGCTTGGCATCTAGAAATGATTTGACAAACTCTTTGACAAAGTAACTAATATCCTTAATTTTTCTCCCTGCATGACTAAATGCAGAAGGAATGCTGGGTACCCGTGTGGATAAAGAGCTCAACTTGTGAACTGTTCCAACCTGTGTGTGTGGTATTCCAATGCAAGACTCCAATTTCATTAGAAACGTCATTATTCCTTCCTATCCTGCCATTATAGGCATGACTAGTCAAGATCTGTTCATCTTGGTTCTCACTACAAAGACTCTACATCTTATTATGAAGTGCCTTTTTTTTTTTTTCTTCTCCCCCACCCCCAACCTGCTTCCCACCTCAGAATAGCAGAACTTTTGCTTTGAAGTTGAAATTGTGATAATTCCAGATTTAGCTGTCCTTGACAATAAAGAAACTGCAGAGAAAAAATGACCAGCAGTCAAACATGCCAACCTCATACTCAAGTGGAAATCTTTTATATTGGGAAGAGATTGCCTATTAAACAAACAATATTTCTGTGTTCTACACTTACCTTTGGCATATATGTTGTGTCTTAAAAAATGTATCTACCACAGATACCACATGATCAAAGCTCACCAAAACCAAGTCAACTACAGCACTTTACCAAAGCAATCCAAGAGTAAGATGTTTTAAAGTGACAGTACTTATTTTTTATAACAAAAATATAAAATCTAACATTTAAAAAATCACAATTTAACTCACAGAGGAAAAATACTGTCCCCATAACTGTATGCATTGTGTTAGTTATGAAGTGAGAAAAATGAAAATGTTTGCTTTAGTTTACAGTTCTAATGCTCTGCATTTTTTATTTCCCAAGAAGAATAGATAGAAATTCTGTTTGTTTTGTGGGAGATTCTCAGCATAGGGCTAGATGCAGAATTAAAACTAATAAAGGCTTAAAAAGAATTAACGGAAATTAATTATTTTATCACCTGCAGGCTCCCAGAAGCACTTGCCCATAAAGTACCTGGCAGAAAATCTGGCCAAATGCTACGGACATTAACATGATTTCAGAAATACAACACAGGGGAGTACATCAAGAAATACTTAGTGATCTACACAGTTAATTCTTTATTTGCCACATTATTCTAGTGGGTGAATGATCACAGGACAGGTAACATGCCATTTACCCCAAACAGTGTTGTGGCAAAGGCAGGCTATATTGGTGGAAGAGCTCAGAATGATCTGTATAACAGCTGGAGCTAGGCAGGATGATAGCAATCATTGAAAATATTGCACACATGGTTTCACCAGGACACCCTAATGAAAGCAAACGTTATCACAGAGAAACAGCTGATAGTTATTCTCCCATTTATTAGGAAAGTCCAAGTCTTAATAAATTTTCTAACCAAAATGGGCAGAACATATCAATGTGGTAGCTAAAAAAAAAGTATTGCATTATAAATACAATATCTGAAGGCGTGTGATAATCTGGAATTTTATTTTAGGGATGCTGATGTAGCCCTCTCAATAAGGTTATTTTATTGCTGTACCTAAGTTGTAAATTATCTGCCAGAAAAATGCATTTCTATTAAGACAAAAAATTATAAAAAAGATGTGCACACGAGTTTCAATCCACATGTGGGCCAGTAATGCTCCTACACTGGAGACTGCTAAGTGTTTTAGGCTCCAACAGCAGACAGATCACCTTTGGATCAACTCTAACCTCAAGTTACCTTGAGATTAAATTGCATTTGTATTGTATACTCACGTTGGGTTCATTATAAGTCGACGGAAGAAGTAAGTCCAGGTGATATAATCCATTGCATCCTGCTTAGATGTAATAGTTCCAGCAGCAATTTCAGCATTCAAGTGGTCAGCCAGCACCTCTAACAAGCTGAAGAACAGCACACAAAAGGATTTAACTGACTTTATAATCACAAAGACAGGTAATATATTTTGTAGACTTGTCCATTAAAAGGTTTATTACTTTTAATCTGAAAATATTATATATTTATCTTCCAGTAAAAGAGAAAAGGGGAAGAAGGGGGAATGTAATTGCAAGGTCAGTCATCTTTACATGATAGTGGAATGAAGCTCAAATTATTTTTTGATTGGACCAAGAATGCACAAGTTTAAGTCATTCATGGAACATATTCAGATGGAGCTAGTCAGTGGTAACTTCTGAATATTGTATGTTGACCATATGATCATGCTGATTTAATCCAATAGAGAATCATATGGAAAGACAAACAGGAAATGAAACAGTGGCAATAGCTTAGCTAATACTTGACAAATACTTCAGGGCTATTAAAATTACATCAAAACTGCTTCCCCCAGATTTTGCCTCATCTTCATCCAAGGAAAAAAAAAAAAAAAAGAAAAGAAGAGCAGCTACTTTTACCCAGAAAGATCTAAACTCAGAATAATAAAAGCAGCTTAAAATGATTCTGAAATAATAAAATACTCAGTCATTAAACAGAACAAAGACCTCCATTAGGGTATCTAATGAGATCATGCCTGGCCAGAGTTCAGAGAATAGAAAATATCCTTAAGGTTCAACCTAATTTTTCTTGTATTATATCCCTTTTCTTCCCCCAATACTCTTTTCCTGTTGCTAAAAGTAAAGAATAATCTGGCATGAGTAGCTGTTTTACTGCTCTGTACTGGTGACTGCAGACATTCTGCACGGATTGTCCAACAGAAACTGGACAGACTATTCAATAGCTATTCCACAATAATGGAATTCTGGATTTAATTTTGTTTCTAATGTGCTGTGCTTCAGGCCCATGGTCAGTGAGAGCGCAAGCACTGCTACGAACTGAGTACTCAAGTCTTACAACTAATATACAAACAATGGCTTTTAGAAAAAACGTTAATTAAAAAAAAGTGAAGTTTATTTTTACAAATTGGAAATACTACACAAAACTGATAAATCTGCTCTTTGGTAAAACAGATGGGGAAGCATTCCAAAACTATCCCCCCCCCAACCCCAAGCAGTATCTCTTTGAAGATATGAAATACTTCATCACAAATGAGATCAAGACAAACCAAAGTTACATGATTCATAACCTACAGAGAATTTAATAAGATTGTCATTAATATGCAACTCTTCATCTGCAAATTTATCAAATATTCTATTTTTATAATAAAAGATAGAATATATCAGAACTACAAAGTAAATATGAACACAAAAATGGAGCTACTAGTAACAGAATGTTTATAGTCTTCCAAACATGAACAAAGGTGTGATTACTACTTTTATATTGATGATATGATTTCTTTCTTTAGAAATACCACTTCCTAAGAAATAGAGATATCCCTTCCTTTATGCTAATGCCATGCAGTCTGGCTATATCAACATTTTAATCATACCACTCTTTTCACTTATTAGTTATCATTCTGAAGAAGTTCAACTCCTAGACTTTTGTGCTAAGTGCAATTTCTATTTAAAAAAAAAGTGTGGTTTCCTAAGGAAATGAAGTGTATGTTTCCACATTCTTTTTTTGCAAAAATTGTATGTCTGTCTGCGCACCACAGAAATTAACTTTCAAATGCACCAGCCCATTTCAACTACATTTCAAAGGTGGACTGCACTCTCAAACTCCAACAAGTTTCCTGAGCAGATAGAGGTCCCATTATCACTTATGTTGAGGGATAAAGTTTCCTTAGGAGAACAATACTGTGAATTCTTTGTCACTGAGAAAAGCTTTCAGTAATGTTCATGCTGTATTAGATGTCTGAGCATTGCTCCATGAAACATTCCTCTACGGAGACCAATGTAACCAGTTTGGCTTCTCATTGAATAACTATATTAAAAATATCAAAACCAAGGCACAAATTACATTATGCTGGACAACGAATTTTGCATCCACGAGGTTCCAAGAGGCTGCAAAATGATGCTGTTTCTACATTTCTCACAAAAATCTTGCATTTTTATAGGAAAAGACATGTTAAAGTTGTATTAGTAAGAGTTTACACCATGTAAACTTGAACTTTTTGAACTTTTGGGATTTTCACAAATGGGTATCTATAATGATACAAACATTCTAGGCAAAAAGTGCTAGAAACTCACCTTGTTTTTTTCCTATTAGTAACTTCTCACAGAAGTTCAAAGAGGATTCAGAGGATCATGGATAGTTGTTCTAAACACTGCCCTTGAAGAACAGTTTGTGCTTTCACATCTGAGACACCAACCAATTTGTGGTATTGTTTGGGAATGGACTGATGAGCTCAGCAGTGCTTCAAAACTCATGGAAAAAAAGATTTTTCTACATAAAGATGGGTCATTTCTTTTTTTAAATTGTCTTCCTCTTGACCTCAGTGTTTAGGACTTAGCCAGCACAGGAATTTTGTTTCCCTTTCCTCCAGCCCTCATTTATAGTATTGTTTATAGTTTGACCAGCTTTTCATATTGCTTTATCTTTACCTTGATTCCACTGGGAAAGGTTCATACAGGAATTTTTTGTAGAAGTCTTTCTTAATATCATGAACTAGAATGACAGCTTTTCCTTGGTCATCGAACTGTGGTCTGCCTGCACGCCCCATCATCTGAAGCACATCTGCCAAAGAGACAATAAGGTATAAACCAAATACTTGTTTGGATGTATAAATAAATGTATTTATGTCTGTATAATGTACAAGGTTTTTTGCATTTTGTATGTATAATGTATAGGTTTTTTGCATTACTTTGGCTTTGACACTTCTAAGTTTTTTTCCATCTCAGATAAAAGTTATGATGACCTTCTTTCTGTCAGAGACAATCTTCTTGTATACTTAAGAGACCACCCATTGCAATAGAATCTAGGCTTATATCTAATATAAATTGCCTTTACTCTCCTTCCATTCCACATCCATCCCTCATTTTATCACATGCAATTAAAGATGAGTAAGAGAACTAACTCATGAAGGCTACAATGACAATTGTCTGTCATTTCCTGATTTTCACACACTTGACTTCACACTTACACAAGTTCCTCATGTAGCTTTTCTGCTAGATACCATTTCCTAGGTTTTGAGTATTTTAGAGATAAACTGGTATAGACAATTTCTAATTACTGAGCACTATATTTACCACTCAAACAAGTTATATTAGTTATTAGCACTGGAGTAGTTTTATATTGTACGTTGTCCCTGCATCACAATATACAGATTTAAAAGCTGGTTCAGTCACACTGCCTACACACCATTATTTGTAAATACTAATTAATGACTTCTATAAACATTGAAAATACTAGTTTATGCAAAACACATACTCAACTTGATACCTGCCCCCAAGGATAAGCATGCTTATCATCTATTTGTTTGTCTTCTCTTCATTTGAGAAGCGCATGTGCATAGGTTGTTTTGTGTCTCATTCACCAGAGCTCTGAATCCTTTCTGGTACCTCTAACTGCTGGTTAACTTAGAAGAAACAATAGAAAGCAATTCATAAGTTTTACATGTTTATTTTAAAAGTTTTAATGTTTTGTGTATTCCATATGAGCTCTATCTATCTGCCCAGTATGTGACTTGAAGCACCTGGCATTTTGAAGAGATTTATTTGAGTTAAGAATCAGTAAGCTTTTGGCCCAAAGCTCTGTTGAGGAAGGAAAATCCTGAAAGTAAACATTGGGATACAGCAACTGACCATAACAGGAGAAACAGACAGCCCAACTGTGAGTTTTTAGTAACACATTTTCACTTGTGTACTGACTTGTGTATAGAAAGCAATGTTTTTTATCCATTTATTCCTTTTGTTACCTTAGGAGTGACATTAAGATGTAAAATGAAACCAGTTTAAATCTTCTGCTTCTGAATAGGTTATGTGCACAGGAGGGTGATGAAACAACTTCTTGCTGTTCTATGTGGTGAACTAAATTGCGCATCATACCATATAGGAAATGGATTTACCAAAAAGCGTCAGGAAATTATTTCTGCAGTATCCACTATGTAATTATCCAAACTCAATATTTTCTTTACTGACTGTATGTTGCTTGGCTGCTCCTAATCACTGGACTAAACTCCTGAAATATTAAAAATGATCCAACCGGCTGACTAAATAAATGACTGTTAACTGAGAAAAAGACCTCCCCAAAACCTCTGACTTAACTCAAAGAAGCATTCTTGCTTATTTTGAAATTGCTGAACACTCCAGAGTGATTCATTCTGCCCTCAGCTGCTTCCTTGGAGCCAAATGCATTCCTGACACAGAAAGGTAACTTCAGTAGGGAGAATCCAAGCAATACCATGATGGAACATTGAAGGCATAACTTGAGGGCAGCATTAAAGACAGTACTGTGAAACTTTTGGAAGTATTTCAGAAAGAAATTAATTGCATTTTCATTTTATTGCTGCAGCAAAACTGTACTACCTATCCTCAAAAGTTCCAGATGCATAAATATTCTCTAGAAAGTTAAAAATAAAAATGCTTTAGAGAAACCACACCACATGTTTCTTCACAAAATAAGGAATCTGCATTTTCTGTTGCAGAGCAGACAACAAAATCTGAATGCTTCCATCACAGATGGTGGTATTCCCTCTCCTGCCCCAAGTTTTACTGAAAATTCAGGAATTGAAAAACACCCAGTGTTGAAGTTACCTGAATTAAAAAAGGCAGTAAAGAGTGAAAGATCAGCATTCCCTAAAGCCTTTGTGTGAACTTGTACAACAGATTTCTAAAACAGCATAGTAAGTCTGCACTGTTTATTGAGTCTCTGATTTCTTTTAAATATATTATTTTCTCTATTACAGATTTCTGACAGTGCCATGGATTCAACATAAAATTTTAAACTTCTGTTGATTTCTTTCCTTGCTGCTTTTCCCCGTTCAGTGATAAAGCCAATCAACATCGTTCTTCCAGTCGGCACGAGCGCGATACGACTTCGCTGCAGACTGTTTTCACTAAGTTTACATCAGCCAAAATCTGTCACAAAAATACAAGTGTGCATGGCTAAGATCCCAGATCAGACCAGAATCTTTGAACAAGAGAGTTGGTCTGGAAATTGATCCCAAGTTTCCTGCAGAGCACTAACCACTAAATTAAGCTCTATGATGGGTTACTTGAAGAAGTAACCCCTGTAGTATTTTCAGTTTGAGCTTTTTTTTACATTACTAAACTTCTCTTGCTGAAATGAGAGCACATGGCTAAAAAGATGCAATCTCTGTATCTACCTAACAAATACCATTTAGATTGTCCTTAGGTGCACACATCACTAGCATAGTATAGGAACATTTAATAATAAACTTTCTCTTCTGAAAAGAGAAAGGGAAAACAGAACAGGAAGCCTGGAATAAATTTAGCTTGTCCTCATTCTTCAAACTTAGAACCATCCACACAAATATTCTCCCTGTCTGAACTCTGAAAAAAGTTCTTCCATGGTTCACTTTCTTCAGCTCGTTGAAAAAAATGCAGAACAGTTTATGAAAACTGGAGTTTACTGGAGCCAGAAAGCATCGAAAGTCTGTATCAAGCCAGAAAGCAAAAACTTAATTTAGCTGCTTATTTCTGAAGTATCCCTTATATCACTGAAGATACCAGGCTAGTTAAGGCTTTTCATTTACTACCAAGTGACTATGTGTACATTTTATTTTCTAGTATGTATGTGATTCAACTGTTGAATTTTTAAACCATGGCTAAGTTTACTGTTAAAAATTTGTTTCTATTTAGAAGAGGTTTAAGAAATGAAAAAAAAATTTGCATGCCTGAAAAGTTCCTTCTATACAATTGCCTAGTTAACTGGATATGGCTTTATATTGTCCCTTTAATTGTTTCATGTCTATTTTGTGTAATACTCATTAAAGGAATTTAGGATGAAAAAAGATTTGCGAAACAGAAACATTTTTATTATTGCACAAAATCTTACGAGTACTCTTACAACTTGCATTAAACAAAGAAAAAACCCTTGCCTTATCTCTCCTAGTCTTTATCCAAATTCAGTTACTAAATAATTCAGGTCATTTGCATACGCTTGCAATTCATTTCAGCATATGAACATTTCCATAATTTATGTGAGTACCTGTAATGGGATAATCCACGTAACGCCTTGTTTTTCCATCGTAGTATTCTGTTCCTTTAACAATTACTAAATGAGCTGGAAAATTTACACCCCAAGCTAATGTGCTTGTGGCAATAAGAACCTAAGACAAAAAGAAAGATTAATGAGGTATATGTAACAAAAAGCCAACTTTTAAAATTCCATGTAAAACTCATTATGGCAGGATTCAAAAAGAACACGTGTACCTGGATTTTGCAGTTCACAAACAATTCTTCCACCGTTTTCCTGTCCCTTTCATGCAGACCTGCATGATGCATGCCTATTCCAAAAGCAAGTGTCAGCTTCAGATTTGAATCTCTAACTGTGACTATAATGTCATTCATCTGGAAAGAAAGAATAATTGTATGCTTTAAAACAGATTACTAAGGAATTTTAAACTTTAGGTTTCTTATCTCTATTTTTTTTTTGTTTTTCTAGCAATGATAATTTGCTCAATGCTGTTTATATGAGCAGGAAAACTGAGCCTTCTTCAGCCTCTGAAAAGACTGGTTTTGTCTAGAAAAATACTATATTAACAATGGGGGTGGAATACAAAATGCACATGACTTTATTGACATGCTAAGTAACACAGACAAGGAAATGAAAATGCTGAAAATATCTTGACAGGTCTGGCAAATACTGTGCATTCTGTTCTGTGTTTGTTTAATGCAATCCCTAGTATCAAAGGGGTTAGAACTAGTATAAAAACATAGCAAATCCCTGCAACCAGTAACATAATAACGGTCATGAAAAATAAATTTGGCTCTCTCTAATGCCTTTGAACAGATAGACTGTTCCTCAGTTTGATAATTTTGCAATTATTATTCAACAAGAAAGCTTCCTATTCACATGCTAAAATGCAAATTAATTTGGATTCTTTTTTTCGAGTGTGAGTTTGAAATTTATAGACTCAAACTCTGTAGTGAAATCCAACATCTATTAAGTGTGTTCATTTAAAAATTTCAGAAGTCCAGATATAAAGCTATTTTAATTATTATTACTAATTCTTTCAAATCCGATGTCAGTGACTCTTGGAAACATTTTCACCACTATGACTTCAACTATCTTTCTTGCTTATGTTTTCAAGTCATAATAAGCTTATTAGTTTTGTAGATGACCTCAGTGAAAATTCCCTTAGTAATAATGAACAAAACTGTCTTGTTAAGTGATTCTACCCTTCAAAATGATTTTTACTGTTTTATTTCTAAAGCCATTTATTATTTTATGTAATTTTAATATAATTATAGCCAGGAACTTTAAAATTTATGCTCTTATTAGTGGTTTCCTGGTGCCACCAGCAGTGGCATGATGATATTGCATACTTAGGGCAGAATCATTCATGGTCATGGGAGGTATAACCAACGTTAGAGAAAAAATAGTAGGGCAGAACAAATTAGTCTGGGTAACTGAATAATTTGGATTTAGTGTTCAGCCTCATCTCAGACTGAGTTCTCCAAAGTACTGAGATATGATAGCTGCATGACTACAGTGATATCTTCACTTCTATTTAGGACTCTGGGGTGCTTCACTTCTGATGTTCAAGACTGCAAACTCTCTAAATATTTCCTGTGTTTTATAATTCTCAGACCTTAATGTGAATAAAATGATTCACACATCTAAACTCAAGTAACATGTTGCTACTATTATTATAAAAAGAATCTTTAAAGGTACTAAAAAATCCAGAGAATATAACAGTGTGTGTTGAGGATTTTAAAACAAACAGTATAGATTTCGTAAATCAATCCATTTTTTCAGGAAGAGTAAATTGCAAAGCATTTTGAAAGTCTATTTGTTAAAGTAATCTTGACTAATGGAACCACAACTGATGGCAGTAACAGAAAAACTAATTAAAAAAAAGAATTGTTCAACTTTTGACAGATCAATCAATTTCATCTGTCAGTGGAAGCTCCTAAACTTTATTTCCCCTCACAATGCAGTGGCCTGGATGTTCCTGAGAGTTTCCTGTACTATAAGACACGGAAGGTTTGTTGTATAAACTGATCTAGCACATAGAAAAGGGTGCTTATAGAAGGAAAGAGTGAAAGGGTCCATAAAACACTGAAAAGAAAGAGAGCAGAAAGAAAAAAACCCAATGAATTAAGAAGTGAAGAGGGGATAAGTCCATTTAGGAAAGGGAAGCAAGAAGAGGGGTAGATAAGTTGAAGAGACTAAAGAGATGAATGAAAGGAGGATATGTTAAAGGATAAAGTTTATCTATCTAGATACAATCAGCAAACCTTTGATTTCTCTAGTCGACATGTAGACATGTGACTTCAGTGTAGACAACATGAATTATGACCCATCTTAAAGAGTTTTTCTTCTAAGACTAGAAAATGTCTGGATAAAATGGGAATGCATATACTGTTTTCTCTACAATTATAACAATCAATATACAATACTAAAAATATTGTCAAACCTATTAATAACTTTTTTACTACCGATTTACTAATTGGTACTAGTACTGCATAGGCTCCTTACGCCTATGTACACATTTTGAGAAATAATAACTATCGCTATATATTTAACAGGAAATTAAGATGAAAAAAGTAGGAAACAAAATTGGTAAATATGTGAAAAACAAAAAAATGCCTTTATTTACATTTTAGTCCATTTCTGCATTTAAGAATTGACAAAAGATACTACAGTGCTGAATTATTTTTTCTTCTCCCCACCAAGAATCAGGACCTTATCACAGTTACGTCTTTAACGTAAGAGAACAAGCCAATTCCAAAGACATTTATTTCATTATTCACATCAAAAGAAAGGAAAATAATGAATCTAAACCCCCTCTTCCTCTAGAACAGCACAGGGATCAAATTAGCTGATTGGGACTAGTCTATAGTGATTAGACTGCTCCTTCAGCACATGCGGTTTTACACTGGGAGCTATTTCCAGTACACAACCTGAGCTAAACCTTTCTGCCATAGAGTTGCCAGCACAAAGCATCCTAAATTCACACTGCTGGGAGTTTATTCAAAGATGTTCTTCTTACTTTTACAATCAGTGGTGGTTATTCTTTTTCCCCTCTGACTCATATTACAGCGGCAGCCTGTGGTGCCGTTAGTCATACCTGCAAAGCAGTGTAATTTACCACAGCAAAACTAAAGAACCCTTAGCAGGAGCACTGGTGCATGTACAGCTATCCTGTCATTTTAGCAGCAGGGAATCCTAGTCATTTTTAGCTGACCCCTTACTTTCACATAAATCACTGTAATAAACATAACTGTTTTACCCATAGGCACAATGCAAGGCTTAAAATTCTCATGACAATTTATTTAAAAATCTAGCTCCCTTATGTCAGTGTAGTGTATAGTAACTTTCTATTAAGAAATAATGGTACAATTAATAGGCTCATTAACCAGAAACAGACACAGCACTGTGACTATAAAACATATTTAACATTTCTGAATTGTTATGACTCAATTACTATTTATCTTTCTGAAAACAACTGTAATGTAGTTTTACTCACAGAAGGATAAATGAAATGTATCTTATCCTAAGAACAGAAAAATTATATTAAAATAATATAAGGAAATACACATCTTACTGGCATTAAAAAACCCTGTATAACACCAATGCAGGGAACTTAATGCCAGGAAGGGATTTTTCCCTGGACTCACAGGATCAGGCCCATGATGAAAGGTTT
>VYXD01015998.1:73797-262093 GCA_013397195.1 Hylia prasina
TGGGAACCTGGTAGCATTGCAAAATATTTATTCTAAAAGATAAACTTTATTTCTATTTTCTATTCTAATTTCTAAACAAGCCAGATTTTTCTCAAACTACTAAGTAGTAAATTTTCTTTGTTTCTGCACATATGTAAACTGTTGAACCATTTACTTTAAGCTAATAGAACTTTTTTTTAATATTTTAAATTTATTATACTTAAAAAGCTTTTGTAGAAAGATAGGATTCCATTTAAGCAGATACATTACCCTGTGCCTGAAATACATTCCAGTCAGAGTATAATTCAGCAAGTTGATGACAATGCTGGCTCCAAAAGAAAGGAGGAGACCAGATTGGACAAGAATGAGCTAACAGATTGTGCAGCCCAATTCTGTCCCTTTGAGTGTGATATATTGTTTCAAGATGCTAAAACCCCATACTTTCTCAAAGCATATCTGTTGTGCTGGTTTTCCCATTTTCACAGAATCCTCATTATTAGTACTCTCTACTCTTTTCAAAGCACGTCAGACTCAGACCATATGCCACTGAATAATGCTTATCAATTGTCTAAAATGCCCAATAGAAGAAAGATCTGCCAAACAAAAGAATCGTGAAAGTTATGAAGTCTTTTACAAAAATAATTACATATTTCACATCTGCTACAGATGTTAAGTGAAATAAAAACATCTCCTTGTTATAACTAAATGTTAATTTTTATGACACACTTTTGTGTCATAAAACCAACATCTTGTAGAAGGAAACTGAACTTCTATAATGACTGAAACACTTAGAAATCATTCTTGGGTACCCTCCTGATCTTTAAAGGCAGGGAAAAAAAAATCTTACAAAATTATTTTTGATGAAGAGTTGGCTTATACTTCACAACTATCCCACACAGAGCAAGCTTCCTAAAAGAACTCAAATAATATTATTCAAGGAACATTTTCAAATGTGTTTTAAACAGTTGTGATATATTATTAAATCATATTTAATAATACATAATAATAGATTAAAGCATAATATATTATATGAAAGCATAATATAATAAAACATTTAACACATAAAAGACACATTTAAATGACAGCAATATGCCTTTTCATGACACAGACCAGATTTTTCTATTCCTGTTTTATAGCACAACATTACCTCAAAACATTAACATGGAGATAATAGGTTGTTTGATTTAAAGGTTAGAGAAGAAAAAGCCATCTTTTGTCTTTCAAGAATTCTTAGGATTGTTTTGGTTGGGTTTGTGTTTTTTCCTTTGCTTGTTTTTATTAACAATGCAGACCAACTATTGGTAAAATTTATTTCCCTTTCATGCATACAGCTATGTTTATTTCCACACAGTGTAAAAACACACATGTACTAATCCATAATTAGTGCACACATGTTTATACACTCACACGTCTAAAATGGCAAAATCAGGATGGGTCTGATTCATTCTTTTGGAGTCAATGAATGTCCTTCATTCAAGGGCCCTTGAATTCGGTGGTGCCAACTATTGCCTGATATGGATGCTATTGACTATTACTGCAGGTATGTTTGTGCCAAAGGATATTAGTTATTTCTAGAGGTTTCATAAAGAACAGTCTTAATAAGATGCAGATGGCCAAACGATGCACAAAGCAGAATGCAAAAGCCATGGCGGTTAAAGTTAAAACTATGTACACTGGTACATTTCTTCTCCCTCCCTGCACCGTAAATATTTTAAAAAAATAAATCCAAGTATCTGGACAGGGAATAAATTTTTAAGAAACCCCACCAAACAAATAAGAAAACACCCTGCTTGTCTACTGCTGAGAACTGCATTCTAACTTCAAACAATAAACCATAAATACTACTTTTGTACTTTTGTTTTAGGTTAAAAACAAAAAGCTGTAAAAACATTAGAGAAAAATAAATAAACTGAAAACTTGATTCTAATAAATTATGTTGTAAAAAGATTGCAACATTTTCTGCCACCACAGATGTAGATGCAATTTCTGACAGAGAAGGACTTGTTCTTCTTTAGTCAGCTCCTAATGTAGAGCAGTATAACTGATTTTACCCAAGCTGACCATCAGAAACTGGTGGCACTGTCTGTTTCCAAAATGATAATCTGAGCTACTGTCCCTTTTAACAAGATAAGTAATGGGTCACAAGCTTGAACATGACAGTCCTGGCTGACAAGTCCAAATTAGAATTTTAGCTAGGAAGTGTATATTTAAAAATCCTCTAATGATTATACAAAAAAACCCAGGGTAAGCATAACATTTTCTTTTACCATGGGCATGCTGCCATCAAAGAACAAGAAAAAGAAATGAAGAACCACTCTATTTACAGATGCAGTCTCCTCTTTGAGATGCACTGCCCATTCATATTTCTGTCATGATGCACCTGTGCCTCAGAAGCATAACCAGGACAATCTTTACAGAGTGATGTCTAATGAAAAGTCCTTGCTATTATTGCATATGGCAAGGAAAGCAGCTTCTGCTGCTGCTTCTTCACTCTGTTGAAAAATAAACTCAGTCTTGGGGCATATTGTAAGAGAGGTAAATTTGGAATGCGTATGGACAACACTACTTACAGAAAAATTAAAAAACATCTCTAAGGGTCTAAAGGGAACTATTTTTTTTTTTCCCTAGAGACTGCCCACTCATACTCTGGGTGAACTGTAGCAGTGTTGCTTAACTCCTGAAGAATGTCTGCATATGCAGTTGGAAAACGTAGGGGTGAGCTTTAAAGCATCAGCTACAAATCCTGGTAAGTAGGGCATTTCAAACATCATTGGAGGCTTCCTTGGTCAGACAAAAGTATATGTAATACATGAGATCTTTGAGCGGCCATTTCTTCACAAAAAAAGCATGTACATAGCCTATATATATATCCAACTTAGCTGGATAAATCTATGAAACAAATTTAATTATTGTAGTGCAGCAACAGGTCCAGCAGAACTGCAAAACTGAGCAGTACTAGAAACAGCAATTTTCATTAAGTACTGGCCCGTTTTATGAAGATTGACTGCTGTCTCAACTTTCTGAATACCTTTCAACTTTCTGGATACTGTAATGGGTATGAGCCAAAACCTGGACATCAGACATGAAATTCAAGATGTCCAGGAAGAACCATTCCCAAAACCTAATGGAGCTGCCTATAACATATATATTTTTCAGTAGATGCCAGTATAACAAAATTCCTTTTCAACTATAGTTCAGTTGCACCTGTTAGACAATGACTCCTTTGAGGGAAAGAGCACCTTGTATGATTACTCCATGATCCAGGCATGCTGTTACCTACTTCGGTGGCAACAGTTGAAGGGTTGTTTCTGTATGTAACTTTTACATACAAATATGTATCCCAGAAGGTTCATGCAAGTTCATGTCATTTGAAATGTAACTGATTGATTTATTGCCTGAATTTGATATTTGGAGCTGGGTGCCAAAAATGCAAGTGGATTTGCCTGTTATCTGAGAGTACTGTGAAAAGCAGCCTGGAAGTTTGTGAACAGAATCATTCATCACAAGCTTTAAACAAGAGTCTGGTTTACCACCACAGGGAGAATCTCTGCAGAGAAGATGAGGGAAGCTAAGATGATGGTGTAGCTGATAAACAAAGATCTAGTGTTGGTAAAAACACATTAACAAAGATTCAGTGCTGGTCTCTGCTGTACTCCAGTCTCTTCCCCAGAAGGTCTGAATCTCTATGATACCATCACAAAGAGGAACAAAGAAAAAACACTTTTAATGGCTATAAGAATCTGTCTCTACCTCAACACCAGTCCTTAAGAAGCTATTATGGAAAGCATTGTTTTAGAATATTTCAAGAAGCCTTAAGAAATCTACTGGGAAACTAACATAAACAGATGAACTTTTAGCCATCATGTAGCAAACCCAATTACACCATTAAACAAAACTTACTAATGAGCTCTCAAAGGAATCTTAGGTCACCCAAAATTAATATTATACAAATAAAGCTGACTGAAAAAAAATAACATGGTCTGCTGTACAGCTTGCTAACTTTGTATACACCCATGAAAAATGTCATATATAAAAAAGTACTTCCCAGTTAAGAATTACAACTTTTTTGAAAATAAAGTAGCTTGTCTCTAAGTCCCCCTAAAGAAACAGTGGTTGGCAGAAAAAAAAAGAAAAAAAAAAACAAAGTGAAAAACTGACAGGAAAAAAAATGTTGTTTAAAAGGCTGCAACAATTTAATTCTTCTAAGTGGTCCATTTTAATCCCATATGGCATTGAGAAACACTTGAAATTTTGGACAAGGGTTTAAGACATGGAATACCTACTATAAAGTATTTGATAGTTCTGCTTTTCAAACTTGAAAATTTTATAGTGGTCTGGAGAGAATTTTGTCTTTTTCACATCTAAGCTTGACTTTAATATTACTTGAGATTAAATTTTTTAAATTAAAACCCGCCTAAATTATGCTTAGTTTTTATTAGGATTAGATTATTATTAAAGAATTAGGCAGGATATACCCTATGTATGTAGCACTACTAGAGCTTTGTCCTTTGCTTCAATGTCAAATGAAACTCAGGCTAATCATGCTCATTTAAAACACAAAACTACAAACTAGTCCCATAATTGCCCAAAGAAATGTCCACTTGAAATTGTAGGTACTTCAAACAGAATTGTGTTCTGCATAATAGTGGTAAGATATAACAACTTAGAACTTAATCCTCAGTCTTTTCCATTTACGTAATCATAACTGAGTAACTTGGTAGGTATCTCATGCTCCAAACATTCAGCTTATTAATTCAAATACAAATCATATGCAAATGTTATTAAACTAATAAATGCAGAGTCTGCTTGTCCTTGTTGGCTCCTGTTTCAAAACCTTCAGAGGCTTATTCTGAAACATGAAATTCAAAGACTCCTAATAGAAAACCCTTTTCCAGCAAGTGAAGAAGCTTCAGTTACAGTTTTTTTTGGAATAGCAGTGGCTCCCAGGACATGGGGAGACTATTCATATTAATGCAAGTCATTTAGGGCAAGCTGCCCAGTGCATATTCTTAATTGTAGGTGAGATTACTACAGTAAACCAGCACAAGGTACTAGAGTACTCTACTAAGTAATAATAACTCGGATATGAAATGTTTCTATTAGGTCCAAGGAAACGTTAAATAGAGGTTATACAGCTAGAAAAGCACCATCAAGTTGAGATATGCTTTAGTAAGAGTGGTTTATCAGCCAAGACATTTTCTGTTTTAAAATCCATCCAAAACAGGAAGGATAAAGATGTTATGCTTTATCTCTGAAAAATCCCATTTTCTTTTTTGGCAAAGAGCAAACAAACACAAATAATATAATCTAGATACCTATATTTTTTGGTATATAATATTTATAATTTTATAACCGATGATAAAACTGTTGACATATACATATTCATAGAGTATTCAACTTGGATTTCATATTTCTGATTCCTGCATTTTGCTGTGTTTTAACCCTAAATTATCACAGAAATTCCTAGCAGAAGATTTGCAATAATTAGAAAAAGCGAGTCTCCAAAATCTAGAAAATCTGAGTATCGAGCAGAAAAACCTTTTTTGTAGCAATGATATACTATGATCGGGACCATTAGTGCAGAGTGAAATAAATAATACTGCATTCAGAGCAGGTGCTGAACTGAGTGAATTAAATAGAATCTGGTATACAGTTTGAAGAATGCAGATAAAAAAAAGAATATTGAATGGTTGTTTATTATTTAGCCATCATTCATGTTTTGCAGTAAACAAAAGAAGATTTAAAAAAAGAAAATGTAATTAAATATTATATTGCTTGAAAAAGAACAAAGGATAAACCCTTCGCTTGCACTATTTAATATCTAAGTGTTTGACTTTGCAATCTTTATATTTTTAAAACAAAGATATTGGCAGAAGCTTTCTTTACTTTTTTTGTATCCTTGATTCATTTCATTGATATGCAAGAGTGAACCATTGCTAAATGATTGGTTCTGCAGTATATCTATTTATCTTGGAATATAGATGGATGCATGTATATACATAGGTACATATATTCACACAGATACATATGCATATACATATATACATAATGCATCCTATGAGAAGGATGATTTTTCTCTTAAAACACTGAAAGAGATTTGGTTTAGATTTCAGCTCAACATCTATATGTCACAGATGTCCAGCTGTAAACTTTAGAGAGCACTAGCCCTCTTTCTTTTAGTCTTTGTCTTATCTTGGTATCAAAGACTTGCTGCACCATGTGATATATGTTGTCTGGGACCATGGAACTAGCATTAATAAGATATGCAGGAAAAAACAAAGATAAAAGAGTTTGCGTTCTGAAGTTGCACAGACGCTTCTATAGCCTTAATGCTGTCACTACTTTTAATACGTAGGGAAATTTAGCATATGCACAACTCTTTCAAGATCTACCCTCAAACAACTCTTGTTTCAGATGAGTTTGTTTTTTTTCAACAAACATCAATAAGATAGAAGCACAGCACAAATAAGGAAGGTAAAATGATTCTACCTCTCTTTCATCCATCTTCAGCCATTGTTTGGGATCATCCTCTGTGGCTAGGAAAGCTATGAGATCTAAGGCAGTAAGCCTTGTCTGACGTCTAGATGACACAAAAATAAGAACAGGCTTGGCTGGAGAATGACTCCGAATCGCTGTTGAGCAAAACAGAATTTGAGAATTAGACCCTTTAATGACAAAAATGAATTTCTTTTTGCAATTCCATGACAGCTGATAGATCTCCCTGCAGATGACATTGGGGTATGTCTACTGAGCCTCTATTCAGCTGGATGGATACAAGTGAGGTGAACATACACCTCCTCTTAACCAAAGGCCATAAAACTACGCTTAGCTGAGTCTCAATTTCCCTTCAGCTACTTCAGTGAACACTGTAAGCTAATTAAGAGAACCAGTTATGAAAAAAAAAAAAAAAAACAAATCCAACATAACACCAGAAAACCTAGACAAGCTTTCTAGACTTCAAACTTGCGAATTTATCTATCTCAGCCTAATAAGTATGTTAAATGTTTTTTATACACTGTTGGGATATGTTGTCTCAGACTCTGTGCCATGAAGGTCTAAAATTTGTTTCCTGCCTGACCCAGAGCTCAAGCTGCATAAACTCATGTCAGCCTACAGAGGATCACTTCAATCTATCAATATCAGAAAAAATAAAAAAAGTAGAAAGTGACTTTTCAATAGCTGCTGTGTAAGTGGGCATTACAGTACAAAAGAACTTTGCTTCTGTGCCAACTAACTAGTCTGATATATTTAAATCAATTATTATGTATTTAAACCAATTAGGTTTGGGGACTTTTTAAAGTAGCGTTTTCTTGCTCAGCCCATCTTTGAAAAGTTTGAGGTTGCAGTGAATTTTTTATGGTCTCAGGAATAAGTATTGCCATGAAACTGCTAAAATAACCTTGACTGTATCATGTCAAACAAGTCGGAAACAGTGCATGCAATAAATCATATTTATACATATTTTCTAACATCAACAACCACTAGAAGTATAAACAGGTGTACCTAGAATTTCAAATACCCTCTCTAAACCACTTATAAATCTGTGTGTTTTTTCTCATGTAATTCTCATTCAAGCAATTAAATTTATGTATTGTTAATTTCTGAAAATTATTTCATACTGCCCACCAGCACATATTATTCTGCAGTTCATGAATACTACCCAGCATGTGCTCCTGCATATGCACATGCAGTGCAGTTGTGAAATTATTGAAATAGGATAATTCATGTGTATTTATACCTTACATATGCCAATATATCTATATATTTTAAAAACCCAACATCTAATGGATTTTTGTTGCTTCAGGAACAGGTGTGGCAGAACAGCCCAAGACAGATTTATGGTTCATTAGTGTTTTTGTACAATGCTCTTGTGGAGGTGTAAATAATCTGAGCTGTCAAGACTGGTCTCTAGTCCACAATCAATACTTTGCTTCTGTCATAAGGCTAATTAAAGCAGCTAAAAAGTCCCCTCACAAATGTCACCTCACAATCAACAGCAGTTCACATCACAAAATTTATTTTGGAGGTTATTTTTAATTGATATAATAAATATTCCTTATGTAACCAAAACAAAACATGTTCAAATAAAATACAAGAGAGCTTTTCTTAAATCTATACTGCTTGCCAGCTTGGTTAAGAATAAAAAATTGGAAACAGAAGCATATCTGGATGCACTACAAATTTTGAATTTTATGGTTATTGCTTTGAAACTAGAATTATAGGAGGTTAGCCTGACTTGCAACTTCTGTTCACAATTTTTTTAATGCTTACATGCAGTGGCCCATATGAAAATACCTCAGCAGATTAATAATATGAATCGTTTTACTGCTTTCTAAATTTCAAATATTTTTACACAAGTATTTCTTTCTGGTGTCAAACACTAAGAGAAAACACATTTTATTTCCCCTTCACTAGCACTAATTTTATTCTTCTGTTCTAAATGCATTACATTCCTCTGTTACATGTTGCATTTGCAGCACACTTTATGTTTCAGACGAATAGCTTTGGGCCATTAGCAGAGCAGATTCTCCCAATACATGCCAGGAGTACATACAGTAACACATGTTGCAAATGTGCTGCAAATGAACTGTGTAAAGTCTCTTTTTCTTTTAGAGAAAGAAGGAAAATGTCTAGGAGCTTGTTGCTTACCCTGAAAAGCAGGTTTGTTCATGCTGGCCATGCGAGGACAGTAATGCTGGCCAGGGAAGCCCTGGATGTGCACCTCCAGAGGAACTGGGCGCACCGAGGGTCGGAAGTTGAACAGACCCATCTACAAGAGAACAATATTCTCAAGTTTAACCTTGAATTGTCTTGCCAATTGCTATTTTGTTTTTCTGTGTGACAAATGCATGTCCATTTTCAAAAACTTTTTTCGTACCTGATTAATGTTCAGCCAGTCAGCAAGGTCTCTGGCATTTGCTAAAGCAGTGGATAAACCAACTACTCTTACTGGCTTCTCAGTGTGAGATGAGATAAAGTTTGTTCGAGACACAATGACTTCCAACACTGGGCCTCTCTCATCCCCTGGTAAATGAAAAGTAAATGGAAAAACAGAGAAAAAGGAAATGTTCAGATGTCAAAAAGTATATTCACATCGTAAGTAACAGCACACTTCTTCAAATTTAGCAGCGATTTTGGTCAAAAGCAGCAAAACATGCTCACCTAGAAGATGTATCTCATCTATGATAAGAATGGCAACTTTCTGAACGTAGCTTCTGTTCTGCCAGCTTCTGCTGACACCATCCCACTTCTCTGGGGTAGTAACAATCAGATCAGCTTGGGCGATAGCTCTCATATCAGGAGTCACATCTCCTGTCAATTCTACAACCCTGTAATCAAGAAGCACAGTGGCGTGGCTTTACAAAGCTTTAAAACATCTTAATGTTAAAATACTTACTCCTTAAATACCTAAAAGAGGAAAAAAACAAAATTAAGCAAAGTGATTTTGCTTCCTGTCAAATACATTTAACAGGATTTTCAAAATTGTTTTAAGTAAACAGTATCTTTGTTCTCCTAGTAAATACCATATGAATACCAAATACTACTCCTTAGCAAAACCATATAAAAGAAGAGGACGAATATGAGTCCAAACCAACAGTTAGTTCTTCAAAATGAAGATAACCTAATACTGGTATGATGTAATGTGAATCACCACATCAAGTCACAGACAGGATGAAAGCTTTCATGGAGGCTACCAAGTTGCTGCCTGCTGTTCTGCATAGATCTCTGGTTTGAATAATGAGGCTGAACAGCAGCATGTATTGCATTTGTGGGTGAAGGTCCATTAAGACTGGTGCAGAGATTAGCCTGAGATTACTTTTTGAAGAAGATTAGCAGATTTTTTCCAATTGTTTGCAGTATTTGCAATGACCCATCATTTTAGAAGGATCCATTATAATGGGTTTTAGACATTTCAATGACACATTCTAAATCCAGCTGAACATCAAACAAGAATTCCTCAAAGTAATGGGTATATCCTGTTCAAGATTTTAGTCACAGGCAATTGTAAATTTAAAAAAAAAAAAATTACCATAAAATATTTTATCTCTTTGCTGTAATACCAACAGGACACTGGTAATTTCATGTACACAGAGCAGAATCTCTTTCTCTTGTGGTGCTCTTTGACCTTAACTTAGGAAAAAGGTTATATTTAGAGAAGGTGAAGGCCCTAACTAATGCATCCTATGTAGAAAAATTTTAATTCAGGACACTATAATTTTGGAAAGCATCAACATAGCTGATATACCTTATAGATCATAATCTAATGGCTGAACTCCAACACCTGGGAAGATCAGCAGGAAACTGATGTTACCAAGAAATAAAATTACATTAATTTATGTATGAAGGACATAGTGTGATTACTATTGTGCACTTCATGCAAGTCCTGTATGTTTCTTAGAGCTGAGGTTTCTAAGGAGAGCTTATTTTGACTTACATTTTCAGTTTCCAAGGAGTGAAATCTGAGATTCATATTTTTTATACTGGCAAGCAATGAGAACAAAAATAGCTGGGTATCAAAGTGTATCCCTTTCTTAGTTTTGGTTTTGATCTATCACTTTTGATCTATCATTTTTCATCTTAGTTTTGATCTATCAGTGACTACTGATAGAACTTTTCAAGTACTAGAAATTTGAAGGACGGTATAAAACCAAAACCCTTTTTGAAATACTCATAAGTATTTTGAGATTTTATTCATATTTGACGAGCTGTTCTTTTGCTTCTCATTTCTCTGATTAGGTAAGGAGAAACATACTTTTTACCAAGCTTTTCTTCAATCCTAACTTTCCAGTCCTCAATCCTCTCACGGACGAGTGCTTTTAAGGGTGCAATATACACGGCCTGCAAAAGAGAAGACAAAAAATCAGAAAAGACACCTTTATTAAAGTGTACCTACAACACATGGTATTTGCGAGATCTGAACATACTCATAATCTATAAAATAAATAAGGTCTGAGTTCCTGAAATGACCTACAACAGGATTATATTTAAAACAGACATAATGCCTGAAAATATTGCTTTTTTTCCCTGAGCAACTAATACGCAAATAAATTCAGATAAAGAATAATTTTTTGAAATTGACATATTTATCACACCTTTTAAAATCAAAACCCACTTATGTGAACAATGTTTTTTTTTTTTTGCCATGACTATAAAATCTGCACGTTAACATTCTGGAATAGAAATAATCTGAATTTCTAGCAAGCCATATCTTACCCAATTTCTAGTTATGTCATTAAATTATTAAAACATTACCAATTAAATAAAAAAGCTGATTATCTTAAGCAAAATGTCACAATAATTTTCTCAAAAAAGCCTGCAGTGCAGAGGGGAATATGCTCACATATACAAAACATATTTACTTATAGATTTATGGTAAAAAATTCTAAAGCTCTTGAATATGAAGAAACTGCTACATGAAGAGTTCACACATATTCTTTAAAATATATAGCCAGGCTTCCAGCTTTATTAAAACCTAAAAGTTATATTCCTTTGAGAACTGGCTATTTTTTATGTCCCACAGGTAAGCTGAAAGTGTACAAGTGACTTGTTTACCTCACTTGGACTAACAAATTACATGAAGATATTTAAATTCAAAGCTGATTAAGGAATTTATGTACACAATGTCTGCTAATAGAAAGGTTATACTTTTTTACAATCTGCCAGTCAGACACAGAGACCTTTTTGAAAGACTTTAACGCTAAAATGTGGTTAACTAAGAAAACATGGCTAAGTTGAGAAGCAGATATATATTCACTTTGAAAACAAAACCCCAAAAGGTGAGTTGTTCAGCTTTTAGGCAGTTTAAAACACAGGGGAAATCTGGAAGAGAAGATTGGCTTGTAGTAATTAATTGCAACTTATTTTTTTTAAATAATAGAGAGACTGGGCTTGTTGTATTCACATGCAAGGGAACTAATAGCTATAAAACAGTACCACGGCTACTAGATGGAGATTAAAGCAGGAAATGCTGTTAAGAAAGGAAGAAAAGGAAATCCAGCATGCCTGCATGTCATTTTTGTAGATTTAACTCTAGCTGTCAACTCATTAAAATAAATAACCGAAATAAAAGCATAATGTACATAATGCACTACCATTTTGTATCCACACACATATAGATTGGAGAAAGTAAAATCAGTTCCCCATAGTCTTCTAGACTTTTTTATTACTGAAAAAATGCTCAGAACAAAATGATTCTAGTAAACCTATTTTACAAACCTTTGATGTGGGATACTTGTTAAAAACTCTAAAGATGGCTAATTCAGCTGCAACCGTTTTTCCAGAACCTGTAGGAGCTCCAAGAAGAACATTGCAGTCTGTGTGATAAAGGGTATGGAAGATCTGTGTCTGAATAGGGTTGAAGTGTGTGAATTTGTACAGGACTTCATATTCACGATGTCCCAAGGCTGTGATAGGCAAAGGCTGAAGATCCAGAAGCTCTAAAACCACAAAACAATTTTAAGTGCATGACAAGAGATGCCATGACATGACATAGCTTGTTATGAAGATAAATATATTAACCAGTAATTTAGTGGGAAACAATTTACATTGAAAAATGTTTTACTTAGTATCTCATGTGACAGAGAGTACACATTTGGGTAATTGTTCACTTTGATGAAGAAAAATGAAAAGTTGCTTTTATAGCTCTGAAGTATTTCTGCAAGCAATTTTTAAAGTATTGTGATAGCTATAAGCCAACTATTTGCATATATTAATCTTTCTCTTATACCTGTTTATTTTTAACCAATTGTAGTAAGTTCTAAATTCACTGTATTAGATCATATATATGTCCAGCTTCTTATGACAACAGAATGTGGCGTGTTTCAAGTTCAAGGGAAAAGATCTATTTAAGAAGGAAGGATTCTTTGGAGTTTCCAAGTTGATGGAGTAATACAAATCAGATGAGTACAGCTAAATTTTGCTTCTTATCCTTTAAATGTATAATTAAAGACATAATCTTAATAAATAAACAGCTTTTCAATATATGATTCCCAATATATCTTGAGGGCATCTGCTATCCAAACAATTAGAGATTGTGGAATTTGGAAGATGATATATATAACCAGATTGGATTTGGAATCCTACCAAATTAAGGAGACTGCAGTGATTCTGCTATGCAGATGCTTCCTTTGAAGTTTGGGTTGTTGGGTTTTTTTGTGGCTAGAGGTCTCCTTGTTTTTTCAGGGTGCTTCATATTAAGGTATGATATGGGAGTCATAAAATCTACTGAGGCAATGATGCCTAATATTCTTCACATGCTTTTCACTGATACCTTATGGCTGTTTTATCATTCCCACTGAAATAGTGATTTCTTGGGCTCTGTTGAGGAGAAAGAAGGGGTTTTTTTGCCTAGCAGAGCCTCTATGTACTTCATTGTTGAGTGGGAAACAGATGGGAATTGAAATCAATTACCATAAATCCTGGAGTCTCCATAACTGGTGATGTGTAAATATCTTTCTGTTTCTTCTGAATAGTAGTCAGTGATCAGTCAATTAGATAAAAAGGTTACACATGCTTTTCCAGACAGCGTAGGTACAGTATAACAATAGCTAAACACTTCACAAACACATGTGAATTTATGCATGCCAAAGGACCAACACCGTATGAGAACTGTGCATTTCTGAAGGCGCTCAGCAGACTGCTAGATGAGCCAAATGTAATTACAGAGGAAAGGTTTTACAATGACATCAGGCCCAATGAATGTATAAAGCAATTTATGTATCCAGAAAAAAAGAAGCAAAACACAAACATATGCTTCTGTGCCAAGTGTTAAAAAAGGAGGGGGAGGGGAAGGCCACAACTTGATGAGATGAAATGTGATGTTCAGTGCTGTAACAGTACTTGCTACAATAAACATATCTTAGCAAAAACAGTAAAACTCGTCATATTTTCAAAATTTTAGTATTGTTTGTTCTTTGCTGAATGCCATTTATTAGACTAAGATTATTTTTAGCCAGTCCAGAAAAAAGGTAATGCTTGCAAGCACTAAGCTAAGACATACTGTAACACAGAGATTTGCTTCGTTTTATATCACAGGTTCAGTTCTCTTACGCTTTATAGAGAATCTGGAGTAACTAAAAGGCTGGTATTATATTGAGATGGAACCAAAATTCCTGCATTTTGTTCAGCAATTGAAAAGCTTAGAAAGCTGGAGAAGAAACATCACAAAGTGAAATTCAGTAAATTTTTCCCCAATGAAGCAGAAGTAAGAGTTTTATTGCACTACCATAAAGAACACCCCAAGATGAGCAGTATCAATTAAAGCAAAATGATCAAATTTGAAGTTACCTGTGTGGGGTGGATGTCTCTCTGGAAGAATCAAATGTTGAAAATTTATGATACATACAGCCTCTGCTCCTAACCACCTATCAGACACAGCTCGAATGTAATATTGAGAAGGAAGAGGTTCAAAAATTGGGATTGTGAACACCAGCAGCTGAGGTTCTTTAGTAATGACCTAGTGCAAACATGTAGAGAATAATTACTGCACAGAAAAAAACAGTAACTTGAAAAATCATAGTTTGCCTCACTTCCATAAGCATTTTTAACACAAAACAATAAAGTATGTGTACGAATGTTTACATCTTTATACACATTTTACTGCCCGGAATGAATTTTTTTTTTTTTTATGTAGTCTTCAAAAGATAAAAATAAGGCTGGCTCTTCATCTTGTTCTTTAAAAGACAAACCCATTACAGTCTTTCCATATCACTGAAAATAACTGTCCCAGCAAAGGAGGAAGAGAAAAAGGGACATTTGAGCTTAGAAAACACTGTTGTGGAAGTCCAAGCTGGTCAAGTACACCTGAATTAGAAAGCCATACTGCTGATTTGAAAATCTTAGGTCAAAATAATGATTGACCTGACAAGTCCACAACTCACTAACTTTGTTTTTGTCTTGCTGTGTATGAGATTCTGAATGAAGTCCATTACCTGTTTCTTTTGAATGATGAAGTACTCTGAATGATAAATGTGATCATTAGTAGGGTCTTCTACCCAAATCCACCAGGGCTCTCCAACGCTGCCATGTACCTTTATGAGTAGAAAAGATAGCTTTGAGTTTTAACAAGATTCTCTAGGTTTGCTAGAAATAGTGGATGTATTTCTGAATGACATAGGCTCATAGAGGAATACAGAAGTACAGAAATCAGAGGTAACAGAAAAAGAACATTTTTAATCAGATCAGTCTGCCTAAAGATTATGCTTCAATAAGGGTTTGCTTAAGGTACATATAATATAAATGGACATGCTACAAATGCAACTGAAAGTAGTGCCTCAGCTGTTTATAAATTTACTTAACCCTAAGGATTCCCTCTAGGCTCCTAGGAAAGAACATGTTCTCTTTATTCCTCCCTGTGCTTTTGCCTTTGGGTTCTGTATAGAGGATTGTTGTTTGCAACTGTCTGCTCATTTTTCAGTCAAAAACATTCTCTCAGGAAAAAACTGGACACCAAATTGTGACATTCCTCTCCTCTCTCTCATCCCCTTTCCTCTAGAAAGACACAGTAAGTGCATTCAGAAGGCTGTAGATGTAGCCATTGTTACAGGTGAGTGAGAAGAACATAAATAGAATCATCACTTGATGATTTCCCTGCCATTTGGCAATGTGTCTTTTGAAACCTAGATTTTTGTTTACTTTGTTGTGTACCTTACTTTGCAATGCCAGCAATGCCAGAAATCATAGCTAGGTATGATGCTAAATTAAGATTTTTTGTTTCTTTATCAGAATAAATAATCTTTGCCAATGTACAAGCATTTTACTTAAATATCTTGGAAAACAAGAAAAATGCATGATAAAGGAGTATGGAAGACATACTACTAAATGAATGCAGATTTCTGATATTTCTGATGAGGACTGTGATAGCTTGCAAAACCAGGAGATGAAAAAAAAAAGTTGGAATTTTTCCTAAACTTAACAGAAAAAAAGACAAAATACATAGTTGCTTTTAATGGCAATTTTAATGCTCCAGGAATCTGGTATTGATTCACAGAGCACACATTATTTTCAGCATAATTCATTACTGTGTCTGTGTCAGAAAACAGTCTGTACTGGTTTGTGAAGACAAAACTACGCACAAAGAATAAAACTAAGGTGCTTTTCTTTCTTTTTTACCACAGTTGCACAATGGAAAAATAGATGGACAGTCATTCATTTTTATTACATTTGAATTTCACTTCCAGCTTCATTGGGAACTGAAGCAGTGAAACTGAAATGACACACAGGTGATATCTCAAAAAGTGACAGTGAGACTATTATTTCATCAGAGTTTAGGAGCATTTAAGAGCGATAAGAAGAATTAAGGAAGGCAACTAAGTTCAAAGCTCACAAATTTTATTATTAACTGTAATAGCAATTTAATTTTGGAAAGGCCCATGAAAAAACTGCATAGGGTAAGTAAGATAATCTGGAAACAGGAAATGCAATATCTTCTCCAGTAATGAACTCTGGGGAGCTCTTAAGAACTGGCACATATCTGTATTTTGGACAACCATAAGCCTAAAACTATACATCTGATATGACTCAGATAATTAATACTACTTCCATTATTTTGCATTTCTGCTGGACTCCTCCTGGATGCATTAAGGCTTAATTGTTCTGTCTGGGCATGTTTATAGTCCTTTGCTTCTAACAATAGAATAAAAATCTGGGATTTGGCTCTCATGCTTTTACTGAACTTAAGGACTCCCTGTACTGAAAATTAAAGATCAAGTTGATGTCATATCTCACGATTACAAAAATGTCTCTTCTTTCACTTGTAACATCAAGTGCAAATTTTGTGATGACATCATTATAGAATTAATGATGCAGGTAAAGGAACAATCTTAAAACCATGAAATGCTAGCCAATCAGGGTATTTCAGCTAAGCATGTTTTTGTTTGATTATTGCAATTCTTTAGATGGAATTTTTTAGCAACTAACTTTTGCATGAATTACAGGTATACTGGTAAGTTTCTATAGCAATCTTCTGAGAAGCTTGTTAAAATAATGTGATGATAGAAAAGCAGTTTTAGAGTGTCTATGCTTGAATTTGAGACAGTTATTAATTTTCAGAGAGTATTAAAATTTAACAGCTTTAGTTATTTACTGTGATAGAAGCTTCATTTACTGAAGAAACAGGAAAATCAACACATTACAGAAAAAAAAGTGAAAAAAACTTTCCCAAGTTTTTATGATTACCAATATAAAATTGAACATAAAAACATCTCCATAAACTTAATTGATAAAACAATCATAATGTTTCCAAAGCAATCATCAGAAAAACTACGTAAAGGAGTCACGGTAGAAAATAGACTTGTGACAAAATTTGCTCTAAATTTAAAAGTTCAGAATCAAAATAACAATATAATTTTGTGTGGACCCCTTTTCAAACTATAAAGATATAGAACCTAGGTTTTTTAGAAAAACCTGACAATGGATTGAGAAATTACTTTGTAGTAAGATAAAGTTTAATATGAAGAACAGTAATTTTTTTTGTCTTTAGCAGATTACAGGTAAAGTGGATGAAAGACTGAACAATAAAAACTTGTTTCAATCCTAAAAAGTAATGCTTTGTTTTCCTTCTGAAGTATTGCACATAAATAAGGCAAAAAAAGATATGCATGTTATAATTCATGTTAGGAATCCATTCAAATATTTCTTCAATAAATCTAGGTGGCAAGCAAAATCAAACTTTCAATATTTTGATTGCCAATCTACCATTTATAAGATAACTTGGTGAAACTTCCACAAGAAAATAAAATACCTTTCATCAGGGAAAATAAATTCTAAAGTAATTTAAATATTTGTGAAATAAAACTCTCATTTCGTTATGATTAAGGAAAAATGGTAATCTAAGGGATTTTAAAATTAATTTTTCATAAAAGAACAGATACTTAATATCCACATTTCAAAATAATTTATCTTAAGCATAAATCTCAAAAGTCTAAAAGAAGAAAGTTATGTTTGCCCATGAAGGTATCTTTTTTCCTGTAGAAAGTTTCAGAAGTAACAGCAACAATACAATGCCCCCATGTGGACATTCATGTTTCATTTAGATTTATTTTAAATGTCTTTCTAATGAACAGATTCTGAATCAAAGGATGAGCATGTAGCTAAATATGTAACTGGTAAAACTCATATACATTTGCAGTATAAAATACAGATGAACGTAATTCCAAATATATCTCAGTTCTTTTTGTTCAGACAAATCCCAGCAGAGAAAGGCACTGATATTGTGAATATGTATTTGTGAAGCCAGGAGGAACAGGAGAACCTGGCATACATGAACTGCATTTCAAGGCTTTTCTGTGTTCGACATTCATCCATAGTTCAGAGAGCCATTCATGACTCCCTTTCTCTTGCTTCTCCTTTCTGGGCACATGACTCTAATCTGTGACTACTGTGAATATTCAGTATTAAGCATTTGCCTCAGTGTGTTGCACGCAGCCCAATCTTAAAAGGATTAACAGAAACGAAAAGATGATCTTTGCCTGCCTTCTTCAACAAAAGTCATAAAGGTCATCACATTCCTATTACCAACTTTGCTTTTTAGCTAAAATAAATGGTTTTTAAAAATCTGAACAGCTGTGGACTCCCAGTGATCATCTCCTTTGCTGAAGCTAAACAAATGTGTCTCGTCTTGCCTCCTCCTTCTCCCTCTTTTTTTACCTGGTCATTCCACGTGAAGTCGGGAGCGATGTTCAGCCGAACTCGGAGCACTGTGCGGGTGATTGGCTGGATCGTTGCTTCCATTACGATGGAGGGTATTTGATGGACACACTGTTTTACCTTTAACCCAATTTTCACATGATGCAGCATATGACCTGCCAAGAAAACATGAGGTGTAACGAATTTGCATTTCCAGGAAAAAGCATACAACCCTGACTTTCAAATAGGCTTTTAGAGAGAAGTATTATTGCTCGCTTGTTTTGCTCCTGGGTACGTAAATGTCTGACTCTCTTGACCTGGCATGTCTGAATATTTTGTAATACTTAACTTGAATTAGCAATTTAGAGCACTGAAAAATCAGTATTAACCCCCTTGTTGGCTATAACTAAAGGGTTAAAATAACTATTAAGAATTCACACTGAAAACATTATGTCAAACTAGTTCCCTCTCCTTCACTGACTTTTTGACCAGGCTCTTACCAAGCTGTATAGCTCTTTTTCAGAGCACAAATACCAACCTTTTACTTAATTTGAACTTCTACAATTTCTGTGTAGTGATTCAAAGCAGACAGGATGCTTTTCACAAAACCGAACAAAGGTACTTAATAAGTTAAAAATGCACATAAGTAAACATCTCACAGCTGCTCTGATCTGTCAGAATATACCAGTGTGTAACTGAGACAAAGGAAAAATTAAATGATGCAATTTTTTTTTTTATTTTCTATTGTAAACACAGTAACTAAGGCAATAAAGTGATTCTATTTATTTAGAAAAATGTCCTACTTGTATTTTACAGCTCTGTTGTATTTTAAATCTCTGTTCCCTTGCTCTTCATTTTGAATATAAAACAAAGTATGTAGCAGTAATTTCTCTTTTTACTGAAATTATTCCACCTTCTGGCTTATTTAGGAAAATACAGCTTATTATGGGAACTGTTAATGTAATTATGTGGAGCATATTTTAGATTTTAATTGTGATGGTCATAAATACTCCCTGTTAAAATCTACTTTACCAATTACTCTACCGATATTTTCTGGTATCATTATGTGGTTCTGTGCACACTTACCCATTTAAGAAAACATAATTTTTTTTTTGTAAAAGGAGAAGTCCTAATATTTGCATTATGGGAAAGTGAAAAGGTGATACAAACCTTTTCTTGCAATTACAAGACATTTATGAGCACAGCATCTTGAAACTGCTATTTTTTTTAATTGATACTGGCTTTTCCTTTTCAGTTTTTCTTATTTAACAAATTGGCATATAGATTTGTCTCACACAGGTGTTTATACTCTGAAGTAATGAATGGTGACCCTGCTTAAGAATCAAACCCATAACCAAAAGTTTTAATACATATTTAATCAGTTTAATTTGCAGTCAGTAAAATAATTTCACCTCCAACAAGTGGGTTATTAAAAACCAACCCCTTATGCTGGTACACTGTGATGACAGATGCAGGGTTACAGCATAATTGCACAGCAACTAGCTTTTGCAATTAGAGGTAAAACTTCAGAAATCATGGGAAATAAAGGTAGGTGACAAATATTCAAAGATATGACTCAAAAAACCTATGTAGGCAAGTATACTTTTCATGGCAAAAATTTCTTTATCACAATGGGTGAGGTGAACTGTGTTTGTACAGGGTAGCACTGAGGTTCTTTTGCAATTATGTGTTAGGGGAAAATAAGGCTTCTCCCCCAACTTCTACAAAATATGATAAAACTCTCTCCCCCTAGGCCCTCTCTTTTTTTTTGGTAGGCGCATTATGAGAAATCATCAATGGCATTTAGGAAATACTAAAACCATCTTGACAAAAGCTGACTAAGAAAACAGGTTTGTCTTAAAAAAAAAAAAAGAATAAATTTTGCTTTTTCTGAAATGTTTGTCATCTGTGTTCTGAAAAAAAAGGGACTGTTTATCTCAGCCAGCACAGTGATTTCCTGGCTTTCTGCAATGTAGCTCCATGGCTACATTGCAATAGCTCATAGATTGGTGTTGATCAGTTCTTGGTACCCTGGAATCCAGGATCTGTGCACACCCATCTGATGCTCTCATCTCCCCCTAGGCTATGGGCTGAGTTAGCCAGCTAACTCCTCTCTTTGTTATTTTATCTGCAAGGTCTCAATAACATTTAAAAAGCAAGAAACACTAAGACTGAAACTAGCCCTGTGGAGTAAGAAAACAAGGCAGTACCTGGAAGTTGTGCCTTTTCTCATTTCAACACAGACCAGAATTCAAAATAAAAATAAGGTGGCTTCCTTCACATGCCTTAGAAAGGGCCAGACAGGAGGAAGTGTGCCAAGTAACTACATCACAGAGATATACAGATCAACTTTCTTTGATAATTATAAGGCTGAAGAATATGAAATATCATTATGTATGGTCAGGAGTGACCCATTTTCACAGTCTAATCCCATGTCTCATCTACTTTTGAACTATGTTAATATAAACCAAAACTAGACAAATTGCAGGTATATATAGATACATTTCCGTCTTGTCAATACTGGTTCCAATACATTGAAGGGATCAAAACTGGTTTTGTATTTTTACACAAAAGTTTCTGCTTCTTAATTGAGAGTATGGGGAGTAAGAGCTATTTAAAAAAAACCCCAAACCCAAACAAAACAAAAACAAACAAAAAAATCAAACTAAACCCAGCTCCACAATACCACAACAACAAAATAAAAAACCCCACTAATACAATTAACGGAAAAGAACACTAAGCACTAAAAGACATCACAAATACACAAAAAAATTAACAGATGTGAATTAAAAAGCATGCTATAACACTTCTGAATAAAAAAATATAATGCTAGTGCCTCAAATAAAATGCAATACTTTTAATACATTTAGTATTACTGTATTAAAATGCGGTTAAAGTAAGCGTCTAGAATTTTGTCATAGTCTTGGTTTAACTTATTAAATGAAAATATAGCCTCTAATTCTGCAAACTTTTACATATTTGTTTAATTTTTTTCAGCCTAGATTAGGCACATAACAAAGTCTAAGCTAGAAATGTAGGAATTCTAAGTTTTCTAAGCTAGGAATTCTGCAAATGAAAGAAATATTAAGTTAGACGTGACAGCTTCTAAGCAGTGAGTATGAATGGTATTTTTATTCTAAAATTAGATTTTTCAAAAAATGGCAGTTTGTTTACCAACAGGTTGTCAATAGCAGGTGCAAATGAAGTCCAAATAAAAAAAATACACTAAGGAAAAAGAAATGCATTACAAGTGAATTTTTTTTTTTTTACTTCAACCAGCTGGTGGGCAGTTTATGCACAACAGTTTATACAGACTTACTAGAAATTGTCATTATGTCTATCAGTAGGTTTGTGGATTTTCTCATTATTGGACTGTCAAATCCTTTAAAAAATTCCATTAAGGTTTTGTTGCAGTGACACCAGTGACAATGAATTCTCCATGTTCAATGAAAATTAATGCAGTCTTTCAGAAGAAAGCCATTTACTGATAGCATACCTGGATGGAATAATCTGGTTTTAGTCTTTTTCACGTTAATAGTTTTTAAAAAAAGGCCATATTGTGCCAACTGGCAAAAGTAAACAGATGCTTTTTATAGTAGTGTGTTATTTAAGGTGGGCAGAAAGGGAAGCACACAGGTCAACATAAATATGTATATATACACATATACATAAATACTTATCAGTAGACATCTCCTTTCCATCTGTGTTCTGTGACTACCAGGACATGGGCTGGCCTTATCCTCAGAGCTGTGCCATTTTACAAGCTGTGGAGACTGGAAAAAAACCTTCTTTGTTGGACAAACCATATCCAAATGTGGTACGTGGCTACATGGCTTCCAGGCCAGAGTGGGAATACTGATGCATGGCTCAGATTTAGTTCTTACTTGCCCATTGGTTTCTAATATTTTAATCAGATCAGTCTTGCTGTTTCTCACCTATTTCATCTTTTCTCATGTCCTTCAGCTTATCTATGGTGAGATTCTTCTCTTCCAGCCTGGAGAGGACGGAGGGTGGCAGCACAGAGAACTGCCTCAGGGGGCTCACCCAGCCCCAGAGCCGCTTGTCAATGACTTTGCTGAGATTCAGGAGCCGATATGTCATGGCAGGCCAACGCTTCCTCAGGGCAATCTCAAAAAGAGCTCGAATAATACGAGCTGCATTCTGGAAAGTGAAAAGGAAAAAAGAAAAAAAGCAAAACTGTTGTAGTTCTCTCAATATTCTTTGTAAAATGAAAAGGATCCCATAGACTCATCTCTGACAAACCATAACAATAGATTTTTCTTGTCAAGCTAATTTCAAACATTTTTGAAAACTATTTTTTCCGTCACTGCCTAGTGGCAGAACTACCTCATGGCTGCATTCTGAAATTATGAAAAGCAACATGTGCAACCAATTAAAATTGTAGCGTCAGGTCTGCCATAGAACTTTGATCATGGTTATGCCATCATTATGAAGTTCTGAATTTATTGTGTAACAATCACTTCTGAAGCAAATTCACTTAATGTACCCCCCATATAACAGACACCTGCAAATTCACTTAATATGGCGATTCCAGTTTTGTTTTCTTCCAGTTTATGCTTCCATAATAGCATCCCACTGTCACACTGAATTTCACAACATTTGCACAGAAGCTTAACAGTAGTGACTTTTTAAAAACATTTTACTATATTTTGAGAATAGTGTATAACCAACATGCTTTGGACTTGGAAAAATAATTATTAACATAAGTTTGAATGAGGTCAGTCTTACCCCGAAAACCTAAGTTATGATATCCTTCCATAAACTTTTCAAGCTGTATTATGAAGCTATGGTTTTGTTTTTTTTTTTTTCCTACAAGTACTATGTCTGGATTAGGAATTATGTTCTTGATTCATTGAATAGAATATAACCATTCCCTACTGGCTCTGCTATGCCAACAGGAATAAAAAATAGAAAATTATTTGGTTGTGATAGGAAGCATATGTTACTAAAGAAGCACATTCCTCTTATTAGAAAGGATGAATAATTTTCTTAATAGTCATTATTCAAGTAAAAAAAAAAATCACACTTTGTAGCTCTGGTTCCACAAATACAGTTTATGAAGATCTGAGAAGACCATACTGCCTCACTAAGCATGCTATAAATGAGATAGATAAATAAAAGCAATTGCCTTGAAAGCAAAGATTAAAAGGATCGTACTAAAAATGATTTTGCTGTGCAAGTACCACAATTTTTATGATGTGCATGATCAATTCAGCATTTTCTCATTTATACCCACATGTGCTACAAAATACAAACGTTTCTGAAGAAGGTTATGCTACTATGAAAATGTTGCTAAAGACTATGTATAATTTTGAATATTTGAATCTCATCTTTAGTACCAACTAAATACAACTTTTACATTAACTTTTTCCAAAGCAGTGTGGTGAGGATGAGACAAAAATAATTCTATGCAACATCTTTGCTGATTGTTAAAAAAAAGAAGACTGAGAGAGAGACGGGCTAAAAGGTACAATTTTTGGAGGTCACAGTTGCCTAAATAGATCTCTGTGTCCTCCTGTGAACACACATGACTGTGTGGTAACTAAACATACTGCACTACAGTCAACCCCTTACGTGTCAAATGAAGCCAACAAACAAATACACAGACTGGTATGTAAATCTGCACATTTTTTGCTAGATTACATCTAGCAACACAATTGCAACAGCATGTCTTTTATGAGTAAACCAAGGTATGTGAATCAAACACAAATTATGTTTTGCAGAATGAAGTATAAAAACACACAAAGCATGAAAATAGATTGCAACAGTTTTTCACATTTAGAAGAAAACCCTGAAATTTATAGAATATAATTTCTGTGCAATCACAGTTAGAGCAACTAAATATAACAAGACTAAAGGGGTACTACAAACAAAACAGGACATTCATAATTAACAAAAACTGCCACAGTCTCCCAAGGTAAAGTAAAACTTTTTTACTCAAGTGTTATAGCTCATGTGCATAAGCACAAGGCTCTGATTTTCAAATAAACTTGCACAAAAATGTACAAAAAAGATGCAGATCAGGGCCTACTTGTATAATTGTAAATATCTGGGAGAATTAAAACAGCAGAAGACAGCAACAAATACATAGAAAATACTAATTTTACCTGTGCAACATATGCAGAATCCGAAATAAGGGAGAAGCTGTCCATCTCCCCTCTGCTAATGTATGTTTGAAGGAGGATATTTATTTTTCCATAATTGTTTTCCACACCTCCTGGAGCAGGAAGTTCACAGAAATCATTCAGTAAGGTATCTAGCTCTTCTATTTCTTCTTCTCTTACCTAAAACACAATTACACATTATGAAGAGGCTGAAGCAATTTGATAAAAATTTTTACACTGAAATCAAATTTTCCTTATAACATAGTTACTTTACTTTTAAATGGAGTCTCTAGCTTAAAGGAAAAAAAAAGAAGAAAAAAACCAGTAAACCCATATCTTCCACAATGTAGCTAATAGACCATAATTGAAACTATCTTAATAGGGACACAATTACATTTTGTTATTCATCACCATCTATTAAGGTTGCCATTGACATACAAAAATTTGATATGCCACAGAAATTGAATCCTGTGACCTTACCATCCTTCATCTGATGAGATTTTATTTTTTATTTGACCAGAGTAAAACTTCTGTCCATCTGGATTAGGGCAATCTTGAATTAACATTAAATGTACTCATTATAGTTACACAGTTTGCATGTGGTATAATACATTTTTAACTCAAAACTGTGAAGTACTATGATTCATCATATTAAAATTTTCACTGTTAATAAGATTAAGTCTTAATACGAGTAAAGAAATATTAATACCTATGGTTTGAATAATGCATAACATTTCACAGTCTAACTGATGACCCTTACATGGCAAAACTAGCATAAATCTACATATTCTTTGACTTACTGATAGTCTGTTAGTGTAAAACTTATTTAAAGAGGGTAAATGTTTGGTCCCTGCAGGGAACCATCTGAAAGTAATTTTCATTTGGACCTGACTACCTGACATACAAAAGACCCTAAGACAACTGGGTTAAAATCTCCAGCTTTCTAGTCACTAGTCTCACAGGAAAGACAGACATGAAGTACAGAACCATCATAGGTGACTCCACTTTCAGGGGAATACTATGCTCTGTTACAACAGCATTTTTGATAATTTTTTTCTGCTCTTGCACAGCACAGTACAGGTCTAATCCAGATCTGTATTTCATCTACTGGTGAGTTACATATCTCAAAATTCAGAGTTTTTAAATGGAAAATGGAAACATTATTACGGAAATGTGATTCATTTATCGAAAGTCACAATTTCTATCACACAGAGGGGCAAATCCCGAGTTATCCTTGTGAAAACCAGTTACTAATTTTAACATTCAGAGCTGCACAGCAAATGAATCACAAAAATCTGGAAATGACGGTGCACTGATACCATACCATATAAATCTGAGAAAGTAAACTATAAAAACTGTGCTTCAGTCAAGAAGCATCACTACTAACTTTATTACAAATATAGAAACATATCACATCATATTTTCCATATGCTTTCCTTTTAAATATTAAATTACACTAAATTTAGACCTAGTCAAGCAATATCACTATCATAAAAAAACCCTTCCAGCTTGGAAAATGTTCCATGTATGACTGTGAAACCTCACTGCTTATTATCTTCTATAATAGAAGAGATTACAGCAAAATAGAATTTCTCCATTAGATAAAGAGATGGTAATACCCAGACAATGTGTGCAAATATGTAAATATGTAGATGGTGAGGGATTCACACTGCCAGCTCGCAGAGCCAGGTGAATGGGAGCCAGCTCTGATCTGCAAGTTGTATAATTGTGGTAAAATGGCAATGAGCCCAAGCTAACAAACCCTGTGGAGTCTGGCTCGTACCTCTGTGAGATGGAAGCATGGGCAAACAAGCTCATGCCAGCTTGGAATGTATTGCCTTGTGTCCTACCTACACGGGAGGCAAAAAGGGAGGTGGGAATTGAACTGAATACAATAGAACAGTAATCTTCTAGCCTGCATAAAATCAGTTATTACAACTTTCTAGATTTCAGATTTGGATTTATGAGAATTTATTGTTCTGCCAATCTAATATTGTTCTCTGCAGAAATATATCAGAGTTCATTTCAGTGAGTCCTGCCTCGTTCCTGATAAAGCAAACTGTTCAGGGAGACATCCAATAATGCTTTAAACTTCAAACAGAAAAACAATCTCATCCCTAGGCACACTATTCAAAGGGACACTTAGCTTCACCTGTTAATAATTGAAGAGCTGACTAGTTCTTAAAAGCATTTAAAATAATCACTCAAAGATCCATAACTAGTTATTAAATGTGCACTATAGTTCAAGCTGAACTATGTATAAACTTGAGCGAGAGCATATTATATTTACTTAGAAAACATTTTGTAATGGTGCTTAGCATTTAACAAAACTTTTGTCTGTAGACAATATTTATGGAGTAAGTACTACAGAAGTGTCTAGTTTCAAGACATTCTTTAACTTTACCTTTATCTGTTCAAACTCTTCAGCTTTTGATACTATAGCAAGAATATCGCCTTCGGTTTTATGAGCATCAAACAATTCATTGAAAGTCTATTAAAAATAAAAAGAATTGATATGTCATTGAAAATAAAAATACACACATAGCAGGCAACAAAGAAACCTTAGCCAAAAGTTTAAAAGGCATTTAAGGCTAAAATGGAAGTCATTGGATGACCAGCGTGATGCAACTTAAACAGAAACAAAGTCCATAATGACTTTTCAGCAGTTTCAGAAAAACAGTCCCTCCCAGTGCTTTGGCCACCCCAAAACCAAGAGACATGCAATGTGGACATTTTAAAAAAAAGTCTGGGACATATCTGACTAAATAAATATGTGAGACTAATTATACACAGTGACAATAAACAGTTAAAAATTATTAATACGGAGTCTTTAGCTTTTATTCAAGAAAAACACTTAATTAGCTAAAAAGAAAAATGTTTTAAGATGAATGTGTATGTCAAAACAACTTTCCAATACTACAAAATTTTGTCCGTGTTTACAACACAATTGCATTACAGGACCAAAAGTTGTTCAAGGTTGCCAATATAATAGGACTTTCTCCCAGAGAAGGTCATCTGTTGCCAGACACTTCACTACAATGTGCTGTCATGTACTATTGGCTGCACACACCATGAATACCAAAATGTTTCTTATAATTCTCCTAAAATAAGTCAGAAAGACTACAGAAATTTCAAATCTCACTGTACACTGAGTCTAATTTTTCAGTTTTCCTTGATATTAGGTTTTCTCTCTCCCCATTTCAGTAAATATGATGTTGAAAATACAGTGAACAAATCAGCTACGTATTCTCTAAAATGTACTAATATTACAACTATTTCAGGTATACATTAAAAAAGAAGGAAGAAACCCTCCAGAAACAGGACATCATCTTTTACCTCTATAGTATTGTATTTAATATAATAGTGGCTGGCAGTTCTGCCTAAATCTGTTGAAGAAAAAAAGCCAGTCCGTTCTTCAAAGCGAATCATGCGGGCTTTGTCCAGTTTTCTGCCAACTTCAATAACCAATTGTTCTCTGTGCTTTTCTAGACCTGGATCCATCTAGACATGAAACACACACATTTATTTGCATAAAAGAAGTGTTAAATAAATAATTTTCTTGAGATAACCTAGTCACACAAAGTCAAAAGTCAAAAATCTGATAAAAGGAAGGTACAGTTATTATCTCATGATTTTCTTGAGATCTCACTGTAACAGTTTCACTGACATTACTGACCAAAACCTGTATGTACAGGATAAAATAATCAGGATAAAAGTTCTTTTACAATTATTTGGGACTATCAGTACAATGGAGACCAATATTATTTATGAAACAGTAGCAGGATAAATTACATTGAGATTTTTGAAAGATGTTTTAATGATAACATATTCTTCATTAAATCATCATTACTGTATCACTTCACAAAAACATGTCATCTTATGCACCTTCTGTTTATGAAAATGGCTGAAGATATACCTTCCTGTGTAGCTGACATGAGGATGGTTTAATTGCATTGATAATAGATTAAGCTTCCAATTGCATGGCTTAAATGTTTCCTAGCAAAAAAACTTTAACATCCCCAAAAGCTTTTGGTATGTTTAATTGGGATATTCTAATTAGTGAGTTACAGATGTACAGTAACACTCATGTTAAAAGCACACCAAGGAGCTTCCTGTGCCCAACATCACTTCTATTAATATCAAAGTTCAGGAACTTGGACATTTTGTCCAACTAATAAAGCACATTATCTCATTAGTACATAAAAGGCTGGGCAAAACTCCCATCTGAGTAGGACTGCTGTATAATTGTGTGTTTCCACATCAGCCACCTGGGATACACACACTGACAGGGATGAGTGAAAAGGAATTCATAGTTATGTTAACCTTCTGGTATATGTGCACCTGAGATACAGCTCTAATTAGACAAGCAATAATTAGTTGAAAAGACTAAAATCCTGTTCTAGTCCACACCAGTATTCTTATTTCAGGGCTCATGTATAGTGCAGATTTCCTACAGAATAAGTCATACCAGCCCTCTTGGTAAATCGGAAACAGATACATGACTGAGACAGCAAAAAGGAGCAGGCTCTCAGAATTGCTATGCCTTGGTTTGCTCTGGTTTTCCATGGGCCAGGACTCAGTTTCACCTTTGTGCAGAAGTACATCATCTCACGGCTGGGGAAGCTGCAGACTAATGTAGTCATCTCCACAAAGCAGCTGCGAGACCAGTTCCTAATATCCCATGTTTGCCAGTTACCCCAAAGCTGTTTCTCCTTAGTTATGGCTTGCCTTAGTTTCAAGTCAAAAGCTAAGATGGCAAAGGTCTAGACTTCTTTTCTCAATAGTAAGTCATGCATTGAGGTCATATTTCAGAGCAGAGTTGGTAAAAAAAAAAGTGATCTAGATGCCAGATGTTCAACATTTCTTAAAACTATTGTGGGGAAAAAATTAGAAAAATATCAAAATGACTCACTTCTCCTTTGACAGTCCAAAGTACCTGCCAATCTTTTGCCTTACATAAAAGCTAAAGCTGCAAGAGCATACTAACATTTTTTACAAAGTTTTAACTGTAAAGGAAAGGTCACCAACTTGAAAAAGCTGTGAAACAATATTTGACTTTAGAGAATCCATGGTTAGAACCCTTCTTGTTGAACTTGCATAATTAGAAATCCTCAGAATAAAGGATCCAGCCTAGAACAGCTTTAAGCCATTCTCTTTAAAATGAGCCTTGGCATGTCCTCAGTAAGAAACCGAGCAGGTCTGGAGTATGTATATGGAAATTTAAGAATGCATGATAAAGTACATTACTATTCATGATAAAGTACATTATTATCCACACTGTTTTCTCTGACTTGCTGAGAGAAATGTTGGGCACAAGCTCCTCTAATGTTTATATCTAAACATAAGTTTTATGGTGATAAAAAGCTCTGCTTAACTGTGGAAACACTAAAGAGTGGAACCAAAAGGAGGAGAAAATAGACAAAGGAGTTTATTTATTCCAGGCACTTTTTCACTGCAACCCCTGTATGAGAAGTTTGACAAAATGCCTTAATTCATACTACAGGCTTCACAAATACAATATTTGCATTTGCTCCACTTTTTTCTTCCATTCTTTGTTTTCTCTTGCTGCTCATCATTAATTTTGGCCATTTTCATGAATAAGTAAGAGGCACTCTTGGCATTTCTGGCAAACCACTTGAAAAATCACAAATCACAGCAGTGGACCTGCAGTAGCCTGCTCCTTGGTGTAGCCCAGAAAGATCCTGGAGACAATGTGGGGTATCAAAGATGTGCATCCTATTGTGTGGGTGTCTTAAAGTAATTACTGGATGTGGTGAGCACCCGTGGAAAGGGAATGGGGAATGAGTTAACATGATCTCAGTCTCATCCAACAGCCAGGAAGTGTGATCGACGTGGGATACAGGGATTCTGAATGGATAACACTTGTTGGTAAAAACAGACAGAAATCGGCACACTGCAACATTACTAAAATACACTGAGACACCAATTATGAAAACTGGATACCTATATACCCAGAATGGTCTAACTGACCAAAGCTTTGGTTACAACTGCACCTGGCACTATAGCATCCATACACTCTATCACACATACGCTTTGACATTTTAAACTGGTTTATCTAGAAAACAAGGGGATTTGCGTTGGTTTTGCTCCTACATGAATGGGTAACACTTTACATTGATATAATTTGTTACTGCCTTAACTCAAAAATATGGATGTCTAGTATTAGCACATCAAATCAAAAAGAGTAGAAAGAAGGTTAGTGGAAGAATATAACAAGTGTTGGCAATCCTCACTTTCTCAGCAGCTAAACAGAAACACTAGAGCAGGGAGAAAGGGAGAAACTCCTGTTCATGATTTTTAAAATTTATTAAAAATATTTCTGTTAGTGTTTCATTGCTTTTTGCGCCACTTATTATCACCATGGTTACATTTTTTTTAATCTAGAATTTGATAGTGAAACAAAAAAAGGAATTTATGTTAATGGGACAGCAACATTCTTCTCACTAGCAAATCAATTTTTGCTTCTCATTAATTTATTACTTTGTGGTCTGTGTTATATACTGTTATATTAACATACGGTTATGTACTATATAACTTTTTATAGAAAAGAAATTTGAGATGACCAGAGGTCTAAAGGTGTCTGCAGAAGCTTCCTTAAGCAATAAAACACCTATTTCCACTGCAGTTTCCACTATTAGAGATAAAAAATATAAAAAAAACTGTCTGCTGACATTTACCTCTGCATGTCACCATGACCTAACAAACTTCTGCTCACAATGTCAAAATAAATTATGAAGTCACAAAAAGGATTCTTGACATGAAATAAACTTCAGTTACCATACAGTTGTGAGTTTGACCTGCATTAGCTCAATTAACTGTGTCTAACTATGTTAACATTAAATGCTTATAAACAGCTGTACAAAGAAAAAGGTAATGATATTTAGATAATCTGTAAACTATTAATCTTCCTAAAAATTACAGATAATGGAAAAAACTTGGAAAAATCCCCTTATGTAAATGTGCTCCCATTCATATGACAGCATGGAATGTTTGTAAATAAAAAAAAATCCAAACAAATTAATAAAAAGTCTTATTATTAATAAATCATATGAAAGAAAATATCACCCAATTAAAATGTTATTTTATAGTTTATAAAATTTTATGCCATGAAACATTCTAGAACAAAAGCTAACAGGGGTAAAGGGGAATCGAGCAACTCAAAAATGCTTTCTTTTGTCATTTATATCTAGTCTACAAAACTGAAACACTGAAAACAGCCTACGTTACAGTAACTGTGTGATAAGAATGAACGGTGTCCTTTGGAGCATAACTTGACCAGTTAAAATGTATTTTTATGTGAACAGAAGGGGCCTCATAATTCAGTGTTAAAAACACACTGCTACAGAAAATATCTTCCTTTTTCTAAGCACTTTAAAAGAATTGCTGATGTCAGGTTAAGTAGAAATAGCAAATATTTATCCTCACATCAGGGAAGGATTAGAGACTCAGAACAAGTTGCAGATTTTTTTAAAATGCATTTTATACCTGATAAGCTTTGTGACTGATGCCATATACTAATGGATTTGCTCTCATCCGTACATAAAGATATGTGTAACTTATCCACTTTACTGCTTCTTCCACATTAGTTACCGTGCCAAGAGCAATCTGGAAATAGGAGAAGAGACAAAATTAAATATATATGTTACAGCTGTACATAAGTACTTGGCTGAAAACACATGGAATTCAGAGTATTATCATGAGATTAAAGAAAAGGTTGGGATACTTCCAATTAAAATAATCTAAAAATAATCCTAAAACAATAACTTGACCAATTTACACATCTTTATCTTGTGAACATGTAATAACATGGGTTGCTTTGACACAATACTATAGATACAGGGGCCATAAATGATCTTTCCTGCACCACTTATGATTTTTACAATTAAGATGTTATTGAGAAAACTTGTTATAAAAATAAAAAGACAAACAAACCAAAATATTTATATAGTGGACACGGCCAAGGTAATTTAAAGATGAGTACTTGAAAAGAGAAGTATCTACATTTAGAAGATTAATTTCATTATGCCAATGTGAAAGCACTACTAGATCCTAAACAAAATGATACCAAGAATCTTTAGGTTTTTTCTTCCTCATACTTGGCAACCCCTTTATACAAAATCTTTATAAATAGTTTTCTCCATTTGTAGCTGTAAGTCAAACATACAGGTACCTGCTACATTTTTTGTTAGATCAAAATACAGCAAAATTGAAAGGTAATATTCACAAATATATGAAAACATGATTATTTATATTTCAAGGCTAAATCAAGTATACCAAACCATTTTTTGTACTAAGTGACTTTTTTTTCAAAAATTCAATACTTTTATCACCAAATTGTTGACCACACACACATTTTTACTTGATAGCTTCAGCTCTATTTTGTACTGGTTACATTCATGAGAAGCATTTTACCACTAAATTCCAGTTAACCTGATTTTACCAGAAGAATTTAGTATTTCCTGCATGTCCCATGAAAAAACCTTTTTTGGTTGTTGTTGGTTGTTAAAACAAGTAAAAGTCCCTCTTACCAAAGTTCTGTGATCCATTACTGCATTTTAAAGCTATTTTTGTTTTATTGGTGTTTGGATTTCATATAAATCTTCCACATGACTTGGCAGAAATAATAATTAAAAAAACTTTATAGAACTGAGCACATATGCATGTTCAGAATGAAGTACCCGGACCTTACTAACAATAGTAACATGCTTTTTCAAATAACATAATTATCTGGTAAAAAATAACAGTGAAAGCTGTATCTGCCTTAAGTAAACTTAAATCCAGCAAAACCTTGTTAATAACAATGTCTAATAGCATGGAGTAACCCTAGGCTTTGCTTTACACATTTTTCAAGTGGTATTTTCTTCTTCAAAAGCATAAGGAGGTTGAAGGAAGTGCCACTGTATTGCTTTTCAAAGCATATAGGTACACGATGCAGTGAAGTAACTACGAAAGCACTTGGTTCTTCACAGACTGCTACAGGGACAACATGGAATAGAGCCCACAGATTACTCTTACTTCATTTGTACACAGCTTATTTGGAGCATTTGGTTTCATTGCATGACTCAAATATCATTCAGCGCACAACTTGAAATAGTTTAACATATTCCACTAGTTGCATTTTCAACAATCACTTTCACAGTCATGAAAACATAATATTCTTGTTACTGAGGACCATGAAGTCTGACCAAAAAACCCCAACAAAACACCTTTCACTTTTTCTTTGCCTCATTTGTTCAAATATCTTATTCTATTGCTATTCTATCCTAATTAATTATTTTAATAAGTTAAAAGCAAAACTGAAGAAAAAAAGCAATTGTGAAATACAGTTGAGTTTCAGATATGGTACTGAAATCTAATACTGCACTTTCCTTCTTCCCCCTACGTCGATAATATTTTGCAGTCAAAAAACACAGAGTAATTTCTAAACATTTGCTGCCATCTAGTGTTCAAGTAAAGTTCCTATGGACTGAAAATTTGTCCTACATTAAAACAGTGTGAATGATCCAAGTTTCCAGCATTTCCTCAACTGTGTATTAGGCATTTAGTTACAGATGGAATAATTGGTGAGTAGAAATATTTACTATCTTGCCATTATGTTGTCCAGTTGCACCAGTTGTAATTAAACACTCTTGATTTTTCACAGCTCAAATGTAAACGATGTGTTTCATCACTCCAGCATTTTTGAGTACTATATTTATCCAATCCACTGTGTAATTTTAAATTACAGAAATAATCAGCATCACACAATTTTAACTATTTTGCAGGGACTGACATTGCCATCACTGAGCAATGTGCTTAGCAGCATTTATTGTTATTTATTTTCTTTTTGTCCTCCCCCCCTTTTTTTTTAATGCTATACCACAAACTTTATCAAGTTGAATGATATTTCAGAGCACATGGTTTTGATTTCCAGAAAAGTGTAAACAGATATGAGTAGCATGGCTTTTGGGGGACTGTTTTTGAAAAAATGAGGGGTTTTTTTTCTCTGTAATTTTTTTCTGTAAATTAGAAAATGGCATAAAAATATTACTGATAATATAAATTGAACTTATTATATAGCATAATACATTCTTTTTTATATATATGTACTTTTTTACAAATATAATGTCTGTTATTGTTATATAATTGAGTCAGATTACACAAAGAAAAAATTCTATATATGAATCAAATCTTGGTTGTTCAGGTCAGAGAGCAAGGAACCTTTCTTACAACCTAATAAGCAATTTTCTGTTTCCTTTGGAAACCAGTGGATTTAAACTTACTATTTTAGCCATAGAGCTAGGGCCCTGTGAAGATTTTGAAATAATTAATGCTACTAGAATTGTCCCAAGTCAGTCAGAATCTCCTGTGCTTTGCCCCATACCCAGATCAGCCATTCAGTCACCCAGCTCCTGAGTGATTTGATTTTAAGGAACGACTCTGAAGGAATTTTTCATCTCTTCTGAGAACCCTTTCTCTCAAGGTAAAAGATTAAGAGGTTTGTCCAGACTAAAAAAGTCACCTCGTACATTCCTGGCTTCAGAGGAAAATCGCAAGCACATGCAAGTAAAGGCACACACCCTGGGGAAGGTATATATCTGTTGTCCAGCACTGCAAATCATCTCCTAAGCTCTCTGGGGAAAGGAGTCGTCCCAGCAACAAGCTGGAGTCCAGCTGTGGTTGTCAGGGAGGGGTCTATCAGGTGGAAACCATTAGGGAAGGAATGGTGACCTGCATCATATGAGCTATTGATGATAGTTCCCAGATAAGTTAAAGTTTATGGACTAATTAAACCACATCCCCTGCATCTTATCTTTCTTCCTGTACTTCCAGAAAAGACAGCCATAGGTATTTTCTGTTTGCCAGCTGGTCAGCTGCCCCAGGACAGGCTCCTCTCAACTAAGGACCTTAACCAGCTGTTTGTTTTATTCTTTTATACATTCTATTATGCCCACTGGCAAAACTTCAGCAAAAAAAGAAAAAGGGCACCTCCACGCCTTTGCTGTCATCACTTATCACTTACAATTCTGTTAATTTTTAGGAGGGGAAAAAACCCACAAAACCAACCCAAAACTCAGATCTGCAGGAGAGAATTCACAGTGGACTGACATGCTGATATACACATTCAAAGTCTTAATTTTGGTGTCAGCTCATTGCAGTTGGATATATTTCAGGTTTTCCCACTCTGTAGTTCTCCTAAGAATAAAAGCACTGAAGCATCAAGATCAGCTGTCTCTGAGGTTAGGTAACGGCAAGAGCTGAAGGGCAAAATGCGGCAATGAGGAAGAAGCATCATATAAATTTCTCCCAAATTCATTAACTATTGCATCGCAAGGTCTTTAGTTAAAGGTATTGGCTTTGGACTTAGTATCTTTAAATGAATTTTTATTACATTTTTGGACAGTTTTTCAAGTACTTTTCCGGTTAGAAACAGCTCCCTGTAGAGAGTTCCATTGTCTAACCACCCAGCTGACATAATTTTGTTTTCTAAACCTGCCACTGGCTCATTGCAGCCAAAACATCCTGGTTCTTGTCCCAGAAGAGAGGCAATATTTTGCCACATTACTTCATTTATTACTTCACAAAACTCTGTCGTATAATCTTGATTTTCCTTTGTTCTCTCCTGAAGCATACAGAAAAATTGGTGGGTTCCTTTCACAGAAACTGATTTATTCCTTTGCTCATCTTCTCTGAAAATTTTCTGCTTCTAGAAAATTATTTTTTATATGAGTATTAGAAGTACTACAAATTTTTTTTGCACTATTGCCCAAATCTTCTCTACTGTACCACATAAGTCTAGGTACAAAATTCAAGGCCCTGGATTCCACTTAGCCATTGTGTGGCTAGGATTATATGCTGAATATATCTGAATATATATAAATATAAATAAATATATATTATGAGATATAAATATATTTAAAAAAATATCTGAATCATTTTTTCCATCTACCTATTTCTGCCAAGAGACCTGGTCTACATAAAAGCAATTTTATATTTTTATATTCTTGTGGAAAGTCTTCCCATATTTCCAACTGCTGCCTTCATCTTATCAGTCCTTCTTTCAGCTACTGGTGCATCCATAACAAATTAAGAATTTAAGCAATTCAGCAGTGCTTCTGGCCTTTAATGATGCCTTCTCCGAATTTGTCAAACTGAGGCCGTCCAGCTCGACCAAATATCTGCATGACATCTAAAGTTATTTCTCTGTACAACTAGAGAATAAGCAGTGGGATTTCCCGAGCGGCTTGTAATAAAAGCAGATTCTGCTCCTACAATATGTTGTTTTATTATCCATCAGTGCAGATTTCCTGGTGCTAACAACAGGACAACATGGTGCATAACAACATGTTATGGAGAACATGACAGCAGTCATCACTATACTTGTCTTGATTTCTGCAACAAATCAGTCAAAATCCATATATCCGTATATATGCACGTGCATATATACGGATATATGGATATCCAGACTGTGCTTTGTTACTACCAAAGAAGACAACTAAAATTGAATGTGTTCTTTTCAGATTACTACCATTACACAAAATCAGAAAAAAAGGCTAACTTTCTAATATTTTTTAAAAAGTAGCAAACTCCTGTGCTGTGAAGGAAAGCCTACCCAACCCTTGTTTCATTGTCTACTTTGTGTATCTCAAAAAATCCCCAAAGCTCTTCTATGAAATCTGGCTGGACTTTTTCCTAGTGAAAAGACACACAGCATCCCAAGACCAGATAACTCTCACCTGACTTATTGGGGTGCTGAACAACAACTACAGATAATCCTGACCTACATAACCAACTTTAGGCTGTAAATTTTTACTGCTAATGTGTAAGTTGCTACTATGCAATTTTAAATAACTGAAATTCCATCCAGTTCCACTTAGAGAATATCCAGAGGTGTCTATCTCCAGGATAATTGTGTTCAAAAGGTCAAAAGGAAATGGTTGAAAGTAATATATCTGCCCACTGCAAGTATGCCTTCTATTTTTTTTTTTTTATTTTTTTTATTTTTTTGTGGTAGGAAAAGGGATGGGTAAATTGCAAAAGTGATGAAAAGCTAAAATAAACAAATATCTAAGAATTGTGTAGATAAAATAATGAGCAGCTTTAAAAGACTATTTTAAAGAAACCACACATCTTTCAAAATGATAGTTGTATGTCATTGGACATTTCAGTTTAGCTAAACTGCTTGACTTAGCTGAAAAAATGTCCAGTACCTTCGAAAAAAGGTTAAAGCCAGGTCCATTATTCTTCCTACACTGCAGTGAAATGTTAATTTGGTTACATATAGAAAGACAGACTTTAATTTTTTTTGTGGATTTTACTTTTCAGTTATGCAGAACACTTACTAAATTCAGAAAAACCGCTTCTGGTTAAAAGGTAAATGCTGCATTGCTACAGTTTTACCTTAATGGTATTTTGACCCTTCATCCTACTTTGAATACCTACTGTCTTTTGTAAAAGACCCCCCATTTTCACATATGTAGCAGTTCGCTTAAACATACACACCTAAACTCTAACAGTAATAAAACATGTACAATAAAAAAATTTATTAAGTGTGACAATACTGCATTTTTGTATCAAATAATGCCAATCCTTTAAAGTTTGCTAGTTTCTCTAAACAAATCAAAGGTTACCTCTGCATTTAAGTTGTCTGCAAGGCTTTCAAGAAACTGGCTTTCAATTGGGTTCTGCTGTGTAAGAAGAGTCAGGTAATGACTGAGTTTATCGTGAGTTGTAATAATGATGCCTTCTCCGAATTTGTCAAACTGAGGCCGTCCAGCTCGACCAAATATCTGCATGACATCTAAAATTCCAAGGTCAACAAAGGAGCCTCTTTTTGCAGCATATATTTGTGTTCCCTGGTTGAGGAAAAGTTAATAAAAATTAACATAAATACACATGAATATAATCCTGATGAACTGAATACTGAAATTAGGCAAATATAGCATGATTTCAGAAGTGTACTTTAACTAATCCTTTCATAATCTTTGATATATTTAAATCTTTACTATACAAACTAGACTCCCACTGGAGAGAATCAGTTTAATGAGATATAAATAACATTTCAAGTCAATCAGATATTTCCCCTCCAGGCCCAAAATTCACAAGAGATCTTGCTATCTATACTTTACAGGTTTCTTTTGAGACAGATACCCCTTAACCCCTTGCAGTGTAGGGAAGCTCTTACCTTAATGACAACAGCATGAGCAGGCAGATTGACACCCCAAGCCAGTGTAGCTGTACAAACCAAGACTTTGATATGTCCACTAGAAAACAAGTTCTCAACCAAACTTCTGTCTTGCCGCAGCATTCCTGCATGATGAATACTAAATCCATCTGGAAAGAGCTCACGTAGTTGCTTATTTCTGGATCTCTGTACCTAGAACGGACAAGAATAACAATTAAATTCACTTCTAATTACAGCACAAGAAGTATTATAGTAAAAAAATAACAGAAAAAAGCTGAATATTATTATGAGTCATAAGAAAGAAACTATTCCTATTGAGATTGGTATGAACAAGATTTCATTAAGCAAGGTAGGAGGTCTGTGAGCATTATTTCTGGGTGCTGGCTTTATCATGATTCATCTAGACTGAACACTGACTCTAAGTTATGAAAAACTAATACACTTCCCTAATTTGACACAAACACTTCTGATTTTCTGCCTGTCTCTTCCACATTCCTACCTGCTGCACTAACTGCCTTCCAAAATCAATTGCTGCTAAATATGACAGCAAAAGGCTTGTGGCAATGATGATTCTAATCTTTCTCTAAACCAGATTTCTTTATCTTTGTCCACGGAGAATCTCTACTTTTCCATAAACCACATGAAAGTTAAGTAGTATTTGACTCTCACTGTATTTTCAGCCGTGCATATTGCAGTGAATTAATTCTAGATAAAATTAGATTATTATTGTTGTCATTGTTGATGTTGTTATATCTTCACATTTACCATTTCCTGCCACACAGCCACCAAGAAGTTGATTTTTGGGATACACAGTGGGTAAAGCAAAACAAATCATGGTTCACAGTATGGCAAACTGCCAAACTTTAACAATCTCAGAAATAAATAGAGAGATGGGAATGCAATTATAAAAGGAGGACATGAAAAGAAAAATATTGTAGGAAAACCACATTTCTCAGTTTCTCAATTATCCAGCTTCTCAATATCTGATCTTTTCCGCTTTAGCAGTAATTATTTACTATTCGTTTAAATGAAATCAAACTCAGATTTTAAACTACACATGACTTCTTGCAAATTTAATTAACTGCTGTAGTGCTTTAAAATGAATAAATGATAAATTGATAAAGTGACCCTGCAGTTCCTGCAGCTTATTCTTCATGAGCTAACAAATGGAAACAAATATTTCATAAAGAGCACAGACGCACCAAGGTTTGCATTTATTGATTATCAACAACAAAATTCACAGAAGGTTGTGGAAAATTCACTTCAGCTGCATAACACAGAAATTTGGATTGATCTTGATTAGATCTGGAACTTGGTGTAAGCATTTAACTATGAATTAGCTCTTTTCTTAAATAAGTGATTAAACAACCATCAAAAATTTCATTTTTTTAGTAAAACTTCTCGTTTTGGTGTCACATGCCTATTTTATATGTATTAAAGTATCTACTTTTCAAAAACCACAGTTATTCAATATAAAAAACATTACACTTTAAATATTATGATTTTAGGTAAAAAAGCAGAATCTTTCTCTCAAATCCTCACAATTTAAAAACTGCATACCTTTGTAACTTGATTGCTTATGCTGTTCAATGCATTGAAGTACAGGGCAATATACGAATGGAAAGCTAAGAATAGTAGATTTGTGTACTACATATGGAAGAAAACTGTTTATTTATGAAGTACAATTTCATCAATTTAAGAGAAAGGAACTTGTGAATACAGTAAAAAGAAAGAGGAAGGATAAAGATTTGTGAAAACAGATATGGCAATGCAAGTCTGACTGTAATTCAACACTTACAAGCTTAAGCTTAGTCAACTGTTCAAAAATACGTAGGTACACTTACATGTATCCATCTTGTTGCGTTTAGAGAGAATGAAAACCTAGTTCTAAAATCTACCACACATTCTAAAACAACATCTTTGTGATATTTAATATGTACAGGTTCCTTTATTGAATCTGTGAAGTGCTAGACTTCCAGGTTACACAGCTAACAAGTTAGAAATAGATGATTTTTTTTTTCCAAGACAGAAGATGATGAACTTTTTTAAATGAAAAAAATCACAGCTCACTTTTGAGATAGGTAAAAACAAATGCTGAGGAAATAAATTTGGCATTTATTCTGGATGATTCTATTAACTGCACAGAAATGGAATTAATTTTCTTCCCATAAATTTGTGTTCACTTTAGATTACAAAGATACAAGGCAAGTTAATTCAAGGGCAGTGATATAATCCAATTTTATAAAGTTCACTTGAGAAAATAAAAGAAAAAACCAATTCCCATATCTCAGTGATGTCTTGAAAGATTGCTCACACAATGGCATTTGTGTGGCAATTGCTCATTTAATGGCAGCATATCTGCTTTTAAACAAACCTTTTAAACTCTTGTGATAATGAAGTGCACGGCTATTGTATTTAATCTGGATTTTAATGGTTACAGAGACAACAAAACCAAGAACTACTAAAAAAGGAAGTGAAACTATAAAAAGTTATATTGCTTCTACCTAGTTCTACTACAGAATAAAACTAAGAGGTTTTGCTTAAAATTTATACAAAATGTTACTAAGTGCCTCAGGTGTATGGAGAAGCTGTTATTATGAGGTATAGCACTGGTCTCCTGATTAGAATTGATTTTCTTTCCCTTCCCTTATTGCTCAAGAGGGCTGTAGATTTATGACCTTTGCTTACATGTGTGTGTGCATCTAAAACAGTATGTGTTAAATAAATTCCCAGTTTAGCTTGCTGCCACCTATATTTCTCCTTTAAATGTCTTGAATTTCATGCCATTCTTAAGACACATTAAACATGTCACAATTAGACATAGAAAAATGTCCTGCTTAATTTTAATGAGAAATGATGCATAAATAGCAGGAGGAAAAAAATCCAACTTTTCTACTAAAGACTTATGAAAGATAAAACTCTTCCTTACCCTCTTCATGCATCTGGTATCACAAAGGTATCTTCATTCATAACAACTATAAAGTGTACAGTCTTTGAAATACTCATACAGTGAACCAAATAATGAATTTTTTTAATAGGCCGATAGATACCTTTTTTCTTATTTTATATAAAAATATAGTTAAAAAGAGCAATAAAGCTTGATTATGAGAAGCAGATGCCAATAAATTGCTTCTTGATAAGTGAAACATGAATTTATGTTTTGTTATTTTTTTTAAACCTCCTACTGGTGGTTAAATTGTCCTCATCTAGGACAAACAAAGTGGATCATCACTACTTGCTATGATAATTTTTTTTCTTACTGTAGATTACTCATTTTTCTTTAATGCTTGCTCATTTTAAGATAATGCTTGAAAATCTGAATTGGGTGTTTTTTCCCACTAATAATGCAGTTTTTGACTCGTATTTTCTTTCAATAACAAAAATGGCACAGGCTATTCTAGCATTTTTCTCACGATCTCCTTACTATAGCAAACTTCATGCTTATGACCATATGACTCAATCATTGTAATTTCCTTTCTGTGGAGTTCACTATAGGGCAGCACTTGCAGTTTGTTCAGAATGCACCATTATATTTGTTCACTGGTTTGAGCAATTCTGAGCAATTTATTCCCATCCTCTATTCTCTGCACTGTCCTGACACCCTGCAAAGTTGCAGCTCTTAATTTTGAGGCCTCATTAGCCTCACTTGATGAGTGTTGGAGCTCAGATAGCACAGACATCACAGACACCTACATCAAACAAAGTAAGGAAGCTTTTGCTGCAGCTTTCAATGAGCAGTGGTTATAATTAGTATTACTACCGTGTGATGAATACAGTTCAAGTATATCTAAGTAACTATTTTGTAACTTTGCTCAAGACATCTGAAAATGCAATTTGTAGGCTGACCTAAATTGTTTTAAGTCCCAACAAGACAAAAGCCTCCTCTGCCTAATTCATATTACTAAAACTGCTGAATCTGCTCTGCCTGATTCATTTTAAGAATACTGACTGTCTTTCAAAATTTATGAGGTCAGGGTAGGATGGAAAAAGTGTTCCTCTACTCCAGAAGCAGAGGTCAGCTGACAGAAGCAGAATGAAAAAAAGGAAGCTGAAGAGTCCATCCATGGGCTTATTCCTGTTCCATAAATATAAAAGAACTAAGTATGAAAGAAACAGAAAGAATTGGTCAAAGGATTGCATGATCATTCACCATTTTTGCTCTTCAGAATTTACTACATTCATATTGCACACTAATTTACCTATATATGTAAAAGGTTTATTATTTTATTTTCAACTTCTGTTTCAAAGGGGAGAGATCAAAACTTGGATGGTGTAAATAAAACCATAAGAGGTTTTCTTTTAAAATATGAGTTCAAAATATAATCAATTTTTGTTACAGAGAAAAAATATGAGACTCCTTTATATGCAGTTAGAGAAGTACATGAAGTCTAGAGAAAATACTAACCTATGGAAGATAAGCAGTAACATTATCTGACAGTTTATGACAACAATCATGTGGAGAAATACAGATTTGAATCCAAAGGGAGAAAAAAGGTATGCATTTGAGGTACAATCATTTTACTTGAGGACTTTATGAATTAGAACTGTTATTTGTATTATTCCACTTGTATTGTCTGCATAATAATTAAGCTGTCAGCAGCTGTTTCTAGAACAAGGATAAAGCAGCATTTTTGGGGTAGCAGTAAGATTACTGTCCTTGCTCTTTCCTGGGAACAGAGCTTCACTGACTGCTCACTCTGCAACTGGGTCCTGTGAGGAACCCAGAAACTGCTGAGAGCTCTCCTCACCAAGAAGACACACATGACCTAGCAGATCATTTCTGGAGGGATCCAGGCTGCCCAATATGCTATTCTACTTAATGACTGTGCATGCTCATTCTCTACATCTTCACTTTTTAAATGTATCTAACTATTTTTGTATAGTTATCCTGAAGTTGTATCTCTGTTCAACACTTGCTATTTTACTGGGATAGAATTAGTTGGTACCTGGCAAGACGTTATTTGAAGATGGTAATTGAAACAAAGAAATGCGAATCAGTTTGAATTCCTCCTGGAAGAGTCAATAATCTAATTGTCTCCCTCTGGCTATTTAAGTTCACTGTATTAAAGTTAGTAGTTTTTAAACTTACGATTTACTGTCTGATCAATTTTCTGATATCACCTCAGTTCTGTAAAGTGCTTTAAAAACACCTCTGAAGAAGAAAGAAAGGAGAATAGTGGGACTGCTCCAATCAGAACAGTTTTAAAAGAATTCCTATAAATTATACTTTGATTCTCTTTTTGATTCACAAAGAAGGGAGGTGTAAGGCAGAATTTCTGGCACATTTTTTTCTATTGCCCTGGCCATACCACTGATCCTAACTTATTTATTGCATCAGGCTGTGTTTCATCCAGTTGGTACCTTAGGGAGTGATGACTACCAGTTAAAGAAGGGATTGGCATGGTGTCCAGAAATGTCTTGCTTTTTTCAGTGTGTTCTTTTTACAGTACAGCAGCCCCATTTTTTTTTCATTGGAAAAGATACATGGTAGAGAATGAATTATTCTATGGGAAAAGGAGGACAGCCTTCAGATTTAAAAATTGAGCAAGAGGTAAATGTTTAATGTAATCTTTGATTCCTCAGATCTATAATCTATAATGCATTAGACAGAAGTGTTTACAGACCTCACTGATCAGAGAAGCTAAGGAAATGTAGTATAATGTTTAAAATGTTGCATTTTTGAGCCAGCCAGACAAGCCAAGAATGAAAGAAACGCGGATGCAAGTCTGACCATGCACAAAAGATGGATTTGCAACAGGTCACCAAGGATGTAGGCATAGTTTCCGATAACCTCACTTACTGCCTAGCAAAAAACACCTATAAAGCAAAAAAAAGAACTATTTGCACAGATAATACACTACTGCAACCTGAGTCAGAATTTTATAACATGGACCAAAGTAACCAAACATTTTACTTCAAGCCAGACTGCAGTGCCTGTCTTAAAAGTGAATAAATTACTGATCCTCAGATAAAAAGATTTAATAACTTAAATTGAAAAATAATTCCAGCAGTAGATTTAGACAGAAATGTTCATTATAATCACCGAGTTTAAGCACCATCTCTCAGTGAAAACAGTAATATTTTTCATATATTGTACAATGATAAGCATATTTCTCTTGTTTATAGCAAGTGATATAGAAATCATATAGAGAAATTTTTGTACTGCTTCAGTATGCTGAAAATCTGGACTTCCCCATACATGTGACACTAATCTGTGACTACATAATCTCAAATCTTATTAAGACAAGTGTCAAAACAGTTTAACAACAACATGAAAATGCAAATCAATTAAGATTGAATTAATTGTATAACATCACAATTTTAAATTGCATGCAAAATCATTTTAGTCAAAATCTTTCTTTTTTTCTCATCAATTTAGTATTCAACCACTGTCATACTGGGAACAGATGTATGAAACATGTAAAATATAGCAAAGTATCTATTTGTCTCCAGCTTTTGAGACAGTAAGTCCTGTTGTCATATTTATTAACCACTTGGAGAACACAGATGAAAAAAACATCAATCTTGGTTTGTTTTGCTGACAGTAGAAGTTTTCAGTATGGTGTTATAAAACTAGCTGGTAGGGAAGATACACAGCATGGAAAGAAGCTGATAGAGAGTTTGATGACATGCAAGGATGAACTTTTACTGGTTTCACTTTGAATACTGACAACCTCTGGAGACCTAGTTAAACTTTTTGTTGCTGTGCTTAACTGTGCAAAGATTTCAATATTTCTGCCTCACCAGGAAAGTGATACTGCATGGTGTCTACAAAAATATTTGTTATATTTGAGAACACATCTTTTGCTTTGTAATACTCAAAATTGCCACTCTGCTGAGCCACGACAGGACTGAATGTATTTTTAGCAAGAAACAATGAAAGCAGTAGGTCTTTTAAAGTTCTTTCCAATACTCCTGCACCTTATTTAATACATATCTCTTTTTACTGTAACTGCTCCTCAAAGGCTATACTGACTGATACATTATTAAACCTGCAAGAAAAATATTTTGTGAACATTAATCATATTTCTCATTTCATAATTAAACCACAAATGTGCACTAAACTTCACAGTTATGCGAAGTGACAGACTGAGGATTCTCCAGGATAATGGATTTTTTCTCACAATTCTTACAGGTAATGGAAATATGCAGTATGAATTAACAGTTTACATGTTTTTCAAATAGTTGTAGACTGGCATCATTATGCATGACCATGAAAAGCTGAACCTTATTTTAAACCAGGAAAGTAATTTTTAGAGAGATGATCACTATTAAATATTAAATATCTTTTGATTAGATATTGTGGCTTGGTTTCTTCACTCTTCTAACTTCTGTCCTACACAGCATGGAAGATAAGCATAATATTATGAAGACATGAGAAAAAAACCTGGCAGTCAGTAAAAGTGACAGAAATTCCTAAACCAAAAAATGTCACAATTGTATTTGCCATTTACTAACTAACTTGAACTACATAACTTGAACTTTAACAAGAAAAAAAAAATAAACAAGAAAAAAACAGAAACAAACTGGAACATCAGAGCATCTGCAGCACTGTAAACCCAAGCTTTTTTCACTGATATCAGTGTAATATGAAGACCCATAAGAAAATCCACGACATAATTAGCATTACTTAAAGGTTTTTCTATATTGGTAAGCTAATATTAAAAAAGTCTCAGAACTAAAGACATTTTATTCCTCCTGTGCCTTGATTATTACAGAAGAATTTCAGCAATTCCTTAGTAACCTTTCTAGTTCGGGGTTGCTGAAAGTTAAATCTCACAAGACAAGCAGTTTTCAGAACTCTCTAAAGGATATGAAGGATCACATATGTTTATGTATTTTGATATTGCAATGTTTATACAGTAACATCTGATTAATTATATTAAGTGGTAATCACTTACTTTACTTGATGTAGAACTAACGAACCAAAAAACACCTATTAAGAAACCAATACACCTTTAAGGGGTGAGACCAGTAAAACTTGATTTCTTATAAATTTTATATTCCTTTGCCTCTGGCCCAGCTCAAATGCTTGCTCCATCTGGTTTCCCTAACTTCACCTCTCCCAGAATTATTTCACTGCATTACTGTTTCATAAATGTTTCCACTGCACCCTCGGAACAAAAAAATACATCTTTAAAATGGTATCTCTAAGGCTTAGGCTGATTTTCAACACAGCCATCCAGTTATTACTAACACCTTTGACAAGGATGTTGTCTTTTTTGCTACTTTTATTCCAAATTACTTGCAGTCTACTCTCAAGTTATACAAATTCAGTGCACAACTGTGAAGAGTGTGGACTATCGAACATCATTCAAAATCAGTTTTAAAGGCAACGACGTCTTTACGCACCTGAAAGGGCACAGAAGTAGAACCTAATAAGTGACAGAACCAGAAAGTTTCTATTACTATGCTCTTATGGCCAGCAGACTTGGGAATTTGGAGTCACTTTGTCAGCTAAACTGAGGCAGCTATTAGGCTCACTGCCAGAGGAAACCAGGAGATGCAAGAAATGAGCACTGTGCAGTCACCTCCAAACAGCTTAATTTTATCCCCAGATCCTGTTTGAATGTAGGGTATTTTCCCACAGACCTCTGCTAAATTACAAGATCCCTTGTAGTTTCAAACTCTACTGAAAAAAAACCAGTTTTTTTTACTCTCCTCTCCTAAAAAAACCCCTCTCCCCTCAAATTCACCCCTTATGTAGTACCAATATTTTATGTTACTTACTAACATTTTGTTTGATGCTTCATGAATCCTGCAAGATAATTGCTTTGTAAAGCTTAGAAATCACAGAGATGAACATATTTATGTATAATTAAATATGGTTTTGAAAGACTGTTTTCTACATCTACAGTTCTTTAAGCATTTACATAACTTAGCACATATACCTCCCACCCAAGGCTGATATTTTGAGCAAAGGAATACGTCATTTTCTTGTTCAAGTAATTTTAAAAACATATTTACAGAGATTTGAGAAAAAAACCAAAACCCTGTATTGATGTTAATTTATCCATCTGCCTTGGGGTTTATAAACAAGATTAGAAACCCTCTGCAAAACTGAGGAGCTCGCTGTTGTTAAGCTACTATAATTCATATGCTGTTATGTTAAAGCAGGATATGCACTTTCTTCATCAAGCTAACTTAATTGTCTTACATAGCAGGTAAATCTCAGGGGAAATATAAGAAAGTATCTCACATATCAAACACACCATGGAGACCAAATTATCTGGTATGGGGAGAGGTAAGGAGATCGTTACTTTCCCACTTAACACAGTACATAGCAGCATAAAACAGGTGAGAGGAGAGCTGCTGTGCTGATTGCTTGCACAGTCCCTCTCCAACCCTCATTAATTTCAATTTTTCACACTCTGTTTACTTATCTTGCATACATTAGTGCTAATGACTGTTCAAAAGTGTCAGATGCCACACTATGAGCTTCATTTTCTTTAATATTTTAATTATATTAACATTCGTCTGTACAATCAGTAGTCATATCTGTTAAAATCATTACATCCTTCATGCATTTAGTCTCCTTAAAAGAGCTTTGCATTTCACAACTCTACCCTCTTTTAAGAACCTGTGAGAGACTGAAATGTTTGTTAAAGGTTAGTGATTCAAACCAACTGGCCATTTGTGGAGCTGGCAGGGGGCTTTGCTCAGGCCATGTTTGCATCCCTGCTCCACCAACCAAGGGCAGGAGCATTTTTGTGTGTGTGGTGGTGAAACCTCTAATCCCCATAATGCAAACAGTAAAAACTGCCAACCCTTGCCTCAGTGTTGTGTACATATTTATTAGTACATATATTAGGCCATATAATTTATCACTTGAAGTAATAACATTTTAGAACACAGTATCTTTTTACTGTTTTAAGTAGAAAAAATAACTGAGGCTGAAGTAAAAACATAAAAATAAAGAAGCAATTTTCCTACTTTAAGACTGAAAGCTAATCCTATCTATGTAAAATAGTTCTATAACTATCACTGCAAACACATTCAAAACATATCAGTAGCTTTCCTAGATAAACACAACCACTTGATCTGTACAGAACTGAACCACACACCATGGTTCAGTGCCAAGGCAGATATCATGTTTGTGGCATTATGTAACACATGCACACTACAGGGTTATCACCAGGGTATCAGTCTTCAGTGGTTTCAAGATGGTAATACTGAATTGTGAATTAAAATCAGAATAAAAGGAGTGAAGAATCTTTGACTCTTGCACTCTGAACAAACTTTTAATTAGAATCAGTGTGACACATAGTTTTAAAACTTTTAGTTGCACTTGATTTTCTCATTTTGCACTTTGAAAACTCACGTAAAATATGCTATATTGTATATAAAATGAATGTAAACAACATAATGTGAAACTAATAATATAAAATAAAGAGTCAGAGAGGATGAAGAAGACCTCCAAGATCATCAAGTAACTTTTGACCTAATGCCACCATGCCCACTAAATCACACTGTGAAGCGCCACATCCAATTCTTTTTTCAGTAATTCCAGGGGTGGTAATTCCACCATTTCTCTGGTCAGCCTGTTCCAATGCTTGACAACCTTTTTGGTGAAGAAATTTTTCTATCCAACCTGAACCTCCCAAGATGCAACTTGTGGCCATTTTCCCTTGTCCATTCACCGGTTGCCTGGGAGAAGAGGCTGACTTCAGCTATCCACAACCTCCTTTCAGCAGTATTTAGGAATAATGACTCCCCAAGCCTCCATTTCTCCAGACTGAACAACTCCATCTCCCTCATCTGCTCCTTACAGGACTTGTGCTCCGGACCCCTCACCAAGTCTGTTGTCCTTCTCTGGACTCACTCCAGCACCTCAATGTCCTTCCTGTAATGAGGGGACCAAAACTGCACACAGGTCTGAGGTCTGGCCTCACCAGTGCCAAGTACAGTGGTACTGCCCTGGTCCTGCTGGCCACACTACTGCTGACACAGGGCAGGATGCCTTCTTGGCCACCTGGGCATACTGCAGGCTCATATTCACACCGCAAAGCAAAGCTGGGTATCATATCATACCATATCATACCATATCAATCATCACTTATCTTTAAGAACTGGTTTCCATACCTAAGAATATTTTACTTTGTGAATTCCAGTCTAATTGTCAGAAGTTATTCAACAAAGGTATCTCTTGTTAATTTTATGTTTGGATATCAGCTATTTTTTTAAATTGATTTTGGAGTTCCAAACATGGAATTACCAATTCTGTTATCAAATTTTACATGGAATGGAAAGAGAGGGGCTACACTTACCTGTAGCACCGGTTGTACCTCTGCTAACCCCAGTGACCACTTGCTAGAGGGAAACCTACTGAACCCATTTTCTATAATATCAGTCTTTCTATTAATACCTATAGAAATGGACTGATGACTTAAAATTCTTGGCATAGCCTTTTCATTCTTGAGATCATTCTAGAACATACTCCCTACCCTATTTCTTCTTTGAGAAGGCATCATTTAAGATAAGCAGTATGTTCCATTATACTCATTTAATCTGCAGGCTGCTAGTATGGAAGGTAAGAGGGCTGGCTAATGCTGTCTGGTGCAGAGAAATATCTCCAAGTAACTGTGTGACTATTTGTGACAGGCCACTGGACATCAGCTTGATGTGGCAGGGTTCAGTTTGAGATTAAAACTCGGCAGATGTCTATGCAGAGATCTGCACATCTGCATGAGAAGTCTGAGCAGCCTGCACAGTCAGTGGGAATCAGGCAGCAGAGCCTGTGCAGTGCTTCTGCTCTGCCCCATGTCTGCTTGTGGATGAACTCAGGCATCCTCTTGGCTCCACTGCCTGAAGTGCACTGAACTTCACCAACTACAACAGCAGCTCAGACACATCACACATTTGTAGTTACCATGTGCAGTCTCCTAAAACCCATGTGCTATAATTTTAGCCAGAAAAGCACTCCATGTTTCAAATTTAGACTAATGAACAAGAATTATCCTGGAAAGAATAAAAGACAAATTAGACCCTCAAATAACTTTTCATTGCGACAAATTTCTATTGTAACTGACTCAGGTGGCATTTTCCCAACACTCCCAGATGGCACATATCACTAATAGCACTTAATTATCACTCAATATTCCAAACAAATTGGAACTTAAATTATCTGCCTTCACACTAATCTCTGCTTATTCTGATACTCATACATTAAAATTAATCAGAGCATCCTACGTTTTAAATGTTGAACATAACAGAACTAAGGAACACCATAGTAAAAATAGAAATGGAAATTTTACACTCTTTCCATTGATGACAATGGCAAGTTAATCAGGGGACATTATTTATCACAAACTCACTTCAGTCTTGTTAGAACCCCCAAATGTAATTATGCAACCCCCAAATTACATTCCTATAGCCCTTCCTTTATGATGGACAAACAGATGCATAAATTCACAGTCTGATATTACCAGACTCAGTACAGGTCTACTACAGTGGTACTCAAAAGTATGACAAAAACCAGTTTTTCTCCATGTGACAAAGTTGATAAGAACATACTCCAACTGAAATGTTCCCAAACTGTGGTCAGATAAATAATGGGATTAAATGTCTAGTTAATCTCAATTTTCTCTAAGAAGAAAAAGGATAAGAGATGGTAACTTACATTTTTTCTTATCTGTGCAATTTTCTACAGTTATTGGTTTAATTTTTAGTTTGAGAGCAAAATTCCAGACTTTTTTGCGTTTGATAAAATGAATTGACTGTGAAAACCCAAAGTTGTCTGAAATTCCTGAGTATAAATTCAGTCATAAAGTTTATATTTACCAGAAGTAAACATAAACTTCATGAGGAATTTCACTCCTAGCCCCACAAAATCCCAAAAGAAAACATTTTCTAGAGTATTGGCCCTCTTTCAACATCCACCATTAAACACAGTATATAATTTACATTATAGAACAGAAAACTGAACTCAAGGAAGTCTAGATTATAGCTTTAACTGATGAACTCCCCTATCTACATCAGCCCCTTTACAGTCACAAAAAAGCTGACATTTATCCCTCAGAAAAAGACAGAAACTAATAAAGCCATTTGGTAAATCTGTGTTCAAGTGTAATCAATTAATCCTCATGCATTTTCTCCAACTAGTCCCTGTTCTGATGCCTAAAGTTAATTTCATACATATATTTTACAAAGGTAAATACAAATTTGAAAGATATTGATTTTTTCTATTTACTATTAAGTGTTACTCTGGTAATCAAAACAATGACTGACAGACATAGAGAGATAACTGCTTAAAACTGTCAACTTTAAAGCTTCCTAAAATATGCATTGTTTACAAAATCTTGTATCTTTTAAGAAAAAGTGAATGCAGTCTGTATTATATTACTACACATAAATATGTATATGTACTATAAAAGTACATTATACACATAAATGTATACATATAAATGTAAAAGTACATTATATATATATCTTATCTGTCCTGCATTTTATAATAGTGGATGCAAGAAGAGAAAAAGGGAAGACTAAAAAAGTGAATGAGAAAAAAAAAACTTAGAAATTTCATACAAATGTAAAGAACCCATCTCTCAGGTCAAGAAGAGAGCTGCACCTCAGGCAAATGCCTGGAAGTCGATTTTAATTCTCAGCCATCAAAATGCTCAGAAGTGAAATAAGGATCAAGGGCCTTTACCGACCATAAAATCATTTATGTGCATTAAAAGGTACTGCCACAAGGTGGCTCTCAATACTCAGGATTGAAAACTATGACTCCATAAATGAAATAAAAATCTCCATTTGCGTTGTTTTCTTGAAATTTCAACTGGTATGTTTCACCTCCCTTATTTTAGGACACGTTTATTTCCATACTAGGGAAATATTTTGAACATATTTTAAATTCTAACAAAGAGGTTCCTAGGCTCAATCTATAACAGCATAATTTTCCTGTAGTCAGTTATCTCCCCCAAAACCAAAGCCTTTTTGATAGCTTGAATTCATATATACATAACTGAAATAACCTTATATACTGCTTTTGATGACATTATTTCTCAACTATTTACCAATACTAGTTCTATTTCCTGATGAAAACTATGAAGCTTCTACCCAGAACACGAATTTGTACATGGACAGCATCTTGGTTTTTTTAGACCTTGTTTTTTTCTGATATGCTCAAGCTTATTCTTTGGGTTGTTAACCATCACTTTATTTTTCCTTTTACAGGCTTATTAATAGTTGTGGGTTTTTCTGGCAAACTTTCACCCTTTAATTTTGTTATGAAAATATTTGTTTTCATTCAATATCTGTTTTCCTCACAAGTGTGAAAATCTGAAATTTAAAGAAACTGGAACAAGTAGGAAAAATTAATAAATAGGGCTGTGACTGCGAACTCAGTAAATCTGACAGTAGTCAGTAAATATGTGATGCTAAATGAAAGAAATGCAGACCTGTATAGCAATCTGAAAAGTACAGGAGTCTCTTAGGACAATCATCTTGGATATTTTCCTCAGACAAGAGACCTTGGTGGTTACTTCAAGGAATATGCCCTCTCAGAGGAACGAAACCTAAGGGAAAACCTGAAAATAACTATTACAGCTGTTTTGTAACTACAGGCCAATGGAGGAAGAAACTGGGTACATTCTCAATGTTACAAGGCAGTGCAAACACTTTTTAACTAAGCTATAACGATTGAACAAAAGCCCAGAAAATAATTTCTGAGTGTAAGGAATCTTTAAAAGAACTATAAGCAATACTGGTGTATCTATATAAGTGTTTTAAACCCCTGATTCACTGGGACAAATTTGCATTTTCTTATTGCTTTGAGTTCCAGAAGCTTGCAGAATATCCACATCTGCAAAAAGTTAAACACTGTGCTGTGTTTTCTCTATGAAACACAATTTTGTGCTGTATTAAGTTGTGTCCTCAGGGCTTACTCCAAAGCCAACGGTCTATTTTCCATTAGTTTTAGTATGTTTTCCAATGAGATCCTTCAACTGTAAACCAGATAGGACTCTGTTCAATTACTCAGCAATACTACAGTTTAAATGGAGGCAGGGAAATACAATATTAACAGTTTCAAACACCTCAGATTTCTGATTGTTGTCCTTGATAAACACACAGAGCACAATACTTGGAAAAAGTGATCAATAGAATCAAAGACTTTGCCCTAGAATTCTACATTTGATTACAAAATTCATGCATATCAAGCCAGAGGTACCATCACAGAAAGAAAATGTGCAGCATTTTTCATCCTTGATGCAATGGCTTTTGATTCTCCAGCTTTTATTATTATTATTACAGTGTTTTGAAAGGCTTTTGCAATACTTTTGGTCCCAAATTCAAGAACCTCAGGGTTTGCCCTCTTGTACTAGGTTTTTAGCATTTTGTCAGCAGTTCTCAGTATTTTAGAACTTCCAAATGTGCAAGTCACAGTTTTTGTCTTAGAAAAAGAAAAAAAAGACAGGAAGGAATCTCTAGCACATTAATCACTAACTAGAAGTCATAACCTTAAACACAGCAATAATGACAGCAAATTCAAATTTCATCTCCTAGTGTTAGCACTCACAGATCATGCAACATTTCCAATAGAAAAGGGCAGATCCCCCAAGCAGTTAGCAGAAATCAACACGGCTTCTTAAAAGATGCTGGTCAAGATCTTTATTCAAATAGGCAAGATCTTACGTTTCCTTATTTGGGAAAAAACCCACCAGAAGTGAAAACTGAGCAGCAACCAGCAAACATTGCCCCTCAAAGAACCAAGATGCTGTAAGCTCTTCTGGTCACAAGTATTTTGTTGGTGTGCAGGGTGAATTATTTCAGGGCTTGCTGAGTTCAGCAGCTGTACACGTAACAACTTTCCCCAGACAACAAATACTTATTTTTCTTGTGGGAAGATATTTTTTGATTGTTAGGGAAAAGTATCCTTTTTTTTTTTTAAACTTGGTTTTAGCTATGAAAACTTCATGTTGGTTTTAGTCCTGTTGTATCTACGGGGAAACACAGAGAATTTGTTAATTTGTTTTTTTAGAACACTTGCTAAGCTTCATGGAAATCTTCCCGTATTTAAGGAATTTGCTGGCTGGCCTATGTTCCCATCCACTTCAGTGACTGACATTTTCACAATTTCTGCCTTCTGTCACTTAAAAGACTCACCAGATGAGTTGCATAAAACATTTTGAAATCCCTTCTCTAGTTTTCTTCCAGTGGCAGCAAACCATCACAATACAGCAAAACTTACACACAAATAACTATTTTCAGTAATGCTTCAAGCATGTTTCAATGTTCTAATGCTTCTCAAGTTCTAGAAAGTTAAAAATTTTTCATTTTTTAGCTTTGCTGGCTAAAATTAATTATCTACTTGCACTATTATGGTCCAGAGATGAAGGTCTGATAGGTGGAATGGGGAACATTAATTTTTTAAAGAATTCATTGTTCAGCACTGAAATTTGCAAGTCTGCTAATAGTGCTTTCTTCCTGTCTGCACTCTTCCAGCATCTTCTCACAAACTATATACTTCCAAATCTGCCTTCCATATTTTTAGCAATTTTATTTTCATTTCACAATACACAGTAAGCTTAATTTTGTCAATACCAGTTTTTCATTATAGTTCATGCCCAGCTTGTGTATACTCTACACTTGTCAAAAACATGATGCTGTTAGTCTAGTTCCCATTAGCGCAATACATAATTTCTAGTTCTAGTTTTTTACTCAAATAAGCCAAAAATTGCAGCATGGTACATGTAGAAAGACGTATCCAAATGCACATTTATATGATGTTCATTCAAAAAATCTCAGTTGTGGGATCAAAATACTGTTTTTCAGATTTTTATGTTTTTGGTGAAATGCTCTGTAATCAGTTTCTGTTGGTTTTCATGCAACAATGAAAACGTTTCTGAAATAATTGAGTTGTTTAAAAGAGATTTGGCAAATTTAGGCAAAATTCCAACACTAATTTGATAAAGGTGACATGCAATGGTATCTGTACATTCTAAATAAAGAGTATTTGTGGCTCTATACAACAAAATGCTTTCCTCCAAGACAATGATTCTCAGCAAGCAAGGATTCTTCTGATTCTTGTCTGACTTTTGAAATTCCAGTTCAAAGGATCTTAAGATGAATTCAAAACATCCAAGATAAAAGAAGGTACAACGAATCTTGCAGATACCAAGAATTCCATGAAAGATATAAAAGATATAAAAACCGGAGACTAACTATGTATGCAGTAAAACTTAGACTACAGAAAGAAATATATGGCAATAAATATTCGGCAGTTCTCTAAAAATAAATCTCCGTAACTTTCCAGAAGTATGCTTAATTACTTTTTAACTTTATTTTGTTTTCTCCAAAGTACCTCTGGCGCTCAGTATGTGGAATTACTGGAATGTGGATGCAATTGAAATCATTCCCTCTTTATGTTTTCTTCTAATTACTCTTTCATTTAGAAGTCTTAAAAGTGTGTGCCCATTTTACTTGTTGTTTCCCAGTTAATCTTAATTAGCTGTCATTGCCAGCTTCACTGCAAAAACACCTCTGTCCAGTTCTGATCATCTCTGTATCTTCTGCAAATAAACTAAAGGAATAGGTAAAAAGCCCAAAGACATTTGCCTACATGATGGTATTTGGAGGAGTTGGAAGTAGAAAGTGGATGACAACTGAAATAATCAACACACATACCTAAACAATTCCATCAAACCATAATGAAACTAATGTTGAAAATAAATGAAATCAAGAATATGAACTGAAATTTAATATTTTTCTCCATTTGTTCATAAAATCATGTTTTCTAAATGAAAAACTGAATCAAGCATCTAAATGTACCTTGGTGAATCTATGTACTTGCACTGATTCTAATAACGTTTTTAAAGATTCAGTATGAGATACTTTCCAAAATTGCAGAATTGCAGAGTTTTCTGCAACTTAGGTGTTTATGAGCATGTATTTTTCAATTATAATGGGTCAAATCCTTAAATTTTTTTAAAAAGCACAGTTCAAAGATATCCTATCATTGTTTTACAATATAAAAAGAAAATTACATGAATCCTCAGGGAGCAAAAGGGATACAGTCAGTTAACAGTGATACTCTGAAGGAAAAACATCAAGCAATTTTAGAAGAAAGAACATGTATTTATTCTACAGGAAAACTGTGAAGTACAGGTTTTGTTCTGAATTTTATTTCAGTAACGACAACTACAAAGGGTGGTCTCTTATGGCCTGAATCTTTAAAGCAGCCACCAGCCACTTAAAAAAACCAACACACTGCATCCTTCATTTACAACCCTGAAGAATAGAACTCTGTGATGAACCTTTATAAGTTAAGTGTGATGCCAGGAAAAAAACTAAAATCAAATACAATTCACTGGACCTTGCAAAATTTACTTTATTTACTGTAGAAGAAATCAAACATTTTCTAAAAGAATGTCCATCATTGAACAGCATCAAGCCTGTTGGAGGACAATATAATCACCATGAAATATAAAGTACAACTGACCAACAAGCAGCATTGACTGTCAGTGCACAATGCAGAAACCCTTCAAACTGTTATCAAATTTTCAATCATTACTCTTCATTACTAATAATTACTGCAGCTACACTATTTCCTGACAAATGAATTTGTAAGTAGATAGGATCTCTTTAAACATTATTTTCTAGTCAGCATATGATTTCTATACAAAGGTACAAAAACTGTGTGCGATCAGAATGATTTGTCAGTATGGTTTGGTGCATCTTATACAGAAAAAATTGTCTACAGTCTTACTGTGAACATATTGCATAAGGTTACACATTGCAAACTAGAACTAATTGGGCACATTTTGGAAAAGAAAGCAAGACCTAATTTTACTCAGTAGTAAATTAGGAATTAGGCTTTTTTTTTTTTTTTTCTTTTTTTTCTTTTTTTTCTTTTTCTCTAGAACAATCCCCAGGGATTGAAAGCAGCGGCAAACAAACAGCTGAACCAACCAAGCTCCTTTGGCAGAAAAGGGTTTAGGGTTGAGAGCACTTAGGCTCACCTGAATATTATTTGTAATTTTTTCTTGCTGGAGTGCCCACCACTAACCAGATACTGCCTGCCTTTGAACCTGTTAAATGACAGAATAAAATGAAGAAAAGGGAGCCTCATCTTCTCAAGATACCTCACATATTTTTAATATACACCTGAATTTGATTACACATGGTGAAAACAAGCACTGGCAAAAATGAAAGTGGGTAGTAGGCAGTGCTACTGAAGTACAAAGAGTGCAGTCCTGGTCCCCAAACTTGTGAATATTAAAACAATCATATTGGTTTTGTTTTTGCTTTTCCCTCCCAAATGTCTCAGAAGTCTGCAATTTGTTTCTTCACGATTAGCATAGGTATTCAATATCCAAATATACTTGACACAATGAATAATATTTCAAGTTGAAATCCTCTTATCCAGGGAAGCCATCAATTAATAACTACCAGGAAAAGACATAGCAAACTTTTTGATCTGGATTACACATTAAAGCTTCCTAGCAGCTAACTGAAGGAAATTTTTCATAGTCAAAGGAAAAAGGAATGTTGCACAGCTTTTCTCTCTCAGTGAATGAAGTTAAAATTTCAGGAAAGACAAAGAGATCCCAAATGCTTATGTAAGAATAAGAAATAGCTAAGAATGTATAGGGAAGTAAGAAAAAGTATTAGACCTTTAATACATTCACTCATTCAAATCAGTTAGCTTTACAGTAATATCAACATTTATGCTGATTTTAAAAGAAAAAAATACACACATGCTGTTACTGACTGCGCAAACCCCCGTAACAGCAGCAGCAAGCAAATATCTTGTTAGAAATACTCATTACAGTAAGTAATGTCATAGCCTGACATCAAGGAACCTCTGCTGGCCTAATATTCTTCCCATATCCCACAGAGAAAGAAGTTTCAGTATATTTTAATCAGTTCCTTTAACAGAAGTCTTAGATTTAAAGAGAATTACCTATTGAAGACATTCTTTTAAACAGTATAACTTTGAATTTCAGTTTCTATATTATGAAGCACTAATAAGACATTTAAATTTATTTACTTTAAGGTCTGAATTTACTGAATGCAAAGACTGCACTACCTTGCAGAAGACTGTGGAAGACTACATTTAAGGAGAGAAGTTTAATCATGTTATAAATATGACAACAGTTTCAAATGATCTTAACACATTTAGTATTTAATAGGAAATTTTGTCAACAATGAAAGGGGAAGCTATAGGCAACACATTATCCCAGAGTTTATCAGAGCATTTCCATGGAGGATTAGTAAGAAAAGGCATTAAATCTTATATTTACAGTGGTTAAATCCATTACTGATTTTAACCTGAATAACTCTGAAATAGCTGAGAAGTTCTGTACAAAAGCATAAAATGTCTTTTAGTAGTTCCTTGAAGAAAAACATCAGCACCCCTGTCAGCTGTATTTGCAACCTCAGAGATCATTCTAGAAAAAGGTTTGCTAACACATTTTTTTTTTCTTCTAGGAGATCCATTACTAATGTGGTGCAGCTTCTGGAAATAGAACAAATATTCATGAGGTGGCTTTCCAGTGATAAACAGGATGAAACTAAGCATTGTTGCATATCAAGTTGACACTCATGATAGATAAAACAGAATATACGATCAAGCCCATAGACTGGGGTGGGGAAAGTCCATTTTATTTTTTCACAGGATAGCAGAAGACTGTTATTTGTTACATCAGTGCTGTAACTATCAGAGCCTGAGCAACAAGAGAATAAGTCTAAAATCTTTGGATAAGAGACTGATTTTCAGAAATATAGTTGATAACAGAATTCAATCTATACCATGTATTTTATACCTTCTGATTCATAATGAAAATATCAGAAAATTCCAGCAGACTCTAAACAATACACAGAACTAGATGGAGCATCAAACTGAAAATAGAACTACAAACTTAAAGCTGTGCAAATACAATTTCTAGAATGACATGTAAAGAAGTAACTATTATAATAACAGAAATATACATCAAACTTCAAGTGGTTTTCCTTTTTAAATGTCAGGAAAAGCAAAAGAAAAAAGAAATGTATTGTTCATGTCACCTTTTAATGTCACTTTACAACAGTTAATACTTAACGTTAATACCCTAGGAATACTGCTAAAAAATCTGAGCAATATTTTTCTATTGCTCACAGTACATCCCTCTGTAAAAAGGTCTCCCCAAAATCTAAGTGTCTGAATAAAAGTGCCAAATTCCACAGCTCAGGATTCATTATAACAGTGGAATCACTCTATACAGAACACATTTTTCTTTAACTTGTGAATTGTTAGGACCACATCTTATCATGAATTTTGTCTCTGACCTTCAAGCAACACTACTGAATAAAATACCCCATGAAAGAAATACAGAGAGCCTCATTCCCTTCTCTGAGAAATAATTAGCAAATATTTTTCAAAAGTAAAAAAAAATAGTAATTATAAAACGAATAGGAAACTTCAATATATGTTTGACATTTATTACAGCCTAATGTATTTGAATACATATCCTCATTTTATTTTTATAGTTTTTTTAATGGCATATCAAATATTAGATATGTTATTAGTAAAACAAAAATAAAATTAGGATTGCTCTGAAATAATTAAATGTCAGACAAATGATTACACATTAAATATTTGATGAATGCTCTCTAAAAATTAATTTCTAATAGTTTAAAAATGTCTGACAGATAATTAAGAGGATTAGTAATTGCCTTCAGATTTTTAAGGCCAGTAAAGAACACAATGCTTTTAACTGTTCTATTTTTTTAGTTCATCCTGTGAAGTAGCCTTCACTTCCATTTGCTATGTCTAGACTAGAACATGCATGATTTGAGTATTACTTATTCTTGTAAGTCATATACTGGATTTCAGATGATTCTAAGTATGTTATTCATCCATTACAGCGAAAACTGCATAGAGAATACAAAATAAGGACTGTATTACTTTATCAAGATTACTCTCTGCCAGGTATTGCTAAATTTCATGTCAAATGAAATGGCAAGACTGAATGGCCTGTAGCCTGCTAAATTTGGGAACAGTGCCAATAAACATCCATTTATACATGATAGCTCTTGTCAGACAAACATGATATTATCATTATGAAGCTTAGATTAATCACTCTGCATCACACAGCACTGATATAATACAGTTAGGCTTCTGTCAGAAATTTCATCTATATGGTGAGGCATTGGGAATTAAGTACTACATAAAATGAATTTCATTTATTGAAGAGATTAAAATCAGGCAATGATGATCAAAGAGATTAATTGTATATAGGAACTTTCACATGACAGAATGTCAATGAGGTTCTTCACAGATCCAGTTTGACCTATGGATATTTAATATCTGCACCAGTGATTAAAAATTTAAAACATGAACATGCTAATTAAAGCTACAGTTTGGAGATCAGAAATACTCTGAAGGAATGGCAAGTTCTTGCAAGGACAGTTCCACACCACCCCTTGGCTCACCTACAGATGAGCTTGGAGGTATCAGGAACAAAGAAACTAGATCATGTTTGGAGAATGGATTTTAAAAATAACCTAGAAAAGCTCTTACAAGTCATGTTTTATTGTGTTAATACTCAACTTATTGCATAGGATGTATCTGATTTACCGTATAAGGTGCAGAAACTGCTGTGCCAGGTCAAACACACAGTCTGTCTAGAGCAACAGTTTCTCTGAACAGCAAATCCCTAAGGAAGAGGAGTGTGAATGCTCTTCCCAGTATAATCTCTTGGTCACTCTAAGTCTGCCACTGATAGACTTTCTGAATAGCTTGATCTACCTCTAACAACAATAATTTGCTATTTAAATGAATAAAAACTTTCTCAGGGAAAAAAAATTTACACCAGTGAAGAGAACTAGCATAAGATCTTGGGTCTAGAGCACTAGGCAGGCCAATTCAGACACGAAGAATTACACATGTCAAAGCTATAAACATTTTAGAAATTGTTACTGGAGCTCAAACAGAATTTTGTGCCTTGTTCAATTCCCTACATCATATTATAAACATTTCACAACAGCTGGTCCTTCTTGTACACAAAAACTCTGAATCCATTAGTGTGTCCCTGCAGTATTTCTACAACTCTGACTTGCTCTGTTTAGAAGCACAGTTGTCTGCAATAATGTTTTCTTTATTTTTTTTCCCAGCAGTTTTAATGGTAGAAAAGTGTACAGATACAATTCCTGATGACAGTCACTGACGCCTGTAAATGTAGGCTCTCTGTGTACACCTATGTGGTACTGAAGTTTGTACCTTAGCCAGTAAACCTCTCCAGCATCAGAACTACCACTGAAGGAGAAAACTTCTACACTTTCAGGCTACCTGAATGTAGGTGTGCCTTGTACTTGATTCTGACAGAGCTATCCCAGCCTCTGATGTTTAATTCCAGGATGGGTTATTGGAAAGAAAGCAGAAAGTTAAGGAAAATAACCAACTTCTTTATATCCAGCTTGATTTGTGCCTTGTGTCTTTAACTGTTACACTTTGAAATTTTTAAAAATACTGGCGCTGAAAGTTCCTATGACAAAATACATGATGGTAAAGGCCTTTGGTAAGATGCACATACATTACCTGCTCTTAATAAAGCTACTTCTCTTGGAAATATTTACTCCTAACAAAGAAAAAGAAAATCTAGATTGAACAGTAATAGTCTTAATAACAACCCACCACATGCTCTAATCACTGAAATCTTTGGTGTACTCATAAGTCTTCATATGTAAGAGTCTTAATTGCTCAGTGCAATGTTGCTAGCATATTACTCATTTTATGATTATTGATGGCTGTTTATGCACAGTTGCTGCTTTGGCAGACTATATATCTTATTTGATTAGCATCTTTATTGTGCTAAATAAAAATATGCCTCAAAAATACATGCTGTGACATAATTGTTTCAATAAAGTATATTCACATTAGTTTAAACAGCAAGTTTCTGATGAACAGAGAACACACATGCCCTCAATATCTTGAAAACTCCTTTTGTAGACAATAGGTATTAGGTAACACAGCTAGAATCAACACAACACTTAATTTTTATTGTAAATAAAATGAATATAATTTAGCTTTGTTTGTTGGATGGATCCTGAAAGAGGACAAATAGAAGTATGTTGGGAAAAGTTACGTGGGGGTGTTTTGCTACTGATTTCAGTAAAACTAGGCCTTCACTCTGGTATTCCCATTATTGATTTATTTACGTGTGTCAGTGAAGGAGATGTTAAGTATACTGCAGTATCTAAATTGTATAAAATAATAACAATAGGAATAAAAAATATATTTTCCCCAATATCTAGATCATACTTACATGCACAAGAAGTAAAATAATCTGAATTTACACTCAAGTAATATGTGCACATGCATATACTGATCACTGCAAGAATTTAATGAGTTCTTCTGTCTCTACATAGCCATTGCAAGACTCAAGACAGACACAAGAAGGTTATGTGATCCTTGCTTGAGAACACAATTCCCCCTCATTCACTGCTATATGTCATAGTTTTGCGGTGATAGTCCCCAATTTACTGCTCCCCACTGAGAGTCTCCAAACCATGCACTTCTTGCTTGCTTCTTCCTCTCCCACAGGAGAATTGGAGGCACAAAAGGTGAAGATCATGGGTTGAGATAAGAACAATTTACTGGAAACAGCAATAAGAGAGGAAAACAAACAGTAACATAACACTAATGACACAGGGTACAAGAAAGAGGGGAACAATTACCCTGGGATTGCTGGAACTCGTGTAACCAGACTACTCTGCTACACCCACCCGTGACCAGAAGGAACCCCTTCTCCCCAGAAGACACTCCGGTCCTGCTGCCCCCAGCAATGATGTGAGTTGGTATAGATAACCTCCAGGTCCCCTCTTGGCCACTGAAAAAATTAACTCAGTCCTGGATAAAACCAGGACACTGATCTTCACACCTTCTCCTTCTTATCTGCTTATAAATTTGTTCTGTTATTAAGAGTCACACTTCTTGTTCTTGCTTTCCCAGACAATCATCACCAGCTTGGTTTGTAGGTGCACTTTGTCTCATCTTCTGCACTCCTCCTAGGTACTGATCTACAAGAATTTTTAAAATTCTATTGGGAAAGATTCCATAATTTCACACATTACATTTTCATGCCTCAAGTTTCTCTGTAACACTTGGAAGCGTGTACCATTAGTACTGATCTTGTCTACAGCTTTTCCTGAAAAAGGATGATGCTTACATTTTCATATGAAAAGAGTAGTATTCCCACATAAGAATTCAAATTCTCTTGGGAGTTTGCTTCAAATAACAAGTACATTTCACATGAACCTATACAGTGAAAATATTTTACTAGCATTTTTTATGAATAGCATGTAAAGCTTACAGCTTAAGTATTCATTTTCATTTACCTCTCTCTTTCCCAGTTTCTTGCTCACTTCCTGAATCATGATGCCAAGTCATCACTGCTTTCTGTGAAGGTGAACATCTCCCTGTTCAAGCCATTTCTTCAGTGTAAAAGCACAGAGATTTGTCTGCTCATGGAAGCTTCCCAGCAGACTCTACTGTGTAATCCTCTAAATAAGCCAAAGACTTCTCTCCCAAAGACCACAGTCCTAAGTCGCACTGTTCACCATCACAGCATTCCTCTGAATACCAAGCCCAATCCCTACAATGAAATTTGCCATTCATGGAAACGGTTGTCACCAATTCTTGTGCAGCAAAGTAGGGGCCTGGTTGGAATCAAAAGCTGTCTCTAAGTAGCTTATGAACCTGATGGGTGGCCTGAATAATGCCAGATAATGATTGAAAATGAAGTGGGAAGACTTCTGCCAGTATCTGTTGCAGCAGACCTCTTGTTGGAGGGTAGAAATGAGTCAAGAGACAGACTCCTTGTTTGTCACAGCATGAAAAGGTTTATTTTATTCCTGTTTTATTCCTCTTTACAGCTCAGCCATCCTGACTCTGGCTGCAGCAAGCTTTTACTGCAGAGTTTTTTTGCAGCCTCTGACTGCTGGTTATTTCCTGCAAAACTATGACTGCATGCATGAGTTTGCAGACTCTGCAGGCTTTTACCCAGCTAGACCACGAACTGCAGGTTTTAACAACAGGCTGTAACTGCAGACTGATTTCACAGCACTGATTCTCTCTCTCTCTAGGATCTTTCTTCTTTATGATCTTGTTGTGTTTTATTCGTCAAGGTTTCTCTTCTTTTATGACCTTCCGCCTTCATGATTTCTCTTCACCCACTCACCGATGCCCTTTATTCACACTTTATTGGATACAGCTGTGACTCATTAAGGGCAAGGCTGTATTGGGTAATTAACACAGCTGTTACTTACCAGAGGCAAGGTCACCTGTATTCTCTTCTTCTAAAAGTATCCACTAGTAAGTCATAACCATTAGGTCTGCCTGGACAGATAGTCCACAACAGATCTCAACCAGAACCTCTCTGTCCCTTCCTTCCTGGCCTAACCTTGAACCAGACAGAAGCTGCACATGTCCAGTTTCACTGTGGGGCTCTGCACAGCCAAAGATCAACCTAACAGAGAACACAACTCCTTCTCCTCCACTTCCCTGTCTGTGCTTTCCAGTACAGCACATATGATGCATTGCCTCAGAGATGAAATCTACTGCTATATCCACAAGTAATAAGCAGTTACAATCAAAACCCTATTCCAAATGTGTTTAGAACTTTTCTCTGTGACAGTTTTGTGGTTTCCAACAACAAAGGATTATGCTTTCTAATTAATTTAATCTAATTTGATTAATTAATGAAAAGTAAAACTATAGATACAGGAGCTGTTTTCACTGACACACAGTGAGTTGGATGAATACTTCGCCAGATATCTCACAAATATACCCTGCTGGAAATAAGCATAAAATTTTTCTTTATTTCTTCAGCATTTTTTCTTTCTATTTTTCTTAATTTTGACTGTCTAAATAAGCACTAGTATTTTCAATATTCAACTCAATATTCAATTTGCAGTATTTTCAATAGCTTAATTTTTTTCTTGTATTACCATTAAAACCAAACATTATTTTTAATAAATGAAGAGTTTCAGATTTTGTTCTAAGAAATCTATTGAAAAAGAGTTCTGCATTAATTGTTATAGTAGTCACAGTAGAAACATGGGGTCTCTAAGTTCAGGTTTGATGTTATTTTTATAATACAGCACATACTAGCATCTACTAGAAAAAAGAAGGGATTTTAAATATGCTATTTTATGAAATATAATGACATCAACTTCTAAGAGCATAGTTTTAAAGTATTTATTATAGCTGTCAGAAGCATCTTGCCAAAAAGAACATAATTTATCCTGATTTCTCTATGTTTCAGAAATCTGATTCTACCAACTGTAACATCTATGCTTCATTCATAATTGCTAAGACTGAATGAATCTCTTCACATTCTCTTCAGAGGTATATAATAAAGTAATGTATTTATTACAACTAATGACAGCCACAAGAACCTAAAATCCTCAGAAGATTCTAATTCACAGGTCCAAAACACTGAAGACATTATCGATATATTTGCCAGTGGAAGAAGGTATCTCACATATGTATTAAAACTTTTACAGAAAGGATCTCCTCCATGTTCATGGGGAGAAATCAGTTGTGGAAAGAGAAAGAACCTTATTTTTCAAGGGATGTTAAAAAGACACTGCTAACTAATCTTTAGACTTCAGTTGATATCATCAAATATAAATGCCACACACTGTACAGAATTAAGAATTGTTATGGAACTGTTTTTTCAGCAGATATACTGGCATATTCCTTGAAACTGATGGTTTAGGGACTTCCTGAACTGCAAACATGTAGCTGCAATCATGTGTGAAGTAGCACAAGTTGCATAAAACGACAATTATCACCTTTATCTTAACAAACTGAAAATAACAAGACTTTGCTTTTCCTTTACTATTATTCCTGTTCCCCCATTCAATTCAGCGATTTCACATGATTTTTCAAAGCAAAATCTTTCCAGAAGCTCAAAAATGCTGCATCTATTCCCATGCTGGACTGTCTTGTAAAAAAACATCAATTCCAAGACTGAAAAGAGTCCCAGTGTAAATTATTCACTCACCTGTTTTTCAGCTTGTCCATATTCTGATCCTTGGGGTGACAAGAAGTGACAAATATGACCATTGTTTTTTGCTTTTTCTCGAAGAGCCATAGCAGTTCGTACTGTAGCATTTCTAGCATGAACAAACACCATCACCTTTAGACAGAAAGAAATAGGGTCGATGAGAATTTTTTTTAAAAAAGGTTTAATCAAATAATGAAAACACTTTAATTACAAAATATCCCCTATGGGAATGACAAAAACTAGTTAATACATGGCATACTGATAAAAACTAATTCCACTTAAGGGCAATTAGAGGATGATCCTGCCTACATTGTATTTAATGTTTTCAAAGAGATTTTGAGAAGGGTGTATTTTTTTTTTTTGATTCTTAAAAATAGGGAACAATTGTTGGTGATAAATAGTTCATCTTCACAAAGCACTGAGATTAACACTGATGCAAAGAGTTGTGTTATTTGACACATCCTAAATGATCTGGAAACAAATAGTGGGCTGATCAACATTCTGGTGCTACAACTTGGCTATGTGAGAAAAGAACAACCAATGAAACAGAACTACTGTGCAGTGCTCACAGTTAAAAGCCCACAAGAATATTACCACTGTTAACAGCAGGACCACTAATACAATATTCAAAAGCCATGAAAACACTAATCAGTGTTTGAGAGAAATGTTTTTACATTTTTTTTTCCATGCTGTTAAGAATGTCAAGAGATATCAAAAAAGAGTTGAAGTCTTTTACCTAAAAACAACTAAAATATTCCTTTCTGATTACTGCCTGCCATAATACATGTCTAAAAACAATCCTGTGAGCTTTAGAAACTTTACTGAATGTCAGAGGCACTCTGACTCATATCAGTATACATGCTTCAAGAACTGGAATGGGACAGACGGATTGGGACCGCATCGCATTTTATGCTCTGAGATTCCTTTCTCTTCTGCCTTTTATACTCAATAAATTTCATTAAAATCATCAAGTATAATCAAGAAAAAGCACACGTTTCTGCTTTTAGTTAGCAGAGGCTTGGTACAGACTTGATAAAACTTAAGTTATGATTTCTAAAGCTTCTGCCTACATGTATGACAATATCTGACACCATAGCAATCATTTATTCAGAAAGACCTAAGACCTTAGTATGCAGATAAAAACACACATGCATTGTCTAACTGTCCTCCACTCAGAAGCCTTATACAGTTCTTATAGACACCTAATTTTCAGATATGCAGCACTTTTCTTTGATATTTATCTGCCATTGTTTTAAAAGTAATAATTCACACCTGATGTAATTGACTTTTAAGTATTAAATGATGACATATCAACACCTGAAAAAATTTAAAGTGATTGCAAAATTGTTGACCAAAACCAAAAAAACCCTCCTCAGACAGACAACAATCTCTGTACATCTTGTAATCTCTGTACATCACCACATGTTTTTAAAGAACCAGCCCTAGCTAAAAATTGACATATAACACCTTGTTGGATGTTTTTTCCCCAATGAAGTCCGCAAACATTTATTCAATATACTGTAAGACAGCAATATAGTCTTAGGAGGGTTAATTTAGCCTGTCCTAACTGTGTCAGAGAATATTATATTTCAGTGGCAAAATCTCTGTGCATTACATTATGCAAATAAGTTAGGAAAAGTAATTTAGAATAGAGAGAAGCGGTTCCACAGTTACAAGCTGTGTAATTAGATCTGTACTTTGCAGTTCAAAGCCAGCTCTGGTGTATATAGCCCTAGTGCTGAAAGTGTCTGGTGCTGCTCTCCTGAAACCAAAGGTTTTAAATAATAAAAAATACACAAGAAAGGAGAAAGCAAATGTCTCTAGCTAGGTTACGACAGAATTTTTGCAAAGTATAAAACAAATCAAACCTTTTCACTGAAAACTTTGTTTAAAATTCACAGCAGGAACTGCTTGCATTCCCCAAAGAGTTGCATATCCCAGGTTTTAATCTTTATGCAACATGTTAGTGCATCACCAAAGCACAGATAAGTGTGCTATTATTACTAAAAATGTATAATCAGGTACTTGAAATACATTTCTTCTGCCTTGGACAGCAAAGATGCTTGGATTAACTTTTTCTACCAGCAAATACATTTCTCAAACTGCTATTCTCTATGATAGCCTTAAAATGCTGTATCATTTTTCTGGGGAAACATGCTGACTCTTTCAGTTATCTTTCCATCTTCTTATTAAAAGTGCTCATCACTTGAATGCTTGAGTTCAGCAATTCTCTTACTGAACACCTCTCCTCAATGACAGAAGGCCTAGGTTTTGCCACCCACTTTGCATCATACCTTTTAAAGAAACTAAGACGAAAGAATGAAGTTATTTAATTCAATGTTGATATCAATAATGAGGTAAAGAAACAATCATCTATATTTTAGCCTCAAGACACTGTTTGGCTTCACACAGCTAAATCCTTATAACATGTTCTTTTATGTGCTTCTTGATCTGGGTATTACTTCTTCTGAAAATGAACAGTTAGGCATATTTAGCAACAGATTAATCTGTCCAAACATTTTCTCCCTTAAGGTCAGCATGAAAACTCCTTCAAGTATTTTACAAAACTCAATTCCTAATAAGGTTTCAACACTTTTCCCCAAGGTGTGCTAATAGCACCTATTTATGTTGAAAACATCTCCCTCCACATCATTAAGTGGAACTACCTCACAGACTAAGTAAAACTCACTAACATGTAACCTAATTCTAGAGAGTAATAAAACTGTTTTTCTCTTGTGCTGTGATTTCTCCCTAACTGCCAAGACACAGCTCAAAATTGCAGTGCCCAACATCTACAGAATGAAAAGTATATTACGTCCAAAATACACATGAAAACAACTCACACAGCTCACTAATGGCTCTTGATCAAAAATGATGCTAAATCAGGCTATCTTAGATTACCAGATCTAACTGAGAGCATAGCAGTGTATAAATGTGATTTCCCATTCCTCTCACCAAATCCGGTAACTCATGAAGAACTATCCAGAACCAGTAGCTAAAAGAACAGCAATAAAATAAGAAATTTCATAAGTTGACCTATACTAAAGCTTAAAAAGTTTAACATAGAAATCTTATTTTTGCTGTAGCAGATTTTTCTATTTTGCATATTAAAGTCTTTCTGCATATTAAACAACACCATGGGAATGGAAAAAGTGAACAGACTGTCACTTACTAAGGCAACAAGAGAATTTGAATTTACTTTCTAATTTTTTTAATTAATGTTAGTACGTCTTGTATTTAAAAGAAATATTGATATAGTTTGCATGTGTACTAAGATCTTTTACTACAGAAAATTGAAAGATTACTAAGCTGCCTACAAACTAGTGTTAATGAGACATTTTTTATATCCTTCTTTTTCTACAAAAAAATTCTTCACAATTTGAAAGCAGACTGCATTTACTCAACTCATAACATTAAATAATGTAGACTGGAATACATGAATTTTCATTCAAGGCTGAGAAGTCAAAAATGCCCCCAAAAATTTCAGCAACACTCACCATTAAAACATCTGTACCTTCAAGAGAAATATTTAGGAAACTGTGCTGAAGAACAAAGCTGCATAATACCATACAATATTTTAACAGAAAATACTAACAATACAGAAATATAGAATGTTTCATCAGCTAATCAAAACAGTAAGGTAACGTATTTTGAATTATTGAAATATTACCATTAATCACCCTCAATTTTGATTTATTCACTCAAATAAATTCTGATCATCCCTGTTCAAACAGAACCTGGGATTTTTCAAAACACTCTATATAATCTCATACAAAATCAATTTAACATGACTATTTATCTCATTATCTTTCTATTTTGATATACTGGGTTTTAAGGGGTAATAAGTCCATTGTGCTGATATTTTTACTATTGCAATCTGCACTTGCTAATTTATTTATCTGCTGTAATACTACTTTTTAAAGACATGTACCCTATAATTTCAATTTCTGTATTTCTTTCATTATGGAAATGTATATTTACTTAAAACATGACTACCATAGCGAATGTTTTATTGTACAGTCCCATCTAATTTTTTTATTGCTTATGAATCACAGAATCTTTTGAGCTGGAAGAGAAGTACAAGGATTATCAAAGTCCTACTCCTGGCTGTGCACAGGACAACCCCAAGAATCCAACCATGTGCCTGAGAGCATTCTCCAAACACTTCTTGAGCTCTGTCAGGCTTGATGCTGTGACCACTGCCCTGGGGAGCCTGTGCCAGTGCCAAACCACTCTCTGGGTTAAAAACCTTTTTCTAATATTCAACGTAAACATCCCGCAAGTCATCTTCATGCCACTCATGAAACTATGTAAAGGGTTCTGGTAGGGACCTTATATTGGAAATTCTTTATTTTCTTCTTATTGGCCCTTCCTTCATTTTGCCTTGTGTGTTCTAAATCTATCCATAAAAATGCTTTATTACACAAATTTTGAAATACCATCATATTTATTATTCTTAATTTTCATTTCTCTTGCAGTAAGGGTAGGACTAAAGAGAAGTCTTTCTTTCCCATTTGTCTCAGGGACTCTGGGATTCCCAGGTAAATCTTACTAGCAAGACCAAAGCGAAGAAGACATTGAATAGCTCAGTGTTACAGATGTTTTAGGTCACAAAGTTTGTTACCCCATTCAGTAAAGAGTCATCATTTTCCTTAGCTGCCTTCCTGCTGCTGCTGTACTTCTTGCTGTCCTTTACACACCTTGCCAGATTCACCTTCAAACAGAGTTTGGCTTTCCTAATCCTATTTCTGCATGCTTGGACAGTGGCTTTATATTACCCTTGGGTCTTCTGTTCCTGCTTTACTTTCCTGTCCGCTTCCTTATCATTTTGCCTTCCTTATCATTTTGCCAGGAGTTTCCTTATCATCCACACTTGCCTTGGGCCATTTTGCTTGATCTCCTGCACATCAGGATAAATTGCTCTTGAGCCTGGAAGATTTGATTTCTGAAAATCCTGTAGGTCTTCCAGACCACCTTTCATAGGATTCTTCCAAGATTTCTGAAAAGGACAAAGTATTCTTGTGCAGTTCAGGACAGTGCAGCTTTTTGCCTTGTTCCCTCCCTTAGAACCTTGAACTCTACATGGTCACTGCAGCCAAAGATATCCCAGCACTCAGATCCCCAACCTGTCTTTCCCTTTTTGTAAGTACAAGGTACAGCACAGCATCAACCTTCATCAGCTCCTCAATCATCTGTGCTAGGAAATTGTCGTCAGTGCACTCCAGAAACTTACTGGATTGCTTTTGCTCTCCTGTGTTGTCTCCCCAACAGATAATTGTGGTGGTAAAGCCTCCCCAGAAGATCAGGGACTACAAACATGAGGCTTCTTCTAGTTGTCTGAAGAAGGCCTCACTTACTTTATTCCTCATCAGTGTCTGTAGCAAAATCCCACAACAACATTGCTTATGTCTATCTACTGGCAAATCCTCCTCCTAAACTCTGAGCTGGCTCATCATCCATCCCTAGGCAGAGCTCCAAGTATCCCTGCTGTACTCTCACACACAAGCTTGCTGCCCTAGCCTTGACCTTGCTCAAGATTCTGTTTCCACCCATTGCAGCACTCAGTCATGTGAGGCATCACATCTCTGATCTCAATACCATTTAAGCTCAGCAATTAGGGATGCAGTTTTCAGAGAGGCACTCAGCTGTGCCCATGCAAAACGTGACGTTGTGTCCTCTGCCACTATGTAAAACAGAAAGATTTGGTGTCATTTCCGTTTTTGGGTTTGGCGTCATTTCCATTCAAAGCTATGGATAAAACAGTTATGGACTTCTAAGTGACACTGAGCCTCTAGCATTAAAATAGGAGACCCCCATAACATCAAACCCTTACACTGAAGAACAGCCAATGTTCATGCAGCAGCACGTATGGGAGGATGCTTAAAGTGAAAAGTACTTGCCCACAGGAAACTTCAAGACTCTGCCTTTATACAATAGATATACATTTTCCACTAAATAAAACCTGTTTCAGGACACTATAATAGGATCTGTGCTATCTTCCATTTCTAGCATTAGCCAAATATATTACAAATTGCAGAGGAAAAATGAATAGAGTGAAAATTAAAGCAGAGGATGCATTAAAAATAAGACAAACAAATAATACTTTACTGACTTCTACAGGTAGTAGAAATTATTCTGAATTTTAATTGACAGGACAGAAATAGAAATAGCAATAACTATTCTTCTATAGAAAATTAAGCAAGAATAGCTAGTCTATTACTATGCAAATATATGTCATTAGGCAGTTAACAATTGCATTTTTGCAGATGCCAATGGACTTGAATGACAATTATTCAAAATTATAAGCAGCTTTTCAGTGTATCTTTTTTTAGAAAAACATGATCATGCAATAATTTCTTTCAAGCATTTCCCTTTGTCCTGTTTTGACACTATTTTGACTTTGTATAATAAAATATGTTTCTATGATGTATTAATTTATATTTTCAACAAATATCACTGTAGATTAAGAGTTGTCATATTCACCATGTCTCTTCTTATGTTTTCAAATCTATTTATACTCGCATGTATAACATTCATAATACGCAAAAATGACCCAGTAGTGATAAGCAGATTCTATTCAGATTTAATAAAGAAAAGGAACCTAGAAGATACTGGAGAAACCTTTATATCTATTCCTGTTACTTTTACTTAAGCAAAAAAAGATTAAGAAAGTTGCCATGTCAGTCTCTCTATCTTCTGGTTTCAGTAACAACCTACTAAACAGCTAAAAGAACACTCGTGATTTCTAATTTATTTTTTATCAGTACTGATTTAAAGACAGACCTTTATCCAGATTTTTACTCCTAATCAAAAAGTTTTCTACATCATCAGAAAAATAAAGAACTGCTTTCAAGGACAAGCAGTGTTTTTAATATGAAACTCAATAAGTAAAGAAGCACTTACACGATGCATTTATTGTTAATGGTAGTAAACTATGCTAGAACAAATAGAATCTCCCTCCTAAACCCACATGCTACATACCTAGCCCTTCTCAAAATATCTCAGCCTAAATAACAGTATCATAAATACCTCATAGTTAAAAGGCATGCAATTATCCAAATGCAATATATTCTGGAATCAGCTTTTCAGTACCCACAAAGAAAACTCTCAACATCACAGAACTACATGAGAAACTTCATAGTCTGGATAGCAATTAGAAGTCAAAAGGAATTTTGTGATGCATCTTAGTGAAAATTTATTTTCCATCCTCATGGATTCCTCAAAATACCTTATTTTCTACAGCAACCTATGTTTCTGTGTATTTCTAATTGAAGCTTACCAATGACATTACCATTGTCTCAGGTGACACTTGTTAAAAGTCTGTGACAGGCATAAGGCTTTGGTGGACAGTAGCTGCCTCAGTAATAATTTACACGTATTTTTGACAAAAATCAGGTAGTGTATTTATATAGTTAATACTATAATGATAAATTAAGCACACACATACATTCCTTTCAGAGCTACAGGGCAAGAATTTTCAAAAGCTTTGAACCACTGACAATGCTTAACGTACCTGCTGGAGTGCAATTTAATCTTGTCATTAAATTCTTACTGAAAAAAAACATGGAGCTGACAGAAATCCACAGACAACTTCCCACAATCTTCTAGACTGCTAGAGGTCTGCAGTGTCTTATCTGAAACACAGCTTTTAACAAAGAGCTACCAAAACTCATCACGTATGGCTGCAAGACTGGTCAAGCTGCCTTTGCCACACGTGCCAGCAGTAAATCTGCAACTCAACACTTAGGTCATCCACAAGGGGCCAGTTGGCTCAGGATGTAACTACGTATCTATTATTTCATTCAATTAAAATTTTAGGCTATGAGAAGTTGCTCATCTGGAATTAAATTTGATTTTTTTGTTGTTTTAATGATTCAATGCAAATTCATAATATCAGAAGAAGAAAAATTCTAATTGGAAGCACTTACTACCATTAAACAGCCGTAATTACCAATACTGACAACACTGTGTAGCTGTGCAAGACTGCAGACATAAACTGAACATCTCATGTACTCATAATTAATGAGAAGATATTAAACTGGTGATTCTGGTCTACACAAATTCACTGTGAACACCTGAGTACACACATACAGACAAACAACTATACAAATACAAGCATACATGCAAAAATTAGCATAGTGCATAGATACATTGCACACAAACATTTAGAAGGCTCCCTAATTGAAGGATTATGGGGTTTTATACACATAACTTGTTATGGCATCCATTTCTAGCAATTTCCTCAGCTGTTCATAAAGGCAGCTGACAAGGTACACATCGAAAGTCAAATGAATTAGACCAGAAAACATAGAGGAAAATAGTACATACATATCATTTGACAATAACATGAAACATCTGGAATGAAACACTTTTGAAGTGCACAGCACATCAATATACTTAGTTATTGTGGAAATGAAGTGCATAAATAAATGGTGAAGAGGTAGAACATAAAAATAGCGCACCATAACTGAACTACTTCGTGATTTTGATAAAGAAACCACACACTGAAATAGGCCCTAATTGTGCAAAAGCTGCGAAAGAAAATGATCAAAAACCTCAATTTTTCATTTAATTAGGTGACAGAGAAATAACATTTAAAATCATCAGTCATGATTCAGTTATCCTGCCAGGTCACTCTACCTTCTGTATTAGCGTATTTTTATTCATACATGTGCACACATATAAATGTAGAAGCAATATATACACATATAAATGCAAATGAACTACACCAGATGATGAAAGAGAAACAATCTGTACAGATACAGAGGTACAAAAAAATCAGGCTGAAATAAATTCTTTAAGGTCTAAAATAAAAACTAGGAAAAAAACCCCAATCTAGAAAAATACACGTTAATAAATTCTGTAACTTCTCAGACTTATTTGTCCAAAGCATACTATAAACACTATTTCACCCAGGAAAAAAAATACTAGGACAAGCTTAATTCTCAAGGTACTGAATCCCAGAGAGACCTCTGAAGAAAATACTGTTTTATTAAATCTTATCTCAAGACATGGCTATAAAAGCATTGTCAACAGCTCCAGTAACTAAGCTTATTAAACTTTTATCTTCACACAGCTTCTGCAGCCAAATAACAGCTGGAAAACTGATAATAAAGAAATTTAATCCATCATTTTTACAGATGAAATTAATACCTGTCAAATTCACTGTTGACAATTTAATGTAATAGATTTAAATTAACTGCTCTGTTTCTTTTTAGTTTAAGATAGCTCAGAAAAACAAGATGACGCTTCTTAGTGCTGCAAAGTTCAAGTCAATTATTGTACATAGAGAACAATTACAGACAAAGTGAATGCTTTATGTGCAATATGCATCACAGAACCAGTCCTGACTATATAAGTTTAAGTACAGTTTTTTCTGATCTGAGGCAAAAAAAAAATTCCTGATTTGAAAGAGCAAAGTATTAAAAATCTGTGGAAGATGACACTTAGAAATTATTCCAGAATTTTTTAAAAATGTATTCCACCTTGAAATTATTTCGAATGAACTGTGGACCAGTTGTGTAAGACAACATTTTAATTATGAACATAAATTCTAATTCATAAAGCAAGCTTGATCTCCAGAAAACTGCACAGTAACCACCCAATGCATAGACTAATTAAAAATGGTACAACTATACATGGCTCTATATTTAATATACATTCTGCATATTAAATTAATTTTAAAAGACAGAAGGTAAAAGCTCGTGACAGGCAAATCAGATGCAGCTGAGAAAATACTGCAAAAGCAGAAGAGAACATAATCCAGCCAAACCTAAAAAATTAGCTCAAATGAGAAGAGTAAAAGCTCTTGAAAGCAATGGGAAAACAAGAATTATTGTCTTAAAAAGAAAAAGAGGTTTCAGAAGATAAGAGAATGCCAAAGGCACTCCAAGTTAAAAACTGTCATAAACAGACAAAATGGCAAAGGAGCAAAGTGCATTGGATATGGAACCAGGACTGAAACTTAGATACCTGTGACTGAAGACCAGTAACAGAGTCTTGAAAGTCAGCAAAAAAGCCATACAGGAAAAAAAGGTGCAGAGAGGAAATGTAAGAGCCCTCCTGAAACAACACCAAGGGCAAAGAAAACACAGGACTTCTTTTGAAGGTGTAAGTAATATCAAAGAGAATCACTTATAAGAAAAAAATAACTAGAAAATGGAGAAACAGGAGGTGCATAGTCTGGGGAGACTGGCAAAAGCAGAGTTTTATGACTGCAGTTTGAGGAAGAACCTCCTTTCAAGGACTTCAGCAACAACTCTTCTAACTGATTCTAACAAGCAATTTATGGGATTTTTTGCTTGAGTGGATTTCAGACCAAAAAAAAAAAAAAGAAAAAAAGAAAAGATAACAAAGAGTGAGGTTCCTGCAAACTCATAACAGGAAAAATATTTAAGAGGTGATGGGGACAATGGGAGAAACGTGAGATCATCTCCTGGTAACCAAGCTAAATGAAACAGCAAAAGGTCAGCAACAGCAGGAGACATAATGGGTGTGAATTTAAGAGTCAGAATGAAAAACAGTTACCTCCCTAGGATACTAACTTAAACAAGTGAACCTTGACAAACAGAGCACCAGTTCAATATGCTAGATAAAGGAATTTAACATGAAATCAAAATTTACACATGATATGTTTCAGAGGAATAACCAGAATCTTAAATGTTGTTGCCATAAATTAAGATAAATACAGTATGATATGCATTGTCCTAAACTGGTTATTGGAAAGAAAAGATTAAAGGCAGAAGAATGGTGTGGAAGATGGTAGATTTGCTCAAGTGACCTTGCAGTTGGGATTGCCTAAACCTGGGGATTAACAGTATGGGAAATTCCCTATATTATGTCTCCTGCTGGTTATGCTCTGTCTGTTTCGAGAAGTAGAATATCTGTGTTGAGATAACATTAAGTGTTCACAGAGACTTGGAGGCACTCGCATGGACAAGCCTGAGATCGTGCTCCTGAGAGAGATCAAAGCTCAGGAATCATAAAAAGCATAGGAAGACCACAGCATGGTGGCACAATGTGTAGGCCCCTGATAAATGGGTGCTAACAGCAGCCCCACTGACCTTCAGGATGGGCTGAGCCTGGCAGTGCCTGCTGTGCTGCCCCTCGTGTGTCTCTCATACCCAGGTGCTGCTTCAGGGTCCTCCAGTTAGTGAGGTAACAAAAAAAATTAACCCTTTGCATTTCAGCCTGGGCTTGTGGTGGTTCTGGCCACCTGCCCATGCCAACACACACCTGGCAAGTAATGTAATGTTTCAGTTTCTTACAAAAATGATGCTGATGTATGCAGTCTTCAGTCACTGTCTTTGCTGATCTCGTGAGGTTCTCCACAGGCTGTCTCAGAAAGGTGCTACTTGCACTCCAGAACTTGTGGCCATTAGATGCCCTTCTCACAGGGCTGTAAAATGTGGATTTTTTTTCAGCTTTGTACCTGAAATAATCCTTTTGGTTGATGTGACCCACTATTGGTGACTGTCTGAAAAAAGACAGCTGTAATAAGACTGAGGGAATGATAATTTTCAGTCACTTAGCCTTCACCTAGTCTTCAAATGAGGAGTATCCCAGAAGAGAAATGTCAAAAAAATACTCCACCTTCAACTGAGCATGGAATCATATTTTCTAACAAATGATGCACATTTTTTTTCTTTCTTCATTTAAAGAATCTTTGGTTTATTAAGAGGTAGAAATAAAACTCTGAAATGCAAATTAGTCCAGGAAGATCTCACATCTCTTTAGATTATATCAGAACATAGCAAATTCAAAGTACGAGATGAAAACAAATATTGACCAACTAATATCAAGCATGGAAGGACAGTCCCAGAAAAGCAGCACTGAAGGTTCTCACTTAAAGCTGTTTTAGGAAGTAGGATCTGCCAGAGAAAATTTCCAATAAACTTCTACATTGTTAGCAATCCTTCCAAATGAGCACACTGACTTAAAAAGTACTTGGAAACCTTTGGGACATTTTCTGATCATCTTTAGTCACGACAGGAAGTTTCCACAACAAAAACCCCAGAAAATACAGTAGGGCAAGCCATCTATCAAACTTCCTCAAGTTAAACAAGAGGAGAATTGTGCTATAAGACAAATGTTATTGCTTCAGTTGCATTTGGTAATTCAAAGTGAAGCCTGCAAATGAGATATCTCATTAGTTTCAGCAGATGGATCAAAATTAAAGACTGAATCACCAATTCTTGATTTCCCAGTAGCCAGGAAGAGCTTGAAGTCTTGCAGAGGGTGAATGTTTAAAAATCAACCTAAAAAGCTTCTCTCCATCTGTCAAAACACATGCCTATAAAACGCAACTACTCCTACCAACCTTAGCCTTAAAAAATGAAAATACACATACATCTAATAAAAACACATGGACGTGTAACTGTAGCCAAACCTCACACTGCAACCTACAATATGACAGTGACACATCAGCATGAGTTCCATAAGAGTGAATTATTTAGTTCTGCTATGGTAGAATTCCTTGAGAATGAGTTAACAGAACAGTAGATAAACAATGCTGAATTTAATTCATTAAGACATTCCAAAGACTGGTCAAGAATCTTAAAAGAGACATCATTGTGAAAGCTTGATGGCCACAGGAAGATCTACATTAACTCAAGCAACTTTACTGAGGGAAAGTGTTTTTCTCCGCTTCTGGTAATTCTTTCTTGCATTTCAGTATAAAACAGAACAGAGGCTTTAGGCTCTCTGGAGCATTGCTAATGAGATCTGTGTCTGTCACACAGTGTTGCCTGAGCAGATAAAAAATCTCAACCATGTTCTGAATGTCATACAGATACACAACAGCTATGGAAGTATTTTCTTAAGTATTTGGGCGAAAGAGATGAATACATCTTTTTAAGAAATATATTTGGAAGCAACCACAGCTTTGCTAAAAAGCATATGAAGTTTACACATATATCATTTTAAGAAATAGAAGCTTTTCGGATAACACAAGCCAACGAAGGTAACAGAGCATGATGATGAACAAGGTAATGGCTTTCTGGAAACTCAGAGGATCAAAGGGTATTCTCAAAATTGTGAAGAGACACTTCCTTTCCAGTGTAATCATATTTGCTCATAATATTCATCTTCCACTATGGGCCAGGTGTGTCAATGTAGATATATCTACATGAGCTTTTTTCCCCCCACTTTTTAAACATCTGCAGTTAGTCTAATGATTAGACAGATCATTTGTCATAGCACAGCCATTAAAAGGAAAACTCCAATTTTTCATGTGGTACAGTACTACATATTATAGTTAGACAATGAGCTGATGTGCTTGGTTCTGCATTGTCAAAGCCTGTATACTGGTACTTGTATATAATTCATTTCAGGTAATGATACTTTGTTTAATAAATATCGGATCAATATGAATTAAATAGTCCGAAGAAAAGTCCAGTGTAACTGGTTGCTATTTAGATGTTCTAAATGAGAGTTCTGCAACATAGCAGAATGAACACTTTCAAACAAAATTTACAATCATATGAATCAAATTAACCAAAGCATTCTGAAATCAAACCAACATTTATACAGCAAGGGAAACCACACTTCTGCTTTGTCCAAAATGACACTTCTATAGCTGGTGGTTTGAAATGCAATTTTCAGAAACTGAGATCAGCAACAGTTTCCTTTGCTGAAACTGTAACACTAAGTTCTTCTCTTCACCTCTTAAAACTGTAGCTTATGCCTTAAAACAAAACACTTATGCATTCAGCTGCTAACACAGGAACTAAAACTATTCTCAAGAAAAGCTACAAAAACATCTCCTACTAGAACTGAACAACTTATTCTACTTAAATATTTTCAAATAATAGCATATATGTTTGCTTTTTCCCTCTGTGTGAAGAAAAGAGAGGGGAAGAAAGGTGCAGTAAATATGCCAAAACAGCATACATTCCCTGCTGAGAATCCAAGATACATTACTTAGATACTACTGATTTGAAGACTCTGCCACTTGCACTTCAGCAAGTGAAAATAAACAAAATCAAAAAAGAAATGGAAGATAAGAAACTAAATGTACTTCAGTGTTATGAATTTGGTAGTGTTTGTGCATAATTGACAATGAGGAGAAAACAAACAAAAGTTCCCTTGGTACTGCTAAAAAAATTTCATTAACAGTCTTCACTCAGGAAAATAACAGTATTTCCATAAATAATCTTCATGACAGTTTTCTGAATGTAACAACAATAACTGATATCAACAAGAGAAGATAAGTGGAAGAATGGAGCTAAAGCAAGGCAGTGGGGGCAGAAGGACTAGGAGGTTGTTGCTGAAGTATTTTTTCCCTTCCCAAGTCATAAACCAACAGTTCCTCTTTCAAAAAACACAATGAATTTTTTTGTGAAAAGGAAAAATTGCGCAATTCTCAGTGTGACTGTACAGGACAGTTTCCCTCTTTTATATATATGTTATTTACTGAAAAGCCTCTTCAAGCATCATAGAGCACTAGCATTTGTTCTTGAAGAGGTGCCATTCCTGCTTTACGTGCAAAGTTCTAACAAAAATGAGACATTGTGTGGGAGTAATTCAGGACCACAATCATAACAGAATGAGAAACTATTCAGGCAAATGAGTTAGATTCATATTCTTGGCTGAGGGGAACATCAGACTTGAAAACTGACTGCAGAAAACTCTATTGTAAAGCAAAATGAAGGATTACTTCCTTTTAAAAGAAAACAAAATGCAAACCCCAGGATATTTCAAATGACTTATGCTGAGCTCTTACACACCATGTCTTGAATGCCTGCATAAATTCTCATCCCTCATCTCTAACATGAAAGACTAGAATTTGAAAGATACAGGAAAGGCTAAGAATAATAATTAAGTGCTTCAGTTTTGATTTTTGTGTACCTGTTGTAAGGCCTCTAAAGTACTGACCTACTTCACCTTGTAGTTTTAAAAAAAGTGACATAAATACCCATTAATTACTTTATGGATATATAAAGTACTGGGGATTTTGACCTGTTGGAAGCTAACGCTATTTAGTCAGTTTACATTTCTTTGCATGCTGTTTCTATGAAGTGTTTGTAGGATTAGAGGCTTCCTCTGAAGTGACATATCACAGAAGAATAATTCCTAATACATCACTACGATGATTTAATTTATGTACGTTCTGAATGGAAACTAAACTAAAAAATAAATACCTGGTGTCCAGCCATTATTTGCTTCAGCACACTTTCATAACATACTTCATCCATATGATTCAGCTGCTGCACCTGAAAAACAAACATTACAGTCCATATTAAAATAATCTCTACCTTTATCTATTATCTACTACATAGCAAGCAATTCAGAGTGATCCATGAAAGATAAATTTGATTATGCAATTAAATTTACAGCATATCAATGCCCATTCCAACAATAGCATTTTGCTTTTAAATTCAGAAATAAAACATGAAAATACATAGATAAAATGTGAGTAAGGGCTGCTAATAGAAAATTTACTTTGTGACTTCGCTGGTATTTTTTAATGACCAAAGAGAAGTAACCCTGTTCTTTAATTTATCTGTTTCACATTAAGGAATCTTACTACTTCAAGATATTGAGGAAATATGAATTTAATATATCTTATCTAGAATTAAGCCTTCCATTTGGTATACAAAATATTTTGCATTTTTTTACATTGCATACAAATACATTTTTTTTATCTCCAGGAAATTACTGATAGTTTTTTTCTCATAGAGAACAGAGACTTCTTCATAGTTCGGTCATGCACAGAGAATCATTGTGAGTACCATGTAGAGAGTTTCCAATTATAGATAAATAAAATGTTTAAGAAAGATTCCAGTCAAAATAAAGAGTATTCTTCACCCTAATTTAATTTTTTTTCTATTTCTTTAATGCATTACAGTATAAATAGCAAGAATCTACTCGACTGCACCTCAGTATTAAGGTTGTGACAAATCTAAATAAATAAAGTCTAATATCACACCAATCATTCCATTCTTCATTTGTGCATTTGTGTCTTATAACCAAATTGTTTTGGCATAAAGAAATGTTCTACAAAAGCAAAGCATGTACAAATTTCAAAACGGAAATTTAATACTTGGAGTTACCTAGAATAGATTAAAGTTGAAAAACACAGCTTTAAAACCGCTTCAGAGGAAAGAAAACATTTGTATTTGAAACTGTACAAATATAGTAATAAAATGATGAGAAAATATTGGCATGTGTGCTAGAGACAAGCACCCGGACTAATCATTCCTAAAATAAGAGGTTAGCATTTTATCAAACATATTTTTTCAAATAATAATTATTATTAAGGAGAAACTTACAAGAAAACGTACAAGAGCAGTGCATAGACACATGGACATATATATATATATATGTATACATACACATACTACAAAATTAACTTTACATATTCTTTGCATTTATACCTAAAGAGAAAAACATAAACATGCATAAAGAAAAAAGACTAATATTAAAGAAAAATATCTGACATTAACAGAACTTGACTGAAGAAGCCAAACCTTAGTCTCGGTGCCATATGCTCCAAGAATTTCAACATACAGAGTTTTAGGAGCTTTTCTGGATAACTACTAGGCATAATAAATACATCATGCTGTCCTTGCCTTTGAAAGTTTGCCTATAGTTTGCATGTGACTCTGTAAATTGCTAATCAGCTCCAAATTTCAGGCAAGTACCTTTGGGTGCAGGATTTCAGCAAACTGTGGCAAAGCATCTACCGAAAGCACCTAAGGGCCTTCCATCTCCTTGCAACTCATTAGTTAGTGTGCATATGGACAGCACTGACTGCACTTGCTGATGGTCTGCAACAACAGCTTTTGGGCCTGGGCTTTCTGACATTGCTTTCCTCCTCTCATGAAGACCACAAGGATGTTGATACTGGCAATAATTAGGCAGTTTTAGTATTAGTATTATCCTTAATAGAATCCTAATAGAATTAAGAAAGAGGCCTAATACGTCTATGTTTTGGTTGCTGTAAATATTATCGTAACTGTAAAAATATATTTGGCTCTGTGAAATTGTAATGACAATTTTCTGAAAAACAAAAGAAGAACTCCTGGCTGTGGTATTACCAAACCAGTCTGCCAGGTATTCATATTTCAGAATAACTATTACCTCCTAATACTTCCTCATCTCCTTATGCTTCTTAAGAAAATTACTGGTTTTTTAATAATTTCAAATTTTACAAGATTTATTTATATCTTTAATTTTTTGAAACCTAAATGCATTCTAAAGCAAGTATGAAGAAACGGAGTATTTTCTCTTTTCTTACTGTATAATGAAAATAAACTAAATATTAGAATCAAGTAGAAGTGAAAGATGAATTGAAAATAACAGCAAATAAGAGTGAAGGTAGTAAAAGCAATTAATGAAGCTCAAAATATGCAAATCATGCTAAGCACCATATGGTAAACTATTCTTATGCATATAGATTTGAAACACCTCCCTACAGCTGTGTAAGTTCTTCTCCTGCACTGCAGATGGAATGAATACTTAAATAACCTAGTAAGAAAGGCACTGTCCATTTTTACAAAAACTAAATACTATGCTATGATTGATTAAGCTACACAATTAACTTTTGATTGAAAATGTCTTGATTTTTATTAATTTAAGTTATAGGTGAACAGTATTTTTTGAAAAGTTAAACTACATAAACCTTAATTATAAGCTAATGAGATGCATGGAAAATCTGTGTAAACTGTATAAAGTCCTGTATTTAAAAAATTGTAATTTACATGTCAAATGTCACTGCACTAATGATTTTTAATAGGAATATTATACCTGACCATTGTCTTAATGCTTCCCGAAATGAGTAATAGCATAAAGAGTAAAGAAGCTTATTTAGGGATTACTTTAAACACAGTTTCTATCAAATACATACATATGATAATTAATGGCTTGGCATTCCAAGATTTTCATCAGTGACTTTAGTATTAATGCATATATATATATATATATATCTCGCTACAGATTTAAAAAATAAGTATTTTTCTTATAGCATTCCTCATGCATCCTTACAGCCAAAAAAGATGCACCACATGGAAACTTGAAATGAAAGAGGCAAAATAATCAGCTGCTAATGTGAATCTGCAGTTGAAGGTGGTGATTTCTTCTTCACCAAGGAAAATTTAGTACTGAAGAAGAGGCAATGCAAAGCTAAATAACTTTGTATCCAACTGCAACAAGGCCTGCTTACAAGTATGGTAAACTGAAGAAAGAAGATTCTTAAAGCACCTTTCAATTATGTATCTCTTTATACTAAAGAAAATACGCTTAAAAAAACACCTGTAGTATAATAAACAAGTATCCCATACCCCTATATACATGAAACATGATCAAAATAAACAGAGACCACAACCCTGTCTTTGGCATTCATGATTCCTCACCTTATTGGTTGTCTTGATTCCTATAAAGGTTTGTCCCAGAGGTACAGGTCGGAAACGGCCATCAAAGTAGAATAATCCAATGTAGGGATTGACGTGTAGAAATGTAGCAACATCAAGATAATTGGGTAATGTGGCCGAAAGGCCCAAAATCCTAATCATGCTTTGTGTAGATTCAACCTATTAAAAAAAAAAATCAGAAAAACTGTAAATTTTTCAAGTATTATAATCCAAGGAATCAAGCACACAGTTTTAAAATATCCTTTATAGAACATTATTGTGAAATAAACAGTTAATGCTTTCTATAAAAGGTGAACAATACATGTGAGTTAGTGATTATCCTGTATTGAAGAAACTAGTGCATTCTGCAATTCCATCAAATTTTGCTTATTCATCTTTCTATTTTATTGTACCTTTGCCCTCCAAAAGGTTAGCTAGTCATTAACTGACATAGAGGAACTATAGCAGAAAACTGGCTTTGTCAAGAAGGGATAGTCCAATTTATAGGCGAAACTGTGACAATTTATAGGCAAAACATGATTTGGTGTCTTTTCTTCCTTAGTCCAAATCAGACCACTATTCTGGAAAGAAAAAGGAATCTAATTTGTGGTACTTAGGTTTTTGCTTCCACTACTCTCTTAGACAATGTATTCTAGTTCTCTGTAACTGGCATTTCCTTCTAATTTCTTCTTATTTTTTTTAAATATTTAATTCCCCAAATGTTTGGTTTATATGTTTTCCCACTTAATAAGGGACAGAAACAGTGCTTTACAACTAAATGTCCTGTTCCATACAAAAGCCCGCATATTATATGCATTTTCAGGTAATTTTCAAAATTAATGAAAGCACACAGAAGATCTGAATGAACAAAGCACACAAGAATTTTCCCATTTCCTTCTGGAACATTAGGAGTTGCGTAGGCTGGCTCACAACTAGCATAATTATTTAAAACCAGAGTTCACAGTAATCTTATTTTAAAGGCTTTTTAGACACTGTAACTGAAGCCATATATGGCAATCTCAACTAGTCTCAAATGGGTGAATGTCTCAAGATGAGTAAGGCTGGTAAATGCCACCTGGCTTAATCCTATTAAAAAAATACGAAGTTTTACTTAGAATACAGATTTTGACTTACTCGGCTGTTTTGAGTTGAAGTGAAAGGAATGCAATTGGGACAGTTAAAAGTTTTCAAAAGAGATGATTAAAAAGTAAATGGAGAGCATTCTTAAGCAAGACAAAATATCACCACACCATAATCCAGATCTGAAGAATAGGAAGCACACCAAAATATTAAACTAAATCTCAAAAGGAACAACAGACAACAAGCAGGCAAAGCAAACCACTACATTGCCTGGTAGTAGACATGTTCTGTGGCAAAAAATTTGGACAGTAAAACTGGGCTGCAAACAACTAAATGACACAGAAAAGCTGCAGACCAATTCTGCTCTTGCACAAGAGCAGTTTTCCAAAGGAAAGCCGCATGTACAATCAAATCTGATATGTAAATATAAACTGGGACATGAGAGATTTCATTTTCTGAAGTCTGCCATCTACAGGGAAGAAAAGCAGTGTTCAAGAGAACAAAGAAGCTTTCTCAGTTACACGTCTTTTTATGGCTGGATTATGTGATGACCTAAGGGCTATAGTCATCATCAACCACACCGTTTTGAGGTGTTTGGGGTTTTTTTGAGAGGTGGGGGAGGTGTGCAGGGAGGGTTGTTTCCTCTTTTGTCTGGATTTTTCTGGTTTTGGCATGGTCCGCTGGAGTACCACATCCTTCTGCACTGACCTTAGTGACTGCAGGGCTGTTTCTCATGTTTTTTTCCATCACAACACTTCCTGCACAGTGTTTTTATGCTTTCTTAAACATGCTTTACCAGAGGTGCCACCACCTCTGAGTGGTTGGAGCCTGCTGTAAGTGGCCACGTCTGGCTCGTTCAGCCCCAGCCACCCCTCACCAAGGCCATGCTGCAGCACCCTCAGCCAGCACCTCGGCATGTGTGGTGCAAAAGTTGTAATTTACTTTATAGTTTATACTATAAATTTACTTTTAGTTTATACTCCTTATTTTTAAGCTTGAACCTGTAAGCACAATTAACACTTGTTGATATATGTATCCCATAGATTGTGCACAACTGCCTGATAATAAGTACAGCAATCCTAAAGTGTAACTGAGCTCCCATCTGAAAAACATCACTTGATTTTCTAAATTCAATAACAATTTTTTTTCAAATCTCCTAAGAGCCTGAAAGCACTAGTTTGAAAGTATGCTTGGTTCCATCTGAAGGCAAGAAAGCATTTCAAGTATTTAAACAATTAACAAGAACACTGCTTAATAACCATGGACATATGTATTTTTACAGTAATTAAATATTAGATATTTTTCAAAGAATTCTTTTAAAATAAAAGCAGTGCCTAGAAAACAGTTACAATTTACTGAGTGTTGTCACTTTCAAAGCCTTAGTAAAACAAAGAAGCCACTTAATGTCACTGACCTGGCAGCTGACCCTAGAGCTAAAGGACTTATTGAAAATCCCGAATTAACACTCCACAGGACAACTGAAGCTGACAGTTAACACAAGCAAGTAATTAAGATTACTAATGTATTTAGAGCACATTTTTAAAACCCCTTCAACTAGACCAGGTTGTTCACAGCTCCAGCACTTCAAGGGATGGGACATCCACAACTCTGGGAAACCTATTCCAGTGCCTCACAACCTTTACAGTCAAGATCACCTTCCTAATATCCAAACTAAACCTACTCTTAGTTTAAAGCAATTCCCCCTTGTCTTACGACTACATGCCCTTGTAAAAAGTCCCTCTTCAGCTTTCTTGTTAAGTGCCCTTCAGGTACTAAAAGGTAGTAAGTTGACCCAGGTGCCTTCATTTCTCCAGGCTGAACACTCTCAGTTCTCTCAGCTTTTCCCCAGGGGGAAGGTACTCCATCCTTCTAATCATCTTATTAAGACTTTGAATCATTACATCAATTTCCTTAAGTTCCTTCGAGGCCACATGAACAAAAAAAAATCTTTATTTTTTTACCATCTACTTTTATATTTGCTCATTAAAAAATACATATAATTTATGTACCTATATAAAATAACAAAAATGCAAAAAGAGGTACACTTACACTAAAATAAAAAAGGTATCATAACAATCCTTCCAATAATTTTATGTCCAGATCAAATTCAAACTGTAAGCTAAACATGTGTTTACTTCATGCACATCATTGCATGATGATGGAAAACGAGGGGCTTTTATTCTTTTAATTATACATGGCAATATAAAAACAGTGACTAAAACTATGCTAAACTTAAAAAATAAAAAAAACAAGACTACCTGAATGTGCAACCATATTATGATTTATGTTTTGCATTTTCTCTGTAATTATAATTTAGTTTCAACTATCTATCTATTATTCATCTATCCAAGCACTATGGAAACTTGATTTTCCATAATGGTTTATAGAATTTGAACACATTTTTATAACAGAGTTCTCTACATACATTTTTCGACTACTTTTCTGACTTCCCCTTGAAGAGCAAGCACTAACATCTTTTACTCTCAGGTGCTTCTGAAGAACAGTAAGCCTTGAAAGTGTACAGATGCCTTTTGTAAATACAGATCATTCAAATTGTATTTTTCAACTACTGGATCACTTATTACTTGATCCTAGAAGTCCCAACTAGAGGTTATGCCTTCATATATGAGAAACCATGAACCCAGAGCCTTTTCCTGAAATGGCAGTAGATATTACTGATAACACATTTAGGATGACAAAGTTTTCTGGTTACAGTGCATATTGGTGGCTGGTAGTAGGCAGCTAAGTGCCTTTTCTTCACTACTGAAACACAGCCTCTAGCATTTCATTCTTTATATGTGTTTAATTATCCCAGTAAAATAATAAGTACCATTTGAAACTTATGAGGCTTTCCTTGAAAACCTGAACTGAGACAGTATTTGCACATCAGGTTCTTTAAAAGCCCTACTAAGTTTTATTGGTTTGGTGTTACACTGGAAGAAAGAAATAAAATTGCCATTGTTATAATTAATTGACATATCTAATTACTATATCTACATCAGAAACATTCTTGATGCCATGTGGAGAATTGACAGCATGTGCACCAGACAAACTCACAGAACATGATTACCACACCATGAAATTCCACGCATGCAGAAAAAATAATCAGAAGATAGCTATCCTATCCAGTATCGATTTCCACATAAGCATCAACTGCGTTTACGCTGTAAATGGATAAAGGATCAGGTATGGGAAGTGCCCCTCTGGATTGTAAATTGATCACAGCAGGATCATTTTCTTCCTAATAGGTTTTAAGATTTGCATATCATCTCGTTACATTACAGCCGCCACTTGAGAGCATACAGACTGTGCATAGAGATACTCTTTTATCTGACTTCTAAAGTTCTTCCTGAACTTTGTGATCTTGGCAGCTTTCCCATTTCCATGTATTAAAATATCACATTCACAGAATGAATTACAATCAAGCTGGAAAGCATATCTCTGATTGTTCAACTTGAGCACAGAATTAAGTGAAGCAGACAAGTTTATACATTTTAAGCTTTGAAGAATTGTCTGCTGGTTAGAAATTAATCTGATATTCAGATGACCCAGGATCATTCCAACACACCCTCTACAGTCAGTCTCTATGCCCTTCAGATGTACACTAAAGACAAGATACTCAGAAAATTACATACAAGCATTTCTTAGGTTTTAGTGCAGATGTGCGAGAAGATGAATTCTTAACTTAGGTTCCTGAGTCCCCTGTTCGGTGGTAGTAAGAATGAAGTACTACATGTGGGGATTCACATTAGTTATCAGTTGGATACTATCATACCCACAGAATGGCTCTATGTCTCACTCTCTCACAGGATCTGTGCCATTTATCCAAAACAAAGGCGAAACAGAAATGGAGAACGAATTGAGTAGGGCTCAGAGCATTAAAACAAGAAAAGAATTAAATGTTTCAAAATTACTAAGCAGGAAGTTTGTTAAAATGTTGCACCAGTGTTTACTTGTTTGTTGCTATATTGTTGACTAGTAATGAAAGAGTTAAATTGTCAATAAGTCCACATAGGTGCAGTTGTCATTAGTTTGCGAACAGAAATGGAAAAAAACCAGTGAAATTGCAAAACCAAAGTACATAGTAAAAATGCAATTACTAATACAGTTTTGAAGATTCTATATAGGACGTTATCTACAACTCACTCTGCACAGAATGCATTTGTTACTAGGCAACCACCTAGTTAAGTAATTTTATTAGTTTTACTCTGCATCCAATGAACCCTGAAAATACTGTGATCTCAGTCCTCCATTTAGAATATATTTAAAAATCTAGAGGTACTGAAAAAATGTAACCATGCAGAAAGCAATATTAGAAGCCGTATTATTCTCCCTTAGCTAAATATTAGGTATGCATTACTTTGTCTTAAGAAATGACATTTTGCATATATCTGTTAAGAGATTTCTATACCTGGCACAGTGTCAGTTTTTCCTGACTAACAGAATGCCTTTTTATGCTATGGTTACTGTTTTGTTCCCAAACTAAGAAACAAAAATACCTCTGAACCTTTCTGCAAATTAGTTTCCCTGCTTTACCATAATACGAAAGACCACAAAGTGTATGACAATCACTATTACATTTTAAAATTCACAGTTGTATCACTAAAAAGGAAAAACAGTCACCTATCAATAATAAAAAATGAGATGCAGAATGACTTCCTGACATCCCTTCCTTGCACAGTAAGAGAAAAGCTTCTGAAGATTAATTCAAATGCCTGATATATAACATTTTTCAAACAATGGAGATTAGGTTTTGTTCTTAAAAAGTAGTTTTAAAAAAGTAATTTTTACATAACTACACGGTTGTGTAAAAGATAACAAGATAGACTTACACTCATGTAAGACTCATTAGACATATGGCTGCACAACATACTGCCTAAAAATAACACGCCAGAGTAGCAAGAAAATGTGTATTAAATTTATCACAAGCTGATGAACAGATACTTTAAAAGAACATATAATTGAAAAGCAGCCATTAAAAAGGGATTCCTCTAATTGCTTTCTAAGCCCAACTCTATTCAATAGTTTTATTGATGACATGCAGTACAAAACAAATGGTGACAAGAAAGGCAGGTGATTGGCAGAATTAATATAACTGATGTGTGTGTCAGCCATACAGATACATCTAGGTTGATAGTTCAAACTAAATTTCATTTCATTTGACTCATTCTATAACAGGCCACAGCTGCAAAATGAGACACTATTCTCAGGAAATATTCTTATAGCAATGAGTTAATCCTGCAGCAACTATAAAGAGGCTTGTTTGAGGATTTAACAAACAAGTACCTGAATGCAAACTCTGAAGAAGATGCGTTAGCAAATTAGGTACATGCAGTTCCTAAAGGTATAAAAGGGTCAGAACTGCATAACTGAAAGGAATCACTCTACCTCTGTATCTGCCAGAACCAAATTAACACACAAGTTCTATTTATATCCAGTTTTGCTGACACGTTTTGCAAATACAATGAATATAGGAAAGTCCAGAAAAAAGCCCCACAACATTATTGTTTGAAATGGAAAAATTATTGCAGAAGGATTCAGTAACGCTCTTCGGTTTATCCTTTAATTAAAAGATGCTGAGTAACTTGGTTAGTTTATATAAAGAATATCAAAGAGACAAAAGACTAATAGTAGTCACTCAAGACGAGAGCTGAAGAACCAAATTAAATGCCACTGTCATTCTAGTCCCAAAAGACCCATATAGGAACTACAGTGGGCTACCATTTGACACAAGATATACAGATCTAAGCAGCTGGTTTTATGTCATCAGCTATCAGTCTTGACTTTTTTTTTTAAGTGACCAAATTATCAAAATCAAGAATGGGATCCCAAGTACATAAAAATTCCTGTTTTGATAACAATTTGGCTTCAGGTGAGAAACATGTTTGAACATGTTTGAACTTGTTTGAACTTGTCTGTCCATTAATGAGCTCTAGTAGGAGGCAAAAGAGGGAACAAAAGGAACAAAAAAAAAAGTAGGTACAGGACATAATAAGGCACTATAGATATTGAAAAGGCAAAGAAAGAGCAAAGAAAACTCCATTACAGCTGAAAGGAAAAGATCCTTAAATAAGGTAGCATGAGAAAATAAAGGTCAGAAGGGAAACGAGAATTTCCAGGGGAAGAAGAACTCCAACATCTCGTGGTCACCACATTCAAAGCTGCCTTTGATCTTCATTTCCCCAAACAAGCCCCTCCTTTCTTGATGACTAAAAGGTACAGTGCAGCACCTCTCCTTGTTAAATCCTCTAATGCCTGGAGGAGGCATTTCCTCATCCATGCATTCCAGGAATCTCCTGTACTCCTTGTGTTGATGTGTTATCCCACCTATAGTAACTTTGTTGGTCTAATACAAAACACAAAGCAACTGAAACAAACTTGAAGAATGAGACAGTGCTGCGAACAACATTTGTACATCTAAGATGGCAGCTTTGGTATCCCAAAATCCGAGAAAGCTTTAAATATGGATTTTCTTTTATTTAATTTATCATTCACATATTGAGAGTATGGATCAAAACGTGTGTACAACTCAAGCATAGTATTCTGCTTTTTTTGTGAAAAAATACCCATAAGCAGCAAGGAAGTCATCAAAATCTCTGAATAATTATAACAAAATACTTCAGTGGCCTGTAAAAACCGTCAATTTTTTTCTTTCAAGTTAATAACCTTTAGTATATTACAGTAGTGTGTAAAGTTTGATTAAAAAGTTTAAGCATTTCAGTTTTACTTCTGCATTATGCTCTGGACTAAAACTTTAAACATCAAAGCTATAAATTGGATTCAAATAAGTTGTTTGATGTTATACCTACAGTATATAACAGAGCTCAGAGCAATTTTCCCACCAAAATGTTTAGCAAAGTCAATTTAAATCACTTGCAAAAACATTCTCTAAAATTTGAAAAGTGCAAACATGCACAAATATGCCCTTATTCTGCTGTGAGTAAAACTGTCAGCAATTCCAATATATATGCTCCTTCCAGGTTTAAATAAAACCCAATTCTAAAAAATGCCATAAGTTAAAATGAGCGTGTTAAAGTCTTACAGTAAGTGGTGTGACTCAGTGTTCATCTGGGGGAAAGTACATCAATCATTCAAGTATTTTGAGGTACAAATTAGGACAGACCTGCTAATGCATCAGGATATTTCTGCTTTAAGAATACATTTGGATAGCTGTATTTTTACCTCATATCAATACAGACCTCAAAACACTCTTTTCTGGCACAGTTGTAGGCCCAAGCATCTAGTTAAATACTAATTCTTAAAAAGACAAAAAAAAACCCCTAATCCACTGTCTTTTTTCTGTTGTACACCACCTAAACAAAACACCCCTCATATCTCTAACGAAACAAGAGAGATGCTTTTTCTCTAAGACAAACAAACCCTGCAAAATGTAAAATGCACTACACTGTACATCCTGACCTACACAGGAATCATGACATTGTCTCACATACCAGCTAGGGAAGCATGATCCAGATGGAACTACAGGTACATGCATTATTAGAGTTGCTATTAGTGATTTATGGAAAAGGCTGAAGTAGTATTCAAAGGAATTTATCACAGTTCTGTTCTAGAAGTGATACAAGAAATGACTGTTCCAGGTCAGATCAAAAATTGTATTACTTGAATGCACTGCTCCTGCAGGAGCCAGAAGTTCCAGTACAGAAAGTGGGAAAATGTCAATGATATTTTCCAGAATAGATCTCAGTTACTACAGCCTTCGGTTGGATCTAGTGACTACTACTCTGCAACTGATTTTTCTTTGAATTACTTGTCCCTCTACTACAAATTAAGAAAAAATAGACAATATTTTGGATGTCTTAAACCAGTATACAAATCAGGTAATTGATTTCAGCAATTACTGGAGTGCTGTAATTGACATAAGGATATTGCAAATTAATATTGTCCTTGGGTTTTTTTTGTTTTTCAATAAGTGAACAATTATTTTTACTTCCTGTATGCATGAATACTGAACAAGTATGATACTTCTATAGATATCAATGAAAAGTAAGTTCTATAACTACTTTCAGAAAGGCTAGAGAGGTGATTGAAGTCATTGAAGACAGAATGACATTCTCCAGGAATGGGCTAAATATCCTGGCTTTTTTTTTTTGTGCTCCAGGGACATTTATGAATTTGTATCAAAATACATAAAATGGAATTATCGGTAAGGAACAAAACCAAGGAAATGCAACAACATATTTTTTTTCCTCACAAAGTAATATTAAAACATTAGATATGATTTTTTTTTTACACTTTGAGCATCTATTTTCACTAAACTCCAGGGATATTCTCCTGAAATCAGAAACATTATGTTGTCTTTTTTTTATTGACTGCGTAAAAGTTCCAGTAACTTCAGAGTTGTGGATGTATACTGCAAACTTCACAGAATATGCCCCAAGCTCAGATGCTGAAGTATAACGTTTCAGTGTAATTTTAAAAAGTAATCCTCTTATTATTTGTTTTCATATTAAAAAAATAAAACAATTGTACAAAACATCTCCTGTTTCTTTGTCCCCGGGCTCTCTGGGAGGCTTGCAATTCGAGACGTTTTTGTCAGCAATTGTTTTCTGCAGCACAATTCTAAAAAATTCTACAAGTAATTTTGCTTTCTTTTTAACTGTGGGTTTTTTTAGTGTACCTTTATACTGTAAATTTTTCCTCTCCTAAGCTACCTACTTGTAAAGATACATATGGGTCTCCATTACTGTGTATCCTATCAAATTAGAATAAATAAGGTGGCGAGATGGTCAGTTGCAAGATTTGTATATTGCTATATTTCCCAACTGTTTCACTTAAGGAAGGGTTACAACTGGGCAGCTTCAGCTCCAGATGAATTAAATTCCAACTAGGTAGGTAAAACAAACCTTGAAATCCTGCATTAAAACACACTACTTAAAAGAGTTATTTTTTTAAATGAGTGCTGAAGCAAGATATTGCTATTATTACAATACATGCACTAAAGATAGGATTCAGTACCCAAGACATAATTGCCTCAGATTTTATATTCCTTAAGTTACCTGCATAGGCTTGCCAGACACAAAAGGGAAGGCTCTAGGGGAGATTTGTGTCCAAACAAAGCAGAAACGGAATGCTGAGTAATGTAGGACAGATAAAATGGCTCTCACCATCTATTTTGGACACCTGTAGCCTATCTTACAAGTCTCACAAAGTTTCATAGTAAGAAATGAATAAGTCTTGCAATCTGACATCAAGAAAATGATTATCATGGTCACTGCTAAAACCTGATATGCTTTACTATAAAGACACCTAAGGAAAACAAGGTTACCAAAACCATTTAATTAAGAAAATACAACATCAAACAGCTAAAGTTTAGCACCTTTGAGGGAGTCTAAACTTAGCTTCTTCTAAAGAATTGTTACTTATATTGTTTTTTTTATACAGGAGCTTTACACTTTCTGTCCTGGGTTAGAGCAGACATTCATTTAGTTCTGTTCTTAGCAGAGCTGGAATCAGATGATTCAAAAAGCCTTAACAAGGTTAGTGTAGCCTTACCAAGAGGAAAAAGGCATCTTGAAAGCTAAAAAGCTTTCTTTAAACATTTAACATGTTACAAATACAGCCATAAAAATACTTGTTTCATTTTAATTTGTACAGTTACTTCTATGGATAGAGTTTTGCTCTTCATCACCAAAAAAAAAAAAAAAAATTTTTGCACTCTATCCTCCCTCTTCCTGTTATTTATTTGTCTTAAATTCTTTCTTTTTATTCATCTCCAAATTCCATGTTTCAGTTTACTTGAAAAAGCACATCTCACCATTGAGACCAATCTTATTTATTGCCTAACTCTGAATTCTTCTTTCGCACAAGATTCAAGAAAAAAATCCCTTTTCTCCTTTTTTCCATTTCTAATCTTGGTATTTATAAAATACCACTAAATCGTAGGGAAAAACAAAAGGACCATTTATGGTAGACTACAAATTATGTCATATTTTTTTAGCAGTGCTGAAAGTTTTAGCTAGATTTAATATAGTACTCTTAATTAAAACAAAAAAGAAATTCTCCCAGGAAAACTGCTAATTGAAAATGAGCATTCACGGCAAGAAAATAATTTCAATTTTAGCTGTGTTAAAACATTAGCCTGATTATTATTTGCTTAAAAATGTTTAATTTTCCTGTTACTTTTACAGTAGAATAAATTAGGCAATAAATTATAAGTAAGGAAAGAGAACTGTAGTAAACGATGCATTTAGGAATTTTACAGTTGATATAACACAGAAAGGAAGGCAGAAAAAATTCTGCATTCTTAATACACAGCTTTAAAACAGAAGAGTCGTAAAATAAATTGTAGACTGCCTAAGCATTTCTATTTAATTGTCTAAGCGTGTTACCCTTTACAGTGATATCTATCTATTCTTGACCAAAACAAAATTATTTTGAACATTTTTTTTCCTCTCACCTGTCGTAAAGTACGTGCTACTATACTTTCGAGTACTGGTCCTCTGTCTTCATGCAGTAGATGAACTTCATCAAGGATCAAGAGTTTTACCAGCTGAGAGAGGGCTACATCACCAACACTTTTCCTTGTCACTACATCCCATTTCTCTGGAGTAGTCACAAGCATCTAGTAGAGCAGAAAAAAAAAAAAAGCATATATAAATTGATAAAAACATAGTAATTTAACATACAGAAGAGTAAATGCAATGTAGAACTTAAAGTTATCTTAAGTTTTACCTACTTTATATATGAGGCAGACAGTTTGCTACATATACATGTGTTGGATGGCCATTAGTAGGATTCAGTATGGAAAACCATATGGAAATATCAACTAATAACTTCAAGCTACTGCGTCCCATTTGCATACATTTTCCACATGAAAACACTGAACCAGCTACCCAGAACATTTAATGGTTGTGTTTCACTAAAATCATCTGTGATAAAATGTTTCTAACCTTCTTCAGACCACAGTAAACAACTTAGACCCTCCCCTCATACCTAAGCCTGATGTGATAGTTCCCAATTCCCTATGAAATGCTTTCTCCCAAAGACATACTTTCAAGTTGTACATTTTGATATCTTGATCCTTGCACTGGTAAAACAGATTGAACTTCCACCAGTCCTTGATATGGTAACTTCCAAACTTCATCGTTTCATGTAGATATGTCAGGCCATTTCTCCAGCCAGAGCACAATCCTCTGGTGTAGCAGCCTGTCTTCACTGTCTGCTCAGCAACCCAGCTTCTTTATGAGGATCTTACAGAAAGCACTATCAAAGGCTTTACCAAAATCTGGGTAGACAATATCCACTGTTTTTCCCACATCTACTTGGCCAGGCATTTCTTGCTGGAAATTTATCAAGCTGGCCAAGAATGATTTCCCCTTGGTGAAGCGAAGAACATTACTCATAATAGTATATTCTTGTCTTTCATGTATCTGGAAACTTTTAAGATTAGCCATTCCATCACTTTCCCATATGAGGCTGACCAAGCAGGCATTCCATGGGTCCTACTTGTCCATGTTGAAGACAGGAGTGACATTTGCCTTTCTCCAGCCTTTGGTCACTTCTCCCAGTTATAGCAGCTGATCAAAGATTATCAGGAGGGGCACTGCACTGACAGGAGCCAGCTTCCTCAGCACTTGTGGATGCAAATCAATCAGACTATGGACATATGTGTCCCCTGCTCTCTTAAGACCTGATCATCTTCCACCAAGGGTACACTACTTGCTCCACACTTTCCGCTAGTTGCTGGAACTTGGGATTCCTCCAGGCCAGCCTTGCTAGTAAAGACGGAGGCAAAGAATGCATCCATGACCTCAGCCTCTTCTGTGTCCTGTGCCATTCACAGGTCCCCTGTCTCATTCAGCAACAGGCCCAGATTGTCCTTAGTCTTCCTTTTGTTGCCTTTCTTCTTTTCTTTGATATTCATGAGCAGATTCAATTCTGTCTGGACTTCAGCTTTCCTAACTTCAATACTGGATGGTCAGACAATGTCCCTGTATTCCTCCCAGGCTGCATGTCCTTGCTCCCTTGTTCTCCATGTATGCTTCTCTTTAGTGTATGACCTGGAGCAACTTGTTCATTCATGTGGGCCAAGCTCCTAGTCATTCATTTCTGCCCAAGTTCCTATTCACTGGGATGGACCGCTCTTGAACTTGGAAGAATATTAACCAGCTTTCTTGGTTTCTTGAACTCTCTCTTCTCTCCTAAGGTAAAACTTATCACATTAGACTTTTCCAAGCAGATCTCTGAAGTGGCCAAACTCTGCTCTCCTGAAGTCCAGGGTTGTTCCTCCTCCTCCTCAGGATGCTGAACTCCAGTATCTCATTGCTGCTATGGTCAAGTCTGTCTTCAATCTTGACATCTCAAAAAAGCTCCTCCTTGTTTATGAGGTACAGCAAAGCACCTCTCCTCCAAGTCCTATCTACAGAGGAGGAAGTTCTCATCAGCGCACTCCAGGGCCCTCCTGGATTGCTTATGCTGATGTATTTCAAAACATGAAAAAAAATGTTTCTTATAAAACATATTTATGAATACTTTTTATTCTCTTGGTCTTCTCCACAAGATATACTCTGATAGTATTTATTTATTCTCAGAAAAATATTTTTCCCTGCACTGTCACACAATATTGTTCCAGTCCAATTATTTTACCATCAGAATATATCAGTGTTTACTAATTACCAAGAACTACTCCTGAAGACACTTTGTGATATTACAGAAAAGAGATGTTCATTTCCTCCAACATTTAAAGCTTTACACATGAAAGACTCACTGAGTCACTATTATCTCAGAGTGGTGGTATCTGGGGGATATTTTCATGGTTTGTTTAAATATTACTGGGTGCATTTTGTTGGCAAATAAAGATTTTTCAAATGCTTGTACAAAATAGTGGGTGTAAAAATATATGTCCATAATTTATGAACTGAAATGTAACGCCACTACAGATGCAGCTGTTATCACTTTAAAATGAGCCATATCAACCACAAAATATTAGCAGCTGTACTTCCACAGAACATTAATTAGCAAACAGTGGGGAAATATATTTAGCGATGCATATTAAGGCTTTAAGGTGTGAAATACTACAAATGCAAGCTACTTAGCTAATTTGCTAAATCTAAATTGACAAGATTCAGATCACAGTTTTTTTTAATGTCAGTCATGTTATCAGGGTATATATTTAAAATGGTATCATTAATTCTTCTGTTTCTGAGTGATGACTAAATATCTCTTATAATGGTGTTTTACTTTGATCTTGTTTTAAAATAGCAATGCATGCCAGGCAATGACCTGAATTAAAAGCTATACTAAATGAGACAGTATATTAAGTAAGAAAAGAGATGTCCAGAGAATGTTTTGCTAGAGAATATTACATTTATTTTTCAGATAGAAATTACAGCTGGGGAAAAAAATTCTCAGAAAACCCACCCAAACCCAAATAGATCAGCTTTGTAGTTGCAAATTATAAACTGAATTCAAATATATAATATGTTATTTAAAAAATCTCAGCTAAAAGAAATTGCTATCAGCAAAGATTAACAAAGATTTTTTTTCAATTAAAATAAATCAAACAGCATTATGAGTCATCTCATTATTAGTTTCAAATGCAGTAGTGGCATTTCTTTTAATAATTAATTTTCAGAAACAATATATTTTATCATTTAAGTTTTAAAATCAAAACTCGGATTCAGGAAAAGGATTCTGTTTTTTCTTTGGAGGCAAGAGAAGGACACAGAAACCAAATATTAAAACATCTTTTTAATATTTTCTGCATTTACATGGAATTGAGTTCTCAGCACACTGAGAAGTGTGTTCATTTATATTGCTATTTCACCACTTCACCTCTTTCAGTATTGAAATAGCTAGAAAATAAAGTGTCACATTTGTTTAATGAACTGCAGCTCATGCAAGATATTTCAATCTGGTTTTTGTGTTAGGATATGGCTGAATAAAAATGGGTTAACTGTCAATATTTTTACTGTCAAGTTAAGTTTCTCTATGCACACACACACTTCCCTTTTCCCAATGTTTTTTTGATTATCATTTGTTATTCCACACTGATTTTTTCTGTTAGGGAAACATGGGCTTTTCACAAAGTCTTCTGCCTGTCTTAAATGAGCATTACCACTCAGTTTCACTGTTACACCAAAAAGAGTTACCTGTTTAAAAGAAATAATCCAAGTATTTCAACTCAAAATTATGTCATTTAGCTCTGGGATTATTTAACATATCCCTAGATGGTTTTATATAATTTTCAGGTAAGAACTCAAACAAAAAAAATTATTATTTCACTTTATGTCAAAAGAGACAACACTAGCGGATAATTTCAACATCAATTTACAAAATTTCAAGAGACAGTGAAAATGCATTTTTCTATAATTGAATGATTTGTTAACTATTTTTGTTAGGTTCTCTTCAGTCCTATTTGAAGCCAGATTTCATGGAAAAAGGAAGTTACATTTTCACTACAGTTTCAGAAGATCAACATGATGAAAATTCTGGGTTTTTTCGTTGTTTGGGGGTTTTCTTAATCTGAAAAGGCTTATTGTTTTACTACTAAAATCAAATGATCTTCCATTAATTTATACAGGGCCACCATTCATTTCTAGCAGCTGGCACAGCCTTGAAGGTTTACATTTTCAATAGTGTTCTCTCAATTCTTTGAATCTCTTTGCTACTTTTAAGTTCTCCCAAACACATTTTGCCCATGACTAGTATCTGTTTTCTGTTTGAATAATTAGGACACACACAGAGCCTAGAAAAACTATAGTAATCCCCTCAAATTTACACTCTCACAGGTCCAAACCACATATGAAACTATTTCAGAACAAACTACATAAAAAGCTTATAACATGCCATACTACAAAATTTACTGCTTTTACTTTCAAGATCATTTTTGAGAACAGTTTTTCTGTTTTTAGCCACTTCAGCCTTTGTCTGTCACTCATCTGACTTGTTGTCTCTTTCATATACACAACAATAAATCAAAACTCACACATCCTACCTCACCCCCAATTTCCTGACTACTATAATTGCCATAAAATAATCAGAATAGACCTGGATCACTTTTCCTATGTGCCAGATATCATCAGACCAGGTATAAAGTACTGGTTGACTCTGATCTCAGCTTAAACATCAACTAGGATGATAGGAAAAAGCCCCATGCCCTGTGCTTGAAGATGTTGTATTTTAATATGGGGTTACACAGATTTCTGTAACATAAAAAGTAGGAAAGTACCTTGTACTGAGACTGGGTATTCTGAGTATCACCACCATTCCAAAAACAAGCCTGCATGCTGCCGTACTGAAAACAGAACAGCAGCAGTGCAGTGCCTTTACTTTGCACAAGATGTAAACATGGGCTCCTTTATAATATCAAAATAGTGAAAACAGAATCGAGTGGTACACACACACATACTTTCAAACATTTGACATATAAGTTTGAATTCATACATGCTGAGCATTAGAATCTATCATTCGTTCTAGAAAGAAACTGTATAATAAACTCAAGATTATAATGAACAAATCCAGTGACCTTTGCATCAGGAAAATATTGTGGATGTCAAATGATCACGATAATAAAAGTTGTACATTATGGAAAGTTTCCAAAATGAAATGATCTTCCCAAAGCTGGATCAAGATCCAGAAACATGTCATAACCATATGTAATCTCCCATCAGCAGCACAATAGCAATATTTTCATATTTAACATACCTATATAAAAGCACTTCTTCCTCTTTGTAACCATCAGAATTATGATAAACAAAAAATATTCCATTTATTTTATATTTCTCTGTGAATTTCACAATATTGCTTCTCAAAGCATTGATTAAATCTGCAAGAAATACATGTTTCTACTGTAATTTCATCCTTTATTTGCTTTATCCTCTTAACAGCCACTTTTTCATTTTGCATTAACATTTCTTTGTACCTTTCCCACTTTCTATTAAGTAACTCTCAATATAAGAGTATCCTTAGGAAAGAAAAAAGAAAACTGAATCTTATTATACAAAAAAGCATTCTGATGCCTGCGGCTATGTAAGCATCTATTCTCTACAGACTTCCTCCTGTGCTCCTCCTGCTCAGTGACCAATGATGCTGGAGTTACTCACTTTGTTATTAGCACAAAAAAGTCTCATTGAAGACATGACAGCCAAAACTAAGGGGACACAAAGAGACAGAAACAGCTGGAATATAACCTGGAATCAACTGAAACATTTATAATGCACTGGAATATGCATGTTAGGTATTTCAGAAATTTGCCTTTTAACAACATAAAACAATGGTTAGATACACCTGGAAAGAATTTTATAATTTGCAGATTAGAAGGAATTCTCTTACTAAAATTAAATGCAACAAAATCAAGCATCATTCAAAGCAGGGGAATTCAGTAAACTTTCAAACAGAAGTGTTTTCTGAGGTGTCTCAATGATGCTGAAGAAGAAACAATTTTAAGGTCCAATTCACTAGTATATACAGCTAAAGAAAAAACATAGCATATGTATGAAATACAAGCCCTTAGGGTCTAATAGTTTTGGAAAGCACGGAACCAGCCCCTTTCTATGTTCTGTAGTAAATTTGTCTCTACCACAGTGATTCACCATGAATGGATACCAATAAAGAATTCTGCTCTAGCCACTGCTGCTTTATTGTTACAATTGAAAGACACTTTCTCAAAGATCTACTTCTGTCGATTTCTATTACTAGAACTTCCTTGTCTTTATTGTTTTCACCTTGCTACTGGTCTTCTCTACGCTCCTGCTCATTTACACACATCTACAACTTGCCCATACCTCATCCTAGAGGAAGCTTTGCTCAGTCACAGCCAGCGCTCCTCATCTTCTGACAGCTTTTTGGCAAGGGGGCATGGGCAACCTACACAGTTTACTCAATACATGCTGTAACTATTTATCTTGCTGGTTTGTTCTGGCAGGAAACTCACTGCAAGATCTTTTGCAAAAGTGTAGACACACAGAACTGCACACAACTACACACACCCACTCAGAGCAGACACTCACTGGAATGCAGCATATTCTGCAATTTTGTAGGCAGAGCTGCTATGCTGGGGCTCCATATGACTTGAAAGTATTTCCCTTCTAATAAGTGATACTTTGGAGTTTCTCAAAATTTTTAATATTAGGTAGCTGATACCACAGCCCATGAGGAACACATTACCAGTTTGGCACTCTTTGAGGTAAAACGCCATTGAAATGCCATTGAAACATGTTACATGAGCAGCAACCTGCAAGTCATTTTCATAATGCTGGTTTCATTCCTCTTTTTATGGCACTCTTACTATGTGATTTATTCAAGCATTTAAAAAACCTCAAGTGAGCTGGAGCTCAGGCAGGGAGCAGAATAATCATACAGAAAGTAAAGCAGAGGGCAGCAATTCAAAACAAGAATCTGAAGTAATAAATAATGAATGCAAGTATTTAGTTCTTCATAGATCAGAAACAACCATCTGATGCTGTGTTTAACACAGTTAAAACAGAATTATATTTCTAGTAAAGCAGATTCCTTACCATACAAAGATATGCAGATGAGCAGTATGCCCATGCAGTTAAACAGATGATGTTCTAACAAATCTGAACATGTACTTGTAGTCTAAAGTAATGTCAATACAAGACCACATATACACATATATATACATATATATGTGCATCTTAGAAACCTTTAATAATAAGACTACACTTACAAGAAGTATTAACATAAAAGACTGAGTTCATCATGCTAGGAAGACTTACAAAAGAGGTGCATTATATTGATGCTTATTTGAAGCAATTAGTAAGTCACCAGTTAACAGAATTGTCAATCAACAACAGAAATTTACAAGGGATTGTAACAGCTGTCAATCAGAACTTAAAACATCCAATGACTTTTTAACTGAAGCAACGTAACTCTGTTCACCAAGTTTTATTTTATAATGAGTCCAGGAACGCGCAATGGTTTTGTTCCTTCATAGAACCCAGCTATTCCACCTAATGAAAAGGCAACTGATTGACAATGTATCAGAGCACATTGACTTAGCAGAGCAAGATACTTACGACACATTCTGTTGAATTGATTTTTTGTAATATTTGTTGCATACTCAGTTTCATAGTTATGACTAATAGATTTAAGTTCATATGTGAAGATTTAAAATTTTATGCTTTCAGCACAATCCTTAATGTCCCAGAGCTGGCAAAATTAATTTAGAAGTTCCAGTACTGCTTTTAGACTTCAATACAACAGACTCTGACACAGTAAAAATAAACTGGATAAGACAGTACAACTAGTAATTTCCTTTTGTTATTAATGTGAAAGCCCTTACCTTAAGTTTTTTATAGTCTTACTAAAAGAATATGGAGTAGTTTTCATGTGGAGTAGCTACATTAATCTGGGACGAAACTACAGAAAACAATGCATATTAGAATCACAATAGTTATACTGAGTAATAGGATATGAGCACCTGCTCTCTGTATTCTTTTTTCCCATGACAAAACAGTCTGTTTAAAGTCAGTACAAACCTTATTTTAAAAACCATACCAAGGAAGAACAGCTTGCATGATGTTGTGAAATTCATCTCTTTTATTGTAAGATATATAATTAACTACTCAGACTTCAAGTTTAAATAATGATCTAAATGTTTTAAAGGAGTTTGATCCAAAACATTACCCTCTTTTCCTCTTTGCTGTTAATCAGTTCACCAATTACAGTTTTACTAACCTCTGATATACTTCTGTCAGGTCTGATTGATGCCAAAAGCTCCCTTAATCAAATCTGACAACTCAGAGCAAGTGCCTGTCTCTTGAGACACTGCATCCAGCCTGCTTGTTTTCAAATCTTCCCAGTGTTATTTTGCATTTCCTTCTCCCCTAGCCCCTTTTTCATATCTAACAGAGATACAACAGAATAACAACAAAACATGACTGTAGAATATTCTTGTGTATGTTTTTATATATATCATTATAGCAACACTTGGGGTAAGATTGTTAGTTTGTTTAAGAATTTACAAGGAAAAGTAAGAACAAGGAGATTTTTTGGAAATTGAAGTTTCTGAGAAACCCAATATTGTTGCTTGCTCAGTGGTTTTGTTTGATAATTGTGGGTTTGTAAGGATTTTTTTTCCTTTTTGTTTTTTCTTTCATAGCTGCAAGGAAAAGGGTTTCAGAGTTGTTACTCCTCTGTTCTACAAGGAAACTTTAGGTTCTCGTTGCACAGCTTCAGGAGACAAAAATAAAAGACTACCTCAGCTCCAATTTTTTTCAATTTATTTATACTAGTATGCTTTTAAGACTCATCACAGGAGTCCTCTGTACCTCATTAACTGTAAATATTAAAAGGTTCAGAATAACTTTTGTTGACATAATGATAACCTTTTATTTATTTATTCATATTTTAAGATTAGCCAGATTTTTCCCTCTGTTCTGCTCCTGTCAAGCCTTACCCCAAGATGTGGATTAACCCAACATTATATGAAAAAGGACCGAAGGGCAACAGTGACATTTTGTTTCAAATATCCTTTTCACACACCTTCATTCAACAGTTTTATTTTCTATCACAGATTTGTATGCAAGAGGAAGCAAGTTCATGTTTTTGTCTCCAATCAGGTTTTTCCAAGAATCAATGCAAATCACTGATATGGAGGCATAAGTGTAAGATGAAGAGAAAAAGGCCTTGGTTCAGCTGAGATGCTGATATTAAACAGATACTGCATTAGAAGTCAATTTTGTGACACCTGTTTACAAAATGACAACTCAAACACCAATTAATTTGCTTGCGTGCAAATGCAATTTCACGAAATTTTCCTTTCAAGTTTACACTCCAGAGAAAATTATGTCTGCTAATATTAATGATAACCAGTGTTGAAGGTGACTGTAACAGACCTACAGCAAGACTGTCAGATTTATATTCTCTGGTTACATTAGCTAAGAACTAGCATGCCCTTTGGATTTCAGCAAGATTCTTCAAGCACCAAGAGGAAATATCAACAGTTTTCTGTTTTAATGACAGGATCAAATCACACAGAGTTCTACAGGAGTCTATGCAGCTCAATACCATTGCATATTTTCATGAGTAACCTAGTAACAGACCACAGATTATATCCACTAAACGCTACATTAATATTTTGCTGGACAGAGCTGTAAACACATTACATTGGCGGATGGACTAAGAATTTCAAAATGCCTTAATAAGTTAAAGAATAGATTCATTAATGCAAGAAACAGTAATATAATTTGAAGATTCTACACTGATAGGATTATCTTGCCTACCTTACCTGCTAATTTAGAAAATCACCCTCAAAATTAGATGTCTAGGCTCTCTCTAGCTGGTTCATTTCATCCATCTAAGTATGAATCAGAAGTCTTTTCTCTGTAGTGTTCTCCCTACGAGTCTGTGCAACCAGTTTAGACCAGTTGCCTAACTGATATAGCTAAAGCCAAAGGAGATGCATCTGACCCTTAGAAATAATTATCCAACAAATGCAGGATGTAAAACAACTGGCAAGGCAGCAGCTGGACAAACAAAAGAGAATGAGCCGATCAGTCTGCACATGAACCAAAAATGCTCTGCTGATGCAAAAATTGAAACCTTAAAGCAGAAATGCTGCTGTTTGGACATGCTAAATAAACTTTGCACTCTGCTCAGCAGCAGTATGATCTTGGGGCAATACATTATGTTCTGGACAACTTATTTCAAGAAGCGCAAAACCAACTGAGAGTCCAGAAGTGAAAAATGAGAATGATTAAACATAAATGAGGCATGACCTTTACAAAAACTTTAAATAAACTGATGCTTAGACTAAATAAACGTGTCTGGAGATAACTACAACTGCAAGAGACTTTGGAAAGCAAATAGTGGTGACTGGGGAAGACAGACATTCAGGTAAGGGAAGTGGTAATAAAATTTGATTAGGATTTAGGTTGAAAATAGGTTTCCATTTTAAAAAAATAAATCTTCTAACAATGAAGACAGATAAGCCCTGAAGGAGATTTACCAGGAAGTTTAGGAAAGCTGCGTGATCAGGATGTTGTAAAATGAAATTAGAGCAATATTTCTCAATGGTGAAATATATATTAGTTTTCTCAGGACAAATTAGATTAATTCTCACACTATTTTGTATAGTTTTAAGATCAGCTTACTATGTAAACAAAAAACACCTTTCAAATTTCAATTATAGCTAACTTAAGTAACTATGTATAACATATAGCCTAGATAATATATTGTACTCTTTATTAGTAATTTAATATGCTACTAATAAATACCCTGCTAGTACTGCATGCTATAATATAAACCAATAGGCACTTCATGATAATGTTTTTTTGTTATAATAAGAATACTTTATACTAATATTACATATATTCTAATCTTATTGTAAATTAGACTATGTTTCATTATAGTTATTGCATGTAAAATGATTCTTCAGTGTTGGAGGTGCTTAAAAATTTTTCTTTAATGTAGTATAGAAAAACCTGTATTCTAAATGCAGCCAAATTTAGCATTATTATCTGCAATATTTGTAAGCATTAATTTGAAGTATAATTTCTGGGGTTTGTTCCACAAATAAATCACAATAAATGCTAGACAACCTAAGATATTCTGTTATGTGGAAAATGACAACTTAGAGGATATGAACTCTCAATTCCCCTGATGCTATTTTGTAATTTACTTGTATTTTCAACTGACCAGAAGCAGTTAAATTTGAAAAATATCCAAAAGAGGCAAACATTCCCTGAGCAACAATCCCTGAGCAACTGGTCCTCAACTCTGCTCAAATGAGCTATCTTTTTGCAGAGGAATAGTCACTCAGCAGGCACAGCTGTTATTCTGCAATTTTTACATCTAAATCAAAGATAATTGGACTTCTGAGTACATTTAAATTGTACTCTGGGAAAAGGGTCTAACTTAATGCATCATTTGCATTAACTATAAAAGACTGCGTTTTCATCCTGTAAAATTTACTGTGCTTTAAAAAGTATTTGGAAGTGAAAAACAGTTACTAAGTAATTTTAAAGAAGTGTAGATACCTTTTGCACAGAATCTTTTGAGCTATAAAAGACCATTAAACCAAACAGAAGTAAATCATTCTTCTAAATTCTTCATAGATAAAATATTAGTGGTAATAGAGACTCCTGAAAATTACTTTCCTCCAACTTTTACTAAAGATCCTCAGTGACAAAAAGCCTGAGACAAAACCTATAATATTTTATTTGATATTTTTTAATAAGTTCATTAGTTAATCATATGCAGATGAGCAGTTAGTTCTTATCACAAAATACTTCAGTTTCAGACTCTCTGATAGTTTAAGAACTTAAATTGCGGCATTCTTTATTGTTACTTATTGAGATTCATTGTACTTCACAACATAACATTCAGACAATGTATTTTAAGGATTTTTAATCTTAATTTTACATATAAGAATATGAAAAGAAAAACGCTTATAAGCATTTCATCACTAGGAAAGAAAATCTGAACATTTTCTCACAAAATGTCATCTTTAATGATTACACAGGAACATTATACCAGACTAACGTCTAAAACCTTCCTTGTTCATCTTTTACTGATACATGAAGTAAATATCAGATAGGCAATTCCACCAAAATAGACTAGCTTTGATTTTCACAGAATTACAACAAGGATAAGGTTGGAAGTCACCTCCTGGAGGTCTACCAATCCAATGCACTGCTCAAATCAGGGTCACCTAGAGGAGCCTGCTGAACACTGCATACAGACGTATCCAGTATCTCTCAGGCCATAGTCAAAGTCTTAGAAGACTCCACAGCTTGTCTAGACAAACTTTCAGTGTCTGACCACCCACACAGGAAAAAAATAGAGTCTCATATTTACAGAGAATTTCCTGTACTGCAGTGTGTGCCCACTGCCTCTTTTGCCCTCACTGGAAACTGCTGAGCTCAGGCTCAGCCTTCTTTACACATAAATATACAATGTACTCAGATCACATCTATCTGAGCTTTTTCATATCCAGACTGGATATACAGCTTGCTTGGCCCCTCCTCATGTGTCAGATGTTCTATCCCTCAATAGCCTTCACGCCTTTTTTCCAGAATTGCTGTAGTATGTTCCTCTCATAAAGGGGAGCCCAGAACTGGACCAGCACCACAGATGTGTCTCACAAGGGCCGAGCAGAGAGGAACAGCCACCTCCTTTGAGCAGCTAGCAACAGCCTTCTGAAACACAGCCCAGACTGAAGGGGATGTTGCTGGCTCACATTCCATTTGTTTTCCACCAGAATATCCATTATCTTTCCTGGGAAGCTGCTTTCCATCCGACCAGCCCCCAGCCTAGATGGGTTCACACAATTACTCCCCCATTCCTATGTAGGGCGTGGCATGAACTCTGGAACTTCATGAAATCTTGGTTGGCCCATTTCTCCAGCCTGTCAAAGTCACTCTGAATGACTGTGCAACCATCTGATCTGTCAACCACTCCTCCCAGTTTTGTGCCATCTGCAAAACTGCTTTGTTTCCTCACAGAGGATCAACATGACTTTTCAAAGGTAATCAAGAATGACCTCATGATAACTTTGACCAGGTCCCTCAGGACCTGGGGGAAAATATAATCAGATTGCATCAACTTGTATCATGCTCTGTTTGTCTGCACATTCCCATACCTGACTTTATTCCACCAAGTGTTGTATTTTCCTTCTCTAGATTTTCCCATTTGTCTCTGGGGCTTGGGATTGCTGAAAGCCAGGCCTAACAATAATGGCCAAAGCAAAGAAAGTATTAAGTACCTCAGCCTTTCAGAAGCCTTTTGCCATCAGGTACCCAGTTCCAATTTTTCTTTTGCTGTACACCTATAGGAGCCTTTCTTGCTGCCCTTCACATATGTTCCTGGGCTTTTTCTTACCTAATCCTGTCCCTTCAAGCTCAACATGCGCAACTACAATCCTTCCAGGTCAACTGTTCCTGCATCCACCTCTTGCATCCTTCCTTTTTATGTTTGGTTTTCATCCAAAAAATGAAAAAAAAATGTACGCCTACTGACACTCTTGTCTAACTTGCTGATCATCAGGACGAGCCACTCCTGAGTCTGGAGGCACTGAGCAAGAATAAGAAGTACAAAGGGTTGCTAGAGAGTTTTAAAGTCTGAAAGACTTTAATTTTAATTTCCATCTAGATTAAAAAAACTGAAATAGCTTATTAAACGCATTAGTATCACTTGCTAGGTCATTTACAATGGAGTGTAGAAAATATTGCTGTAATGTGCTACATTACATATAATACCCTTACACACAATGCAGTTTCTGAAGGACATTAAGTGAAGACTCCAACTCAAGAATCATGCTGCATGACACAAAGGTATTGAGCTCACTGAACATATTACAGCTATAAAACTGATCTATAATTTTGGTATATCAGCACACAACTGAATTAAAAGTCTTTGAAACTTTCTACTAGAGTAAATTCTTCCCTCTCTCCCCCACCCCAATACCAAGGTTGCCCAATCAGTGTTACATTTATCTATTTTGAGAGATGTAGCAGTAAACACAACTTGGCAAGTGTAAGATGGACTGTCTAAAACACAGTAAAGCAAGACCAAGAAAGTGGAAGGAACAGAAAAGAGATCTTGTGCTTAAAATTGCGCCTTTGACATGAAGCAGTAACATTTAGCTTTCATTGTCACTGTCTTAAGTATTTTCTTAAATGTCAAAAAGCCACAGTAAAACCAGCACACATCAAAACTGATGCCTATGAAGGCAGAAAAACCAGTTTCAAGTCTATTACTGAATCTTATGTAAGGTAACCACTTAACACTGGGGTCTCTAAATGCCATAGCTGACTAGTCAACACATGGCAGTCTACAAAAGCCAATTCATATATCTATATATCTCCTCTGCTTGAGGGGAATAGAAGGAAATAAATAATATAAAAGCAATAGAAAGAATAGAAAGCTCAAAGGCAGCTTCCTCTTAGGAGCTTCATCATTCTGATACAGTAGTGGGAGAAACTTAGCAGCTTCAGCCAGGCTTTCTTCTTCTGACAGTCACACATCTTTGTTACACAGAAGTCTCTCTGATGATGCCACTAAATTAAAATATGTCACTCACAATCTAGCTTCAAACATTACATGTACTTTGCCACTCATGTGATCCAGCTGTCACTGGATGGTCACATCACTGCAGAGATACACCTAAAAACCTGTCATGTCAAGACAGAATTTGATTCAACTAGTCCCAGTCATGCACAAGTGAAGAAGGGCCTTGTAAAAAGTAATAATTTAATTACAAACCGGGAAAGAGAGAAAGATCTGAACCCTTAAAAAAGACTAAAGAACAACTCCTCTCTCTTAACATAAAGTTTGTATGTTCTATTTTCAGAAAAACTTCAGCATCGTTGTATGGAAATAACAGATGCAGTAATCTAAGAGCAATCTTTTACAGACACAAATGTTAAAGATGTTTACTAATATGATATTTTCAATGCAATATTTTAAACATTTTACTTCATATTCACTTCCTCAACATTCTGCTACAATGAACTGAGATGAGAAATTGACAAACAATGAATTTTTAAACCTCTATAAATGAACACTAAATGTATTTAATGTCATAAATCAAATGTATTTTCAGTGCAATTTGACTTTAAATAGAAAATAGGCAGAATATTACCATTCATCATTTTTATACACATTAAAAAATTATTTCAAACTTTTTTTAGCTAGTACTGCTTACAAAAGTATTTTGAATTACATATTTGCACTTAATTTCATAACAATAATAAGCATAAAATCTAATTTAAGATACTAACTGGAAAGCTATTAAATCAGATCTTCCCATTTTCAATAACTAACTTGTGTGTCTGATATCTCCACTTGAAAAACTAAGAAATCTACTTGATTCACCTGTAGGTGACACTGTTGGTCTTAACCATACAACCAAAGTGCAACAGCATTCCTGCAGTCTGGAACAATGGTGTTTCCAAGTCACAAATCTACTTTATGTTTTTCTATTTGTACACTGGTACTTTTTAAAGTTCCATTGTGTCATGGTTTAATCCCAGCCAGAAACTGAGCCCCACACGGCCAGTTGCGCAGTCCCCTCCAGTGGGATGGGGTAAAAGTGAGGGTTGACATAAAAGGTTTAACAGGTAAAGTAAAAGCTGTGCACACAAGGAAATTCAAAGCAGAACAAGGAATTCATTCACTTCCCACTGGCAGTGGGTGATCATGTGTAACAGTGACTTGGGAATACAAATGGTTCCTCTGAGCATCCCCCTTCCTTCCTCCAGCTCTAAGCCCTATGGTTTGGGATATCCCTGTGGTCAGTTGGGATCAGTCCCAGCTGTGTCCCCTTCCCAACTCCCTGTGCACCCCTAGTCCCCTTGCTGGTGGGGTAGGAGGCAGAAAAGGCCTTGACTCTCTGAAAGTGCTGCACAGCAATAACAAAAACACCCTGTGTCACATACACTGTTCCCAGCAAAAATGCAAGCCACAGCCCATACTAGCTGTTATGAAGAAAATTAACTCTATCCCAGCCAAAACCAGCATAAATTTTAGTATTAAACCTCTTCAGAGACAGTGATTTATGTAAGTGCATAAAGTACAGATACATTAAAACTGAACATGCTCTGACAAAGCCTAAAGTAATGAAAAAGATGTGCCCACTGGAGAGGAAAAGGAAAAAAAAAACCATGAGTATATACTTGTAGCAAGGGCTATTCATTCAAATCGAGTATTTGTTCATTTAAGTGCTGACACACAATGCCCAATACTTTATCACTTATGGGGGAAAAAAAGAAAAACACTCAAAACTTCTGGTTTTATAACAGTTTAAAAAAGTTCTAGTAGCCAAGTCAGGCATGAATATAATTACTTCCAATAAAAAGGAACACACTACAAACAATGCAATTACAAAACAACCCACCTTATATCCTTTAACTACAGAATACATAAAACAAATTTTTTCCTATTGTTCAAAATGTCTATAATTTTATCTGGCATCATTTCAACTAGGTTTTTACTTCTAAACCAAAAATTAACTCCCACCTTTCCGCCCAATCAAAATAGAGATTTTAGCCAAGTGAGTCATAGCAAAGAATGCCAGTCAATTACACACTTTATCATAGAATGAGACATTTGATTGTTAATCACAAAGTAGGTTAGTCAAAGCCTGCACTAAAATTCTACAGATTATGCAATTACAACAAGCAAGTAGGCATGTTAGCAAAATAAAGAACTGTATCTATTTCAAAAGTAAATAATTTCAAATAAAATGTAAATGCATGTCTGAAGAGTAGTGATTCTAATTTCTAAAGCAGGGAAGACTGATTTTAGTAAAATCTGTTATAAATACAGAAACTAATTTAGGTCACAGATAGCACCTTCAGTTCCTTATAAAGGAATACTATTTTTTATTCAAACTGCTACTGTTTGATGATGTATAAGTACTTTGCCCCATTGGCAAAATCTTAGCTGTCACAGGCACATGTATTAATAGAAAAGTCATAAATCAGAAGGGCTTCCAACAATTTCACTAGGGTACTGGAAGACTGATGCCAAAAAAGAAAAGGAAGTACAGTGTTGAAAGCATAGAATGATAACATCAGCCCGAGAAAGCAATGCAGTTGTTCCAGCAACAAAAACAACAGAAAAAATGCAGTCAACATTTCAGCTAAGCAACAAGCTGAACCCACTGGAAAAATATCCAGGAATCTCTTATACAAGTCAAACTTCATTTATTTCCTAATAGGTTTCATCATTGGAAACAATCAAGAATCCTACACATAATGTTGCAGAGCTTACTGCCTTTATTTCTGAGGGTTAAAGAGTTTAATTGAACAATTAACATCACAGGCCCACCCAAAGCTACCTCGCTGCTGTTTAACATCAATATTTTTCACCTGCTTTAATATTTCACCAAGCTGGTGTAAGGAACTAAGAAAACTGGGAAAACATAGCCTTCATAAAAATGGCACCCACAGAAAAATTCCTTCCTTCTCTTTGAAGGTCAGGAAATAACACTACAGTGCTAAAAAACTGAAAACTTGTTCCTGAGGTGAGTTAGATGGGCATATCAGCCTTACAGAAATAAGCCCAACCTGCAAAGAAGTGGGCTTCAAATATAAGTATTTTCGCTGGCCACAGACTGTAGTCAGTGCAGATTCATCTAATCCAGGTTTATGTCTTCATTTCCCTTTTGTTACTTCCTATTTTGGATCTCTGAAGACAGTAAACTTTTCTTCCTTCTGCTTCTCCATTGAAGCACTTTCAGGAGTTCACTTTCTCCCTTCAAAAGCTGAAGAGAATGAATTTGGCCCAGCTGAGGACTTGAGTGCTACTGGTCACAAACCTGAGTGTGACTGCTACCAATGGGTGTGTACACTGCTTACTGGTGAAAAGACTGCCACAATCAGAACTTTAAAACACCTTGCAGCCTTTCAAATCTTGCAGATGTACAAAGACACATCCCTTTTGATTATATTTTAATTATCTTGCTTTCAAAACTAAACACTAATTAAGAAATACAATTAACATTTACAGAAAATAAATAAAAGATAGGGAAAAATAACCCCTTAACAGTCTGTGGTGTGCCATCAAGACTCCTTGCCTCAAAGAGATCCAGGCTGGTAGATTTTTTAAACAGATTTCCCTGAAGATAGCATGATCCATGAAGCAGATAGCAAAATTTTATTTTGTACACTATGAGAACTTATGAAACAAAGGAAATTCATATGGAAACAACAGTGTGAAGTGGAAATGCCTATGGGACACAGAAATCCTACTGTATAAAAAACATTTTGATTCTTCTTGACTCAGACTTCCACTTTAGCATGGATTTCTGTTCTAAATATTTCAGTATATTTCTTTCATTTGAAGGGTAAGGCCTCATTTAGAGAAAGAAAGACTTTTTAGATTGTGCATAACTTTGAAAATTCAGAAGAAAGAAAGTTTTCTTTCAGCAAGGTGGTACTAAGGAATATTCAGGAAGTTCTCTCAAAAGAGAGGCAAGTCCCTTCTTTCTTTCTTTTAAATTAGATTTTGCTATCTTCCTGTCTCAGTCCAAATTTTGATCAAAAGAAGATATTCTGCTATTGAAACCAGGGGTGTGCATAGAATCCAGCACTACTTTACATTCTAGGCTTACTGGAAGATGGAATATTAACCAGGTTAACCTCTGTTTTTGAAATGAACAACTTGAAAAGCAAAGGGTTTTTCAGTATTCGGAGCTTTATAATCTCTGGATCACTTCTGAAGATCACTTCATGAAAGTTTAACTCCTCATACCAAAAGAGATTTGTAGATTTTATTACATCTAACACATCCAAAACACCATTTTGTTCCTGGAAGGAAATAGACTGGCATCTAAAGTTAACAGTAATACAGATGTTTGCAACAACTGCAAGTAAAAAACCAATTATATGCAACAGGAGATGAAGGCCACTAACATCAGAGTAAGTGCTTACAGGGATGGACAAAATATACTGGATAAGCAAAAAGGAGACTACATAGGAATGAAGCACCAAGAGACAAGAGAACAAAATAGTAGTATCTTGTTTCAAAGAGATTGTACATTCTGTGCAAATTTTCAGTGTAAGTTCTTCATATTATTTTCACAAATGCTGCAATAATACACATGGGAATGCAATTGACAATATAAACCTTAAAAAAATGTTCTACAGTTGATTTCTGTTAAAATGCAGCACAATACAATATGCTGTGAATTACTGTTATGGGAGAAGAGCTGTCAATATTCTGAATTAAAAACATTCATAATTCTTGCTCACAAATTGAAACATTTTTGTATGAGTATGGTGATACACATGTGAAGATGACATCATTTATTACTTAAAAGAATCACTCATGTACTTACTATATGAATACGAAAAGTCACAGTATATGCATATTCAGCCTCTAATAGTGGGCTTTATATATCCATGAAGTGAGAAGCACATACATAGCAGAATATCACAGAAACTAATGCTCTAAAATTTAATAAAATGTACACAAGAAAAGTAGCAGGAATCAACATCACTGTTTGCTTTTACTTAGAAGCATCTCTATACCCTATTAAAGTGCAGGAAATGAGAAACAGCATATGAGAAAAATAAAGCTGTAGATGAAACAGCAGAAACCTCAACTTTACAGCCCTCTTTTGCTTCCAATAGTTTTGGACTCGATTAGTTTTATATTGCAGTTAAGAACTTGAGAAAAAAGCATTATTCCATTTTATTAGTATCAGATTCCAATAGGGAATAAAGCCTTCATGACTTAATATCAGACTTTATCGGCTGACAGAATCTATCACAGTGATCATCCATATTACTTAGAGGTCCTGATGCCATTTGTCGTTCTCACAACTACTTGCCCTATTCAGCTCTGATGCCTTTGTGGTCTCTGCTTCACTTCTCACTTCTGTCTTCCTATCAAAAGTATAGTTAATCAGTTAATCTTTGAGATGTCAAAATACATTCCATCCTTCGGGCTATTTCCTCTTGTCAAGAAAAGCATTATTTTCAGTAATCAGACAAATGTATTTCCCAATACAAATGTAGCTTACACCAATTCTCTTTTCATTTACAACATTACTGTTTACAAAGATACCACCAATACTGTTGTATTATTCATGTTCTTCAATAAGAATTGCCCTTTTGTTCTAAATTATTCTTATTTCAAGTATAAACAGCTGGGTAAAGTTAAATAGAAAAATAACCAGCTAATAAAATTTGCAATAAACTAAACTAAATTCACTTGGATTTTAAATACCAAAATTAAATTGTCAGTGAAAGCAGTAACTTTATTTAAATAGAGTCCCAAACTAAAACTAACTGAGATAGAACTAACTGTGGTAGGTCAACCACTGCAGCTGGCAGATACCCACCCAAGCACTCTCACTTCCCCTCCTTTCCTGGACAGGGGAAGAAGGTAAGATGGAAAAGCACATGGGTCAAGATAAAAGACTGGGAGGCGATGCACCAATTACTGTCATGGGCAAAACAGACTTGACTTGGAGAAAATTACCCCAAATTAAAAATAGAGTACAAAAGTGAGGAAACAAAGACAAAAAAACCCCCCAAAAACCCAACAAACCCAAAACTCTAAAACCCTCTTCCTGCTAGTCCCGCTTCTTCCCAGGCTCAACTTCACTGCTTTGTTCCCTAGTTCTCTACATCTCAAGGATGAGGGTCATAGTCTATAACTTCATCTCAGACATTCATTCCTCATACTTTTTCCCCACTCTGCTGTGGATCCCTTCACAAACTGCAAAATTTCCATGGGCACAATTCCTGCTAGGAGCCAGTTCCTGCATGAGCTTTCCATAGGCCACCTTCTCCTTTACAGCAGCACTGGCTTGTTGCAGTGTGGGGTCCTCCAAGAGCCGCAGTGTGGCCAACAGCTCCACCATGGCCCCTTCAATGGGCTGTGAGGGAATCTGCTCCAGTGCCTGGAGCACCTCCTCCCCTCCTGCTTTGACCGGGGTGCCTGGAAATCATTCACATTTTTAAACTGCTCAACATGTTTGGAACTTGGCAAATTAAAGCAGTATCTTTTCTAAATCTATGAAGGATGGCTTCTTAGCAAAATGTGAAGGTAGTTTTTTTTACAAACTGTGAGCAATGTTAAGAATCAACTCCGAAAGCAATGCGACTTCAGTTTATACAGGCTAATGGGAAGAGAACAAATATGACAGCCAGCTGCCCATTTTCTAAATTACAGTGAAATCAGGTTTAGCAGGACTTTCATTACCCAGACATGACGGCAAAAAATGTAAACTTTGAATCAGATTCCTTGAACAACGTGGAATTTTTTAGCGTTCATAAAGAATGAAGGAGGGTTTTTTGTATTTGGGTTAGTTTTAGCTGTTTAAAAGCTTATGAAGTGTGTTGCAACCATAGTAATGAACATTCAATAATACCATAGAAGTAAAATTATATCATGTATAATACCATAAAAGTATGGAGCAGCAAGAAAAATGGCTACCCTCTGGATGGGTATAAATGACAGCACAGAGAGAGTTATTGCTGGAAAAATGTGCCATTGACCTTTTTAATTGCAATTTTTCAAAAATATCTGAAAGACTTTACTTCATCATAAAGGGAATGAAGATTTAAAATTCCTCATTACCTTTTTTTGGTAGCATTTACAGCTTTAAAAATATTTGTAGAAAAAATAAAATAGGTAGTTCCTACTGTACATTAAGGGTGCATTCTTGAGAAGGGAGACAGTTACCAGTTTGTCAGATAAAGCAATTTTTCCTCATCAGGATAAGCACAACAGCTACACGTAATAACTTGCACAATACACATCTTTAAATATACACACGCAAAGTATGAAGAATGAAGCAAGCAGGATGGAAAGGAAGCAGAAAATTATCAGGACTGTCACTGAAGCACTACTTCTAACTAATACCTGACAATCATCTTGTTTTACATCTTTCACTGTGACTGATTTGATTCACCTGAGGACAAAAATAAAGATGGTGAAAATGCAATGGCTCAGAAAATGGGCAGAAGACAACTGTCACAGGAGATATATATCAGGCCTTCTGCTGCCTAAAAGTACCAGCTGAGATCTTTTGAAACACTTATTCAGCCTGAAACACCAACATCTACTTTGGCTGATGATCCTACTCTCTGCCTTTTACTCCCCACATGATATATACTGTCTCTGTGTATATAAATTGTGTGCATGCACCTACCTGCTGTAGCATTGATTCTTACAGGAAAAACTGCTTTTCTGTTAAACAAAGGTACTTCATTACTTACACTACTAAAGGCTAGAAAACAGAGCAATGACTGGCAAAGCAAATCTGAAACTATAAATAAAGCAGCACCTATCAGAGTATTCCTTTCTGAGAAATGTATGCATTAGAGAGGCTGACAAGTAAAATGAAGTTTTGAAGTAAGAATCAATTTAATGCAGGCTGAAAAACGGTAAAAGAAACCTGCTTGGATGAAGTGGTTTTAAGTGCCTAGTTGAGCAAAGAAAGCTCATGAGTTTTCATAGAAAACAATATGTATACAGACCAATAAGCAAGACTCAGCACAAGCAAGGGCTTTTTCCTCAGTTTGTAAGATGCTACATATTTGCTGTGCACTTTGTTATGCAGCAATAAAACAATGCACACTGCTGGGCTACAGAATCTTCAAGAAGAGTGGCAGCAATTATACTGGTAACTCTTGGATTGGCATCATCTCTCATCTTCACCTTCTATATTTCTGATTAATCATAAGACTGGCTAGCTATGACAAACAAGAGAAAACAAAAAAATGTTATTTCACTGTCTCAGAATTTTAGCCTTTATATTTTTTTCCTTTTAATCTTCCAAATGTTTTGAAGACCAAAGACACAAAACTGAGCAAAAGCAAAACTAAAATTACTCAACACTTTAACTATAGTTTCTTTGAAAATGTAGGAACTGAGTTTTCAGTCACAAATATAGTGGCTTCCAAATTTTTCCTCTTCTGGAGACCATTTTTCTTTCACCTCCACCCTCCCCAAAAGTTTTGAAACTACAAATGCACTTCAGATTAGTGTTCCTATACTATGACATACATAGGAAACTGTAGAAATCCCTTGAAGGTAAGTTTCAGGCAAAAAAGAAAAAGACCTAATTTCAAAGCAATGAGATGAGTCCAAGGCAGGAAAAAAAAAAAAATTACCCACATCCTCCCTTCTTCTATCTCTTCTTGATTTTTGTACATCAATCTACTTTAGCCTCTTCTCCACAACAAAATTAAGAATTATGCTACTAATGACATTCTTGTCTGAAATAAAAGAACATGAAGCTGATAGTCTTCCTACACTCAAGTTATTAAGTTCCTCTAAGTTAATACTCTGTATATATTAAGAACTTCCCATTACTGGAGTAATAAATTTCAGCTTTGTAAACTATTTCCCATAAAAATTATTTAATAAAGCCTGAAATATTTTTTGTTTCTTTTGTTCCCTTACCTTTTACTGGATGTAAGCTGAGTACTAATAATGAGGTGAGATTGTAGGAATTATGTTGCTAATTTGAAGAGCTAGTGTAAATAGCACTTTTCCATTCTACATTCATTCTGTTCATCCAGGTTGCTCCTTACATTCAGAGCAGGCTTTTCTACTGTCACTTTCAGTTTCAGCATTGATTACACATTATCTCTATTAAAACTATGATCTACTTCATTATGTGCCCTAGCTGAAAAGTACTGTGAAAGCAGGAAGCAATTTAAAATGGTAATTTGGTGTATCTAAATAATTAAAAGTTCCTACCAAACTTTTTTTTTAAATTTTGTAAACTCAGGTTTTAGGCAGATGTTGCAAAGGCACTCTGATAAAGTACCAGTCATTTTACTGCCACTCATTGATATTGGTTTACTATTTATTGGTTACCATAGTATTGTAACTGTATGTATCAATATGTATGCATAAACATCTTCTAATTGTTATTCACAACTTCATACTGGATTACTACTGCAGTCATCCTCCTAATTATTAATTACATACTGACATATATTCTTGTTATGGGAAGGGTTTTTCTCTCAGTCCATTTCACATGAAAATGTTAAATACCTCAAAGCTAAGACTGCCAAAACATCACTCATCTGGATCAACAATTACTACAAGTTACATTTATAAACACTCATATTGATAATACAACCAGTTCTCCTTTCTGTTTCTTGGACCAGGCAGAAGGGGAAAGGGAAATCACATGGAACTGTGATGCAAGAACAGGTATAAAAGTATCTTAAGGTTTTGGAAAAATGGAATTCCACTGACACAAATAGCATTTGCCTGAAATAGACATGGCAAAAAGTGTCTGCTAAAATCAAATACTCTCCATTTATGCAATCTTATTTAAAAGGCTAAACCCACAAATTTTATTCATTACTATGAATCTTCAAATGCTTAGCCTAGTGATGTCTTATACTTTTTAAGGACAAATGAGGAACAGTAAGATCAGCCATTAACAGGAACCTACAGTTTTTCTTTGTTGGGGTTTTGTTTGTTTGCATTTTTTTAATAAAAAAGAAGGCATGTGTTGTTTTAACATATTTGCAACAATGTGGTTACATCATTCGGGATTTATTTGGAACTCACCATTTGCAGACCAAACTTTAAACTTTTCAAAGATGGGTTTTATAGAAGAATTCTGAACTTGTATCAGTGTACATAATCACTGTAATTACAGATGTAGTAAACGCTTCAGCTGCTTCATCAATACTGTTACAAGGAGTTTGAAGAGCAGTGTACCTATGGAAAGGTACAAATACATACACAGAACAGGATTTTACAAGATTAAGCATACCTGTGTTCGCAGAATTTCGCCTTTTGACAGTTGCATATCACCAGTCAACTCTTTCACAGAAATGCCAAGTGGTTCCAGACGCTTGCTGAAGTAATTTGTCATTTCGGCTGCCAAAGCCTTCATAGGAGCAACATACACAATCTGCACCAAAACAACACTCACTTGATAAATGAGCAAACCCCACAATGTTGTTTGTTTCATGGCAACCATTACAAATCACAATTTATTGTGAAATATGATGCCAGGCGCTTACAGTGAAAAATCTTAATAGTGATATATGAAAAGTAGTTATCTTTGTTGGATAAGTGTGCAGCTGTTTAAAGGACAATGGATTTTGTTTATACAGCCTCATCACTTTGAAAATTGGTTCTGCATGAAAGCTAAATGCATTTTCATAGCATTTTATTCACATAACAAGATTTTTAGAACACAAATAAGAATAGCTTTAACAATAATGAAGTAAATCAAAACTAGCCTTATCCTTAACTTGGAAAATCTAATATCCTTGAGAACTTCCTGATTTCATATTCCATGTATAACATATAATAGATTTTACCTTACAAGTTAAAAAGCTGTTACTTGGTTCTTTAAACTCGTACCTTAAACTCATCCTTTTTGATAACACCATGCTGGACATGCTGGCGAATTTCATGAAGGATTGTCAGCATGGCAATGTTAGTCTTCCCAGCTCCAGTGGGGGCACAGATCAGCATGTTCTCATTTGTGTTGTAGGCAGTCTCGAAAACTATAGACTGGATTCGGTTTAATCTTTTCATGCCTTTAAAAGCAAGTTGTCCAACCTGTTAAAACAAACAATACACATCACTTGGATTTTTCACAGATGTTTGTACATGTGTGTGTATCTGTGCACATATTAACCTTAAGAAAAAGAACACATGGAAACAAATCTTCAGATACGTGTCATGATATATTTACAATTCCAAGTTTTTTTTCTTCTGAGGGTATCACTTCTACCCAACCCTCAAATAGGGAACCAATAAAGAAAACAAATTATATCACGATAACATCTGCTAAAATTAATCAAAATCTTTAGCCTCATACTATTTCACCACCTATTTTTTTCCCCCAAGAGTGGGACCAAAACTAATACACAGTAAGTATGGTACTATTAGCAATTAAACATCAGTAAAACAGCATTAACAAGAAAAGAACAATATACATCTCAAAATCTAAGTTCACAAACTATGACTACTCTATTGAAAGATGAGGCAACAAAACAATGGAACTCAAAGTTCAAATTTGCAATACAGACACACAAATTCAGTAAAAACTTTCTTTTGCTTCTGAGAAAATCTCCATCTTGCAATTGTTCATGTTCAGATCTTTCTCCAACAATATTCATAACAAGCTGCAGTCACCAAAACAACAAAAAACTTATATGTGAAGTCCAAAACAAATTCAGAGAATGTTTTGAAAAAATAAATTTTATAGTTGATACAGGAAATTATGCTTATTACAGTTTAAGGCATGTTTAAATCTTATAAAGTACAAATCATCAATTACAGTAATACTTTGCTCCTAATAGTCTCTGTGAAAAAATATATTTTCACCAGGAAAGAACCAGTGTACAGAGACAGTGGCAATTTCTGCATTTGAGGATTATAAAACCTTTGCAACTGAAGAAAAGCCCTTAAAATATAAAATTAAATTTGCAATAAACTTACTTTCTCTTAGTTACTTTTCACATATGTTTAAAATACACTGCAGAATACATAATTATTTTCTTCCTAGATTTAACTACCTGTACCGCCTCTACTACAAAGAATGAAAAGTATCTTACTGATATATTTGAAGATTGTAATTTTTACTTTACTTGTACTAAACAATAAATACAGTAAAGAATAGGCCTCAAATCTTCTGAAGATCTCCTTTTCCATTATTCTGGAGGTTTCAATTTACAGTGGTTTTCTATAGTTAGTATAAGCCTCTCCAATACCAAATATTCTTCCCAATTCATTCTGGTACTAAGCAAATGATTCAAGCAGGACTTCCCCAAGTAATGTAAGCTTGGGAATGAGGGCTTAATTAGCTATTTACATCAAATACTTCATTTTATGTTGCAACAAACAACACTAAATCTATTATTGTGTTGCAGTTTCCTTATGTAGCCTCATGTGAGGGGCTATGATACAAATTACAAATTTAGATTAATGCACCATCTTCACAAAAAATGAAAATGCTCTACTCTTAAGTTTATAGGAATGATGTACTTAATGACTAACCAATTGTAGTTTTATTTTAGATGGTTTTGAACATGAGAAAACAGCATCCACTGATATAGAAGTCAATGAAAATGCTATGCAATCAACACACCTTCTTTTTGAAAAGTGTCCTTTTCTATTTAACGGTACCCTTGTCTTAGAGCTTTTGGGTTGAAAACTTCCTATGCCCTACTGAAAAAGTAAGTACTATTCAAATCATGGAGTGCATTTGGATTTTTAGGATTAACAAATCTCAAATATATCTAAACATCTATTTTAAACCATTGTCTTTTGTGAAGAAAAATGAAGAACTAATGCAATTAATTCATGCACTTTTCATCAAGTTTCTTCAGTTTTGTAGTGGCTGAATTTCAAGATTGCAACAGCTTTCACTGTCACTGTTCTTGCACAGTTTACTCTGCTTGCAACACTACAGGAAGAAAGCTTATTTCTTTTGCACCAAGTTCTGTATACATAATGTGTGCTTTGTGTGTCAGCTCCAAAATTCATTTCATCTTGATGAATGAGACTCTATTAATGGTTTTCCTGGAGACCTGTTGAATGTCTTGGTGCTATTAGGGTTCAATCAGCTATTTTTATGGTCTCCTTAGGCATTTTAGGTTTCTAACTTGCCTGTTACTTCATTATGAGATTTCTTGACAGGTCTTTGTAATTGGTTATATTTTTCCTTTCTCCCATTCCATCAAGTTGCTTTTAGAAGCTATTATAAACACTGCATAAAGTTCACACTGATGAACACCATTTACAGTGCTTATAACAAAGGATCTACAGAGAAACTCACAAATACAACTTGTGATTACAGAATTAAACTAATAAAACACTACAATATACACTATTACATTATTTAAAGAACCAATTTTTGAACAAAAAGCAGAAACATTGCTGTCTAAATCAAGTCCAGCCTGAGTATCTTCAGAAATGGATGACAGGAAATTTTCAGAGTCACCCAGTTGAACTTGTGTGGTTTTACACATACAGATCACCTTATAGCAGTGTTTATGTTAATAAAAATATATCTTAAGTTTTCTTAAACTAATGCCTGTAAAAATATGCTGTTCCAGCTTCTCTTAAAGTTTAAGTGCGTAGTGTAAAACATCTTTTTCCTTTACATTTGGCAGAAATTATATATACTATAGCCCTAGGACATACAATTGTAAGCAAAAATAAATATGTATTTAGAAAAATAAAAATAATTTCCTGCCTCTTTTCCTATTGGAAAATATTAACACCATGGGTTAAGACTGACTTGATAAGCAGCAATAAAAAAACAGATGTTCCAGAACAAAACCAGAGGAAGCTGTGTAGCAAGTTAAAAAAAGTAACTTTAGCCTGTTTACTGGAAAGATGCTAAACCTATTGAAACAGAAATATTAAGAGCAGAAGAAGGATTAACAAAAAAACCCTCAAAGAAACAACAAAACCATAAAAGCCTGGTTAAGAACTAGAAGTACTTTTTTTTTTAAATAATGGTATTCTGAACCAGAAACTAGCTTTTCATTCAACACACTAATTAATTTTCAAGCCAGCACTCACAAATCAATATACAACATTCAGAATCACAGTCAATGAATAATCTTTGAAAGTTGACTCTGTAGGAATATACTAAAGATTAAAAAAGCTACGTGAGAAAGTACCCCCAGAGGAAAAAATATCCTAAGACATCTTCAAACCAACTCCCCATTAATTGAAAAAATATTATCTTTCCTCTAAATTCCTTTTATTCCATGCAGTAAGTACAAATGTATAATCCCAAACCAGTAGTTTTGCCCCTATAAAATAGTAAGGTAGCATACAGAAATGCAACAGTAAGCATTAAAATCCACAGTCTGACAAAGGTACCAGAAGATTTGTTTTTTTAAATTGTCGTTTGCACATACTACATATTTTTAAAATTGAAAACAATTTTTTCCCCTCTGGGAAGCCAAGGCTTCTACAGACCAACTCCTTTTCAGATAAACCACTGAAATCCCTTATTGCTTAAAGAATTGGTAGCCACTGAACAGCAGAAAGTGTTTTTTACTGCAAATGAATTGAATGCAACATTTCTAGCTTTCTATTCTACAGCTGATTTATCCCTAGAATTCAACACAAACCATAGGAAGTTTGAGTAGAATACAATCCGAGTGTTACTCTCAACTAGCAGGATTTCAAGCCTAAAATGGTGCAATTTTTACACAAGTATGAATCAATATGAAAAGCCACCAAAAAGAAACTCTTTCCACAAACCAGATGATACTCAAAGCAGCTGTGACATGAATGAATAAAGCTCCTGATTTTACTTCAGTAAGCTTTCCAATTGTTCCCCATGGAATTTATTGTTACAACTAATGCATTTATGAATAATGAGATTACACTTTATCAAGATACTCTAAATCAGAAATTTCCTCAGAAAGATATTTGTGTGTTGGTGCTCTGATAGTAATTTAAATATAGGACAAATTTGTTTAAGTCATTAAAACAATATTCATGAATGAGTCTGAAGTTCAGTCTGCAGGCAAGCTTCAGCTCAGAAACACAACTGCTTTAGCAATACCGTAGTGGCAGTGTCTGCTCTAAATAGCACAGACCATCAGCACTTAAGACAGAATTTTAGTCATGCAATTCATTACCAAGACCTTGTAAAAGTGCTCTGTAATGATGACTTCTTCTGTCATATTATCACAAAGTAATAAGATTTTACCCATTTATCTTAGAGATAATCCATTGCACCCATAAGCCAAGGTTGAGCTTTCAGCATTTTCCCTACTCATTGGCTTTATTTTAATGTAGAACTATTTTATGCAAAGTACCTTATATAACTCAGGTGAAACAAATCCCATTCTGCAGTCAGCTGTTCTACGCTTTCAGTTAAAAGGCTAATTGATTTAACTGGTAATAGTATGACTAATCCATGTTTTTACATAAAAACGATGAAATTCAGGATACGAAGCTGTGATGTCCATTGTTCTGACACATAAAAAATCTCTAGGTCATCTTTCCCCTTTGCTGTCCTTTGGAATGTTGTCAGTTAAGACACGTATCTACGCATATATACTCACATGCACAACAAACATACGTTTTTATATGTATGTATAAACACACATACACATTTTAATCCTTCTGAATTATGAATAATTAGTAGCCCCCCCGCTTTCTAATTATGCCTCTATACACTTAAAGCACTTTTGGGCCAGTGTAAATCCTATTTTATTACTGAAGGTACACTCAGAAATAAACATAGAGATTATACCTGGGGACTTCCACTGCTTCCCTCTCCTGATGATACCCTTCTGCTACTTCCATGAAAAAGTGGTAGTTCATGGGATTAAGGGACAGAAATAAATAAAAATGTAACTATATAAATAGCATAAAAGTAAAATTGTTTTTATATTATCTTAGGAGCACTATTTGAGAATATAATTTCCTACCTACCCCAAAGACTGAAATGTTGTCTTTCAAAGAGCACATACACATTTTAAGCAAAGGCTTGTAACATGTAAAAGAAAAACTGCATGATGTTTGGATCTGCTCCATTTAGCACCAAATCATATCAGTGAGATTTCATTGGACTTAGGGGAACAATTTTTGCAGGAACAAGTAGCATACACAAAGATATGAAAATTATACAAGCGTACCAAATAGAGCTTATGACTGGCTTTGGGCCATAATCAGCATTACAGTTTCTTCAAGTAAGTACAAATTATATCTCATCCAGAGTGTAGTACCTGAAGAGTTATGTGCTATAAAAGAAGCTTGGAGTAAAACACGTTAGACAGATGCAAATAACAAAGGGCACCAGAGAACCAGCAGCTTATTTCAGTACCCTACCTGCTGCAAGTGACTAGCCTAGAACTGAAAGCAATTCTTGCATGGTATGGGCTATTTGGGTCACTATTAGCAGCAACCACAGATCACAGAGTCATTTAACTTAGAAATCACCCAGTTCAGCCCCTCTGCTCAAAGCAGGATCATTTACACCTATGCGGTTGCGTTTCAGCTATCAACAAGGATGGATACTCCACAACCTTTCTCAGCAAAGTATTTGACGACCTCACAGTAAAAAACTACTCTCCTGTGTTCAAATGAAATTTCCTGTGTCTTAATTTGTGCCCATTTCCTCTGGTGCTGCCACTGGGTATCACTGATGAGAGTCTGGCTCCCTCTTTATTACTCATTCTCACATCAGGTATTTATACACACTTGTCAGATTCCCCCTGAGCCTCCACTTCAATTCTCTCACATTCTCCTCACACAAAAGATGCTCCAGTCCTTTAATTAAATTAAAAAGTCAGAAGAATTCCTAGAAGTGACAAATAATGAACCATAAGGGTAAAATTATACTCTGACGTCTTAGAACAGAGAATCACAGCCCATACAAGACCTCTTTAAATATGTTCTTAACTGGAATTAAACATCATCTTTTAGAAAACTACAGTCTTTATTTTAAAATTATCACCACATTCACTGGTTAATGCAGTAAGCATTTAAGTAGCAGTAGCCATCAGAAACCAGGGAAATTTCCATACTTTCAAGTTATATTAGTGTCTTTAAACTCAAAATGAATGCTGCAAAATTCTCCTGGATTCTGATGGAGTTCACTAGAGTAAAAGGAATTATCCTGAGAGAGAAAAAAAAATGTACATTCATTCTATATTAAAGGATCTCCTCTGCTCAAAGTTACCATAACACAAAAACTATAAAAATTATTATAATTTTGCTTTTCTTGGAACTCTGCATCTAAATCGTGATTAAATATTCCCTCTCGAGACCTTTTAGACTTCACATTTGCCAAACACTGAGAGCTTTATTGAATTACTCAATTCTCAGAAATGTCAAAATTCTGGACAGCTCGTAACAGTGAGTGCTGTTCAAGAAACAACCTTTCACTAAAGAAGATCCAGATTCCATCCAGGTAAGTCCAGAACAGTTCCATTAAAAAACAAATTGCAGCAGAATTTACTAGTATAATATTCTTCCACCAACTATGGAAACATGGGCCCTCCCTGAAAAAAAAAGAGCCAGTGGAAACTAAAAAAAGGCAAAGAATAAAAAGCCTCTATCTCTGGTTGTGTGTATTTGTGGTTTTGTTGGGTTTTGGTTTGTTTGTGGGGATTTTGTTGTTGTTTGTCATCAGTCCTGCTTTCTGCACTCTTGAAGAAAGAATGATCTATTCAAGATCAAGAGGCTTTGGGGAAATATTTACCTTCATATATGACAGCTAAGAGTTTACATGCCTGAAGCAATTTCAACAAAAATCCTTGTAAGTCTATAGTTACATTGTCACCAACTTTATATATAAACTATTCTCTAGACGATCAACACTATACAAACAACTGCAGCAGTTATCCTTTCTACAGACTTCTGAATTATTCAAACATTTACTCTTGTACTAAAAAGACAACATTGAGAAATATTCTTGGGTTCAATGTATAGTTTAAATCCAAAGACCTCTGCATGTATATACCCCAAATCAGTTTGAAGGAAATGACAGGACAGCACAATGGCACTATAAGGCTTTCACTGCTCTGAGTTAAAAAACTGAAACAGCTTGGGCCATCTCCTCCCCTTGCTGGGAGAACTGTCTTGCGTTCATCAACCTAGTTATAATATGACAAAAGATTATAGACAGAGTGATTATACCCTCTGGTGATTTGATTTGAGGAAATGGATAACAAAGTGTTTCAGAAAGATTTTTCCATAAAAGCAACTATTTCGACAGAAAATGTGCATGAGTTTTGGCATCCAAACAGACACACAGGAGAGATTCTGCTTTCAGTGACATTGCTGCAAACTCAAAAGTATCCAGTGTCAAGAGAATTATTCCAGATTATAGCAATGAAGTGGAGATCAGAACACAGACTCCTCTTGGAGCTTTCTGATGCCATTTGTGAATTACACACAAAAATTACCTTGAACTAATGCAGCTGAAGGAAAATTGGCAACAGTTGTGGCATTTCCTAATAACCTCAGAAGTTAAAATCTTATGAGGATAGAAGGATTTGGGTTTCATTTGATCACATTTCATCCATATTAAATGTAACCAAAAAACAGTTTTCTTCCTCATAATATTAAAAAATATCTTAATGCTGTGCAAAACAAACTATGGGAGAGTGAAATACAAAAAAATGTACACATTTCTAAAAAACATTTAAAATCTACATTCAAAATAGCTATAATTTTTAAAGAAACATTTTAGATGTCCTGGTCTGCTATGTACTGTCTGCTATGTATCTCTACTATCTCCCTGACTTTTCTAGATGAAACGAGGAAAATTATGATATTTATATGCTACAGTCTATTCCTCAGGTTTTGTTGAATTTTTTTCCAATTCAGAGAACATGCCCATAATTTCTTATATCTAAATACAACTAAAAGATACTCCTAGCTCTGCTGATGGCATATTGCTCTCATAACTTATTCCCCTGAGAAAACACAGTGCAACTCTAAGAGGAAAAAAAAATCACTATTAGATGCACACTGCCTCAAAAGCAACTGCAATCAAAGAGTTACTATAGAAAAACCTTTCCTAGTTGTTCAAGAATATAGACACTGCAAGACAAAGGGAGAAACCCAACAAAAAATAAGGAAAGACAACAAGGGCATTGAGAAAGTAGCTACATACATTCTGGCCATTGGTGAAAAAAACGTTAGGCTACTAACATGCAACATAGAAACTGGAGTCCTTTTCCTAACCAATATAAAATGGTTTCAGCTAACATTTCCCAAGTAAAGAGATTATGATATGTTATGAAACTACATAAAAATTACTTTTTGGAAATTGAATTCTTCTATGAATCACCATTTATGAACTAGCTGGAAGAATTCTGACACAACTGCATCATATCAAGGGAAGTTTATTTTTCTTCCATATTCTTGTTGCAGTTTTGAAACAATGTCACTACTAACTTAAAAAAAAGCTAAGCAGAAAGCTGTGTTGAGGGCATAATATTTCCAGCAAGGGACAATCCACAACCTCTCTGGACAATCTGTTCCAGTGCTCAGTCACTCCTACAGTAAAGAAGTGCCTCTTCAAATTCAGATGGAACTTGTGCATCAATTTCTACCCGTTGCCTCTTGTCCTATTGATTGGCACCACCAAGATGAGCCTGGCTCCATCCTCTTGACACCCTCCCTTCAGATACTGACAGACAGCGATGAGGTCTCCTCTCAGTTGTCTCTATAGTTTGCTGCTATAGTAGTTATTAATATGCATACATCTTTTTTTTTCTTATGTAGTCAAATTATTGATGCAAAATTTGAATGAGGCATTCATATTTAGCCTAGATGATGCATGTGAAAACATGCCAGAATGTCTCCATATAAGGAATATGCACAGCAGGAAGACAGTCTCAAACTCAGAGGTCCAGAAAAGCAAGTGGAAGTAGAATCAGGAACATGGAAAATTCTCTCCAACATAGTCTCAGATGACTCAGAGAAAAAAGTGTCCAACCCTTTCAGAGAAGAAAGAATATTTCCAAGTAAATTTCCTTCTTCATATTACGGTTTATGATAAATAATTCCTACGAATGACTAAATAAAATCATCTTCCTCTATATTTTGTTTACTGCAAATGAAAAGTTCTTAGTTCTCTTCTTATTAATTCCCAACAAGCTATTGTTATATAAGACATATTTATTTATAAATACAAAAACTAGAAATAACTTCACTCTTATTTGATGTGTCCATTTCCAATATGCTAACTGAAAGATTAGGCGGCAGGATAATTTGAATTTTCCAATTAAAATTCAGAAAAGTTATTTTGGTGTAAAAAGATACAAACCACAAAAAATCTGTTTCCTGCTTTAAGAAACTTTACATTATTGTTTGCTCCTTGTTGTTCTGCTGACTCAAACAATTGGTCTTCAAAAAATCTAAAAGTTAAAATGTATTAGCATTTATTGTGTGATCTTGGGGTTAATGGAAACTGTAAGTCTGAGCTGAAGAGCCCATCATAGTTATAAAGTCAATCTTGTAGTCATATAGCTCCTCCATCCTGAAACATTATAAAAACATTTAAAATTTTTTGGTGATTTGTAAGTTAATCCCTTAATGAACCATCTCAGTCCCATTTCTATCACTGAAAGACGCAGCCTGTTCTTACCTGAGATAAAAGATTCATTTCTTAAAGAGCATACAGAAATTTGTGCTAATTAAAAATAACATTAAAATCAGACAAACTATAACTTGTCTAAAATATTTTGAGTGAAAGTTGATCTTTTAAATGTTGCAGCACTTCAGAACTAGCATATACCTCCCTTTGAAAATTCTCACTTTGAGATTACATTTCTTAAAAATTAAAACCAATTTTGGTCTTTGGTATAATTTGAATTAGAATTTAAGATACGACCTCTATTTCACTTTAAATGAAGACCGAATACTCCGAAGAATGAAAGTCTGCCTTCAGGGATACTATCAAAGTAAAGCAGACTACTGCATTCTTCCAAACTCATACTATGAAATTCCACTGAGAAGTGGTTATTCCCTAAACAGGATGCAGCAGAAGCACATTATTCATTCTCCAGTCTTAATTACCAAAACTACTACAACTACTTTGAGTTGTTTTAATTAAAAACTTTACAGATTTCTGCATGTGCTTTACACTAAAGTCCACATTCATGTCACTGACATATATGTGACCCCCTAAAGAATAAAAAATTAACACTTGAAAAGTTGCTTTCTCAATTTAAATATTTCACTTGTTATGATCATTTAATGAGGCCAAAAAAACCCATAACAGCTGCAAAGTCACCAGGTAGACATAATTGGATTTCAAATATTACAGTGATTAAGTACAAGGGGAAAAGAATGCTGTGAACCAAAAAGCTGCATTTCTTTGGAGCTACGTGCAGCTGCACTGTGTAAGAACACGTCTACCTGAAATGCTTCTTGGATTTTTACTGGTCATTGGGTTTACTCTAGAAAATTTAAAAAATCACCCAAATTACAGTCAGTTGAACTCCATAGATTATCTAGCTAAATATTATCTTCCTTGAAAGCAAGGAACGCTGTTTTTAAGAGCAGAGTAACAACATTTCATATTACTGTACAGTTTTGAAGTACAGATCTCTTTCAGTATTTTATTTTTAAATGACCCTTAATTAATTCAATACTATTTTATGCATGCAAAGGCATTAGTCCTAAATTAGTCCTACTTCCTGTAGAAGTGAATATTTTACCTATTAACATAGAAGGCACTTCAGGATAAATAGTTTTTACACTATTAGCTTATGTTAACACAACAAACTATTTCTTCCTACAAAATCTAACAAAGCCCAGAAAAACTATTAGAATGCTTTTGAAGGTAATCATAGCTGAAATTAAATATATATATTAAATTAATTTAATATATATATTAAATTAATAACTAACACATCAAGTAAAAATGAAAGAATAGCAAACAGAAGAATATTCCCAGAAGATTAGCTATTGCTATCATAATCTTTCTACACCTCAATTTTCTTCTCTATTTCACTCTAATTCACACTTCTGCTATCAAAAAAGCCAGTCCTGTTTTACAGTATAGATATTAGAAGACAGGAGACTTTTTTCCTAAACTTTTCAAGAAAATACTACAGTCATAGTTAGCATTTTCTTCTACAAAAACACAACTATTTTGTTTTCATGAATCGCAGCTAAACTAGCAGAGTTCACAGAAGTTCTCCTACCACAGGAAAATTAAATAGGTGAGGGGTGATGACCTTGGGTGATAGGGTCAACAACATGTGGGAACACCAAAAGACAAAAAGTACAACAGTTTTAAAAGCTATTTGGAAAATATATCTTATTCTGATTATAAAACTTATTTTTGTTTGCGCATTAACATCAACAGTGAATGAAACAGGCCACAACAAAATAGGGAACATATACTCTCACAAAACCCTCTGAGAGACATCTCTCAAACTAAGCCAAACAAAACCTGAAAACTTCCTATTTCCTAGCATGATCTCCTCCATACTGGTTGCATCCTTTGGTAGCACACTACACACAGTGCAGCTGAGACTTCCAGCTGCCAAATCTGGGTCTGTATTTTATTAAAAGAAGGACTTAAACTAGTTATAAGAATGAGAAAGTTGCACATGAGTGGTGCTTTTCTGCACACACCCCCTCAAAAAAAACCCAAACCCACCACTTTTTTCCTTTCTTTCTTTAAGTATTCAGAACCAGTTTTATTGGATGAATCTTTACACAAATTAAAAACCTGACAGGTAAAAGCAGGTACTTTGTTAGATTACTTCTAGGTACAGGCAGATGCATCTACTCCCACAGTGGCTCAGCAGGTGTTTTTCAGCAGCTGGTGCCCTTTACTGGTTTGCCTTTGTAAGTGTTCCCATCAGATTTTCAACTATTTCAGAGGCAGCACTACACAATATACACACACTTAGCAGCTGTGTAGGAAATGAAACAGGCTTAACATTTTATTCAAATCAGATGCAGTCAATTTTATCTCATGTTAATATTAAAAAGTCCATTTCCCTATTCATATTTACTACTTGCATGAAAAGGAGCAACCTAAACAACTACTGTTGTTTGTAACTTTTACAAGACAGTATCTACTAAATATTTTAAAGCAATTTTTGCTTAGTGTATTACACACAGCCATACTAGTCTAAAGAACAGCCTAAAAGAAATTAAGTTCTCTATATTCACCCTATAGATGTCCCTATTAGACTTTGACCCATATAATCAATTAAGTGCTCTTCTATTTGAAATTCTTTGCCGAGGAAGAGATAACTCAAGATTTTACACAGCTCTTTTCAAAAAAAAAAAAAAAAAAAAAAAAAAAGTTACACACAGAAGTCTCTCTAAATGAGAAGACCTGTAAAAGTTTCAATTACAACCTCACTAATGAAAGGAAATTTGAAAACATTATTTTTTATTCACAAGAATTTTTTCTTGCTGTACCTACACTTAGTAGTGGGTTTTGCCTGTTGTCATTAGTATCAAGCGCTTGAAAATAAAAATGTACATAAAAACACAGCCAAAACTGATACAACAAAGAGCATATTTACCAGGTTTTCGTAGTATCCTTGCCCTCCTTAACACCTCTAGTGTCTTAAATGTGGGGTAACAACATCAAACTTACAAGATGTTAAAAGGGTCTTACTATGAGTATGTAAATAAATAAGCTAACACCCCCCAAAAAATCTGTAACGTTTTGTTGGGACAAAAGGGTTCAAACTAGAAGATTTGACAAGGCTCTAACAGTTTTGCTCAAAGTGACCTTGCAGGTGGGACTGCCAAGAATGTTGGTGTGGGAAAACTCCATTTATTATGCCTAGCGTTGTTCATCCTCTGCCTGTTTTGAAAAAGTATTCTGAGAAGATTCCTGTGTTGAGATAACACACTCTCACAGACATGCTGGAGCCTCCTGCTGGAGAGACATGACAAAGGAACATCCTTGTGATAAACTCAAATGTGCAAAGCCCTGAGATGTATCAGGCTTTGGTAGCAGGGCTGCTACCTCCCCTTATCCCTGGGTCTACCAGGATGAGCTGAGCCTAAGGGGGCCTGTGTCCCTGTGTGGCTCTGCCTGCTAGGATAAGTGAAGTCTAAGGGAGCTTGGGTCTCTGCACGTTGTAGCAGCCCTTTTGTCAGAGGGTAGAAATGAACCAAGACACAGATTTCTTGTTCATCACAGCATGAAAAGGGTCCTGGTTTATTCCTCTTTACAGCTCAGCCATCCTGACTCCAACTATTCACTAACTCTGGCTGCAGCAAGCTCCTGCTGTAGGTTTCCCTTGCAGCCTCTGACTGCTGGTTATTTCCTGCTAAACTGTGACTGCATGTCTGAGTTTGCACACTCTGAATGCAGGCTGCTACCCAGCTAGACTGTGACGGCAGGTTCCAACAACAGGCTCTAACTGCAGACCCAGACTGACCTCATAGCAGTGATTCTCCCTCCCCAGGAGCCTTCTTCATGAGCCTCTCCTTCCCTCTTCCTCAAGGTTCCTCCTCCTTCATGATTCTCCCCTTACTAACTAACCCACTGCCTTTTATCACACTTATCCTTATTGCATCCTTATTGATTAACAACAGCTGTTAATCATTAGGGGCAAGGCTGTATTGGGTAATTAACACAGCTGTTACTTATCAGGGGCAAGGTGACCTGTATTCCCTTCTGCCTGTCTCTGTCATCCAGCCTTGCTGGTGAGGTAATGAAATAAATTTACTCTTTGCATGGCAGCTGTGGTTTGGTGTTCACCTGTATGTGTCAATTCACACAGTATTATACAATCCACATATCATAACAGCACCTGGAAAGTGACTTTTAAAGAAAAAAGATCAATGCCTTGGTAATCTTAAAAGGATTAAAGGCACAATACTGCAAAAGGTCTTGAACTAAACTGCACATGAGACTAGGATAAATGCAACTGAAATAACAAATGATCAGATCGTATTTTAAGCACTCCATTTTAAGACACTGCAAGGTAGGTTAGGGCATTATATTAAAGCTGAAAAGCAAGAAGAAGCCTATTGGCCAAAAAGAAAAGATAGTCTTTCATCTAGAAGTCATCTGAAACATTTTGTAGATGAGCTAAGACTGCACACGCTTGCAAAGGAAACCTTCATTCAGTCTGATTCCAAAAGGATTCAACTTGCCCAGTGTCAAACCAAAGCAAATAATTCTGCTGTCAGTCTACCAAAAGATGGGTTTACGGCACAGGTAGAGAGAGAACACTGTTTTGGAATAAGAAAAGAATTGCATTGCTAACTGCTATGCTGGTTGCTTTTTTAAATCAGAGACACATTGTACAATCTGGAAAGACTTGAAGATGTAAGTGGTTATCTACCAATTTCTCCAGTAATCCTGGTAAACCAAAATTATAAGAAAGTATCTACAATACTTTCCCATTCTTATGGGACAATAGTAAAAGCCTGGTTTTGTTATACTTCTCTGGTGAAAATCCCCCCAATTTGTATAAATATAGTCTATTTTTAAATGGTCACATTACAGTGGTTTGATACACCCCATCATACCAAAAATAAATGTCATATCATCTAAATAGGCCAAGGAGGATGTAGTTTAAGGAAATACAGGCTTACATCTGACCAGTTATATAATGCTTACCTCCAAAACTCATGTGTGATGTGATGAATTTGCTTCCTTTACCTTCATTCCTCTCCATCCAAAAAGAGGTGAACTGTTTATTATTTCCACAATGGTGGATAGACATATATTGTTCCAGTAAGTGCAGGCTGCTGCTCAGTGAAAGCTGCCTTTTGCTTTTCATAGAATCTGACATAAGATCATGCTTCAGTTCTCATCTACCTCCAATTATTCATCATTCCCTATTTTTTTGCATCCTACATACATCTCTTATAGAGACAGAGATTGGCTTGCATACAGATCTTTCTTAAAAATAAAATAGTAGAAATCTGGCAAGCTGAGGGAGGCAAAGAGAAGAGGCTTTTTAATATAAAATAGTGGTTATTAAAAAGCCTCTCTTACTTTAATAATCAACTCTGCATTAATGGGAAGTATATATATACACACATACCCCATATACATGTTGTACATACGTGTTTTACATATATAGGCATAGTTTATAAAGCTATTAACTATCTAAAATGTATATATTACTGTATTTTTAAAGTCTGTGATCATGTTGGACTAAGAACGGATGACAGACTCCAGAGAAGTCACACCCGCCAAACACAGAGATGCTTCAGAGAAAACAGTTTTAATTTCTTACCCTGCATTAAGAGATAGGTCCTCTCAAAGACTGTAATAGTATCAAACATCTTTTTGGTGAGTCAAAAATCATAGTTTTCAAATTCTAAAGGTAAACCACAATCCTTACTGACAAGTACCACTGCATGTCAAAGTATTTGAAAACAATAATTATAAAATTATAAGACTATTCCATTTCTTTTTGTCTTTTACTATCACTACTTTAAAAGAGAAAATCTTCATGCTCAGTACAGCTCTTTTGAGATTGTTCACTCTTTTCTCTCATTTCAGCACTAGCCTAAGCTCTTATTCTGATATTCTAGGAAACCTGCTTTATCTATTTTGATACAGACTTCAGGTATGCAAAAATATTCCCCTATTAGGAGAAAGTAGCTGTAGCTAGAACTATGTTTGGAACAATAATTTCAGATTATTGGACAAAATTATCCATCTGTAAAGTATTGCTTAATCATGTAATTTATTCCTTTATATCTACCTGCTTCATTACTAATCTTCTCTATTGGTGTTAAGTTTTCAACTTGTCAAACTCCTGGTTATTGGAGAGTGATCATAATTGCTGATCCTCTCAAGCTGTGCTCCTAAGAACTCTGCCTCACTGGAGCTGACATGCACTTGTCATGTTAAATCAAGGAACCCAGATTTTCACACTTCATTATACAATTAATTCAAAGTTGTATTATAACATTCATAAAGGCTTGCTATCCCTGCAATGTACCTGTATTTGAAATACCATATCAAATCTATTTGACATGACCATATGAGGTTTCTTTTTCTCTATTTAAATATGGGGGTTTTGTTTTAAAGATATTACACAAAATAAATAAGGTTAGTAATCTGGCACATATTAAAATCAGTGATCCTATTGAACAAAACCCCCTATCTTACTGGGAAAGCCATATGAGAATAGTAGAAAGGTTTTATGAATCCAGAAAATTGTTATGGTACCATTTCTAGTATTAAAGCTATATCAATAAAGTAATATTTTTTTTCAAAATATTCTTTGATTTATCGTAACGGGAAGATATTCTCCATTGCTGAAAGAAAAAAGAACTTCTTAGCATTCAGGAAATCATGTAGTCACATCTATCTGCAGTGAAAGCTGCAGTCAAGTGAGGCACATGTTTAAAAATAAAACATTCAATGAATTATATTCAAGCACAACAAGTGTCTTTCAAAGGTGAATTAGTAGCCAGCCGTAGAATACGTTTGCATTTCTACAACGTGAGATTACAGGTAAATTTTAAAACCAGAATAGCACTTTATAGCTTGCTCATCATAGCAGCAGATCTTTTTGATGAAGAGTTAATAAATTATTTCTACTAAGAAACAGGATTGTCTTAATGGAAAATATGATAATCTTATACAAGACGGACAATGAACTGTGGGTTTGGCATGAAGCACATATTCTTGCTTGCTTTTAGCCAAAGCAATAATGTTTATTCCTAGAATTGTAATGAAACAATACCTAAAAGCTTCATTTAAAGGCAAGTGAAATAACCAATTTGATGCAGAAATTTTACATATAGCATCTAGAATTCTAAAATAATGATAAAATACCATTAACTTATTGAAGAAAATTAAGCCAGAATTTGAAGGCTTTAAGGTTTTCAGCAGTGTTGAATCTTAACTCCAATATTTTTGTACAGCTGGTATTGCACATATTCAACCTTCTTTGAACCCCCCTGAAATACAAGGACTGAATGCAAACCCTAATATACACTACAAGGCATTAAAGCAATTGTACCTTGACCTACATGTTTTTCCTTGTCTTAAGTTGAGACTAATGATTACAGAAGTTGTAGACTCTCCTCAGAGCAACTTCTGAGCATAATTCATTGGATAAATGACAAGATTTCTATAAAAACCAATATTTTTTAAAAATTATTCCATACGGTTCAACTATCAATTGCTGTTTGGAAAATATGCAACTGAAATACGCACTAAGATCAACTTTGGAATTAATGATCCAATATTCTGGATGTGAAAAATGTAATTTATCCAAAAACATGTATACTTCTATTCAGTAGACTTACCTTGTACAATTCTAAAAAAAAGAAAACATTACAGGAAAGGAGAGAATATTGATTTTGTAATAATTCCTTCACATAGTGCAGAGAAAAAAACCACCTTTGTTATTTAGATCATTAAGCAGTGCTAGTAAAAGGAAATGGAAATAACATGAAAAAAAAAAAATCCTATCCTGAATACCCACTTTAGTTAAAAAGCCGAAGTAATTTTTCACCATCAGCAATTTTTTAGATAAAACCTGTTTTCACAATCTTGAAAAATAACTTTCCCTGGCCTGAGTTTATGACTTTAAAGGTACATTTATTTGGCAAAAAGCTTGACACAAAACTACCTTTATAGTAAATACAAAAAATATATTCCTCTAATGGTCAAGCTGCATGTCAACTGAGCAAAGATAATAAAGCTAAGCTTGTGCTTTCCCAATTTTTTAAATTCTCATTATTGAAACAACCTAGCTGGCACATCACTTGTACAAATAGTAGAACCATAATACTTGAGATTAAACTGTTGTGACCAATCATCTACTTATAAATCACCTGTGCTTGAACTGTGGTAAAACTACAGTTCTCTGAGAAATAATAAATGTCAAGAAAAGTAGGTATCTACCAAGGAGGCTGGGGGTGGGATTTGTTGCCTTTCTATAAGGTAAGAGCCCTTTGCAACTCCTTCCATGGGACACAGGGCACCCTTCTACTTCTGAACAGCAGCGACATTCCCGAGCAGCAGCACAGCTCCCTCCGTGCCACCAGCTCCTGCTCCCAACTCAACACAGGTAGAAAATAAACAATATGAGACGACACAGGTGGAGTGAGATTGTTGGAGGAGGTGACGTAGCAGTTCAGATCATAATGGAGAAAGGTAGGAGACGATGAAAAAGGAGCTCAGAAAGCAGGAGAGTGCTGAAGCCAGCTGTTTATGACATCTATGGAATGTTTTTATAGCTGCTAAATTGTGCAAGGTTGGTCACTCCTGATCTCATATTTGCAGGACATAATGGGATTTGGTAGGAATGGTAGCTATAAAAATATAGCTATAAAAATATATAAAAATTTGGACCTTTGTCAGTTCATGTGAGTTTCATCTTAGCACCTGTGCTCTTTCAAGCAGTGATTTCACTAATCATGAAGTCATAAACTTTTTAGGAAAGCTCTGACCCTTGGCAAGGAGGTCCTAACTAAACTAAATACTTTGAAAATACCAGCCATAAGATTTCAGATAATATAGTACTAAAACTAGTGTTATTTCTTCACTCTGGAGTGCATTGGCAGATGCATCCTAGCTATACTGCCAATCCTATAAAAAAGAACCCTGTGTTAATATCTGTCCTGTTTTAAGGCATTGCTGCAGCCTTTGGTGTTGGTTCATAGAGGTTTTGTCATTTTGTCTTATACTTCCACATAACAAACTATTAGAAAAGGAAGCATATACATGTTTAAAATGTACTTAATATGTGGTTTTTTAGAATTAGTGTATAGAGGAATGCATTTCTCTGATCTCTTCTCAACCTATGTTTATAGGAAATAAGAAAATCTAAATCTTAACTAATATTTAAATCATTTAAAATGCAAGATTACTTCCAACTTATATGATGCAGACCTTTAACTTCTGGCCAACAAATCAAAGTATAAATGATCTCCTTATGAGCTCAGTTCTGACCTTAGGAGTTTTGGAGATGAAATGCAACGGTGTGTTCTGCAATAAACGTTACACAAATACTCTCCCCAAACTGCTAACAATGTGATCAAAATCACATAGCTCATAAGAAACAGAGAGCTCTTAAAATTATTTTTGTGTAAATGAAAACATACAGACTAAAAAGAAAAGGAAGAAGAATATTTATAATTTTTAATACCATCAGGATTTCCCCAGAGAATAGCAAGTGCTTACAAGGCTCAATACATAAACTCAAAACCCCAGCAACAAGAAATGGCTTGGTTGTTCTGTGCCTTTTTCCCCCTGCGGATTATGGGTTGCATGTACACTGACTTGTTAAACAGGCTGAGTACCTTTATGTCTAGACTAAATGTCTTACATCAAAACCCTACCACTAATGGCACCTCATAGCAGTCAACAGCAGCAGAACTGTCAACTTCCTCATGATGCCTTTAGAAGTTCCTAGTCATGAACTATCTAGTTATATTTACTGTCATCTCTACTCCTTGCCCACCTACTCATGTTTTAGATAATCCTGCAAACATATCCATACAGAGATACAACAGAGCTATTTTATGAGCACCTATACATGCTAAGGAAAACCTGAAAATCATTATTTTTCTGCTTTTGCTTATTCTAGTCAATCAAAAATAAAACATATTGACAGAAAACCTTCATGTTCTCTAAACTGACTCCACTGGCAAAAATTTGAAACACCAACCAAGGTGTTTCTGAGCTTAGAGATTTAAAACAGCCATGCAGAGAAAACAAAACAAAACAAAAAATTACCCTAACAAAGATACATCTTGACAAAGTATGTTTTAACTTATGCATTGGCAATTCCAGCCTCTTTCAGCTCCTTGATAAAAAATTTCTACTAAACAAATTTCAGATGTATGAGTCTCATTAGTGAAATCAAGAAGCTGAGAAGTCCTGCAGCTGGACAAACTTCATAAATTTGTCATCTATTGTCGCAAATCTATACTAAACTTGGGGGCAGGAATTACAGGCATGTTCAAACAATCACACTTCTATTGTTGTATTCTAACTTGACACTTCTATTTGATCTCATGTAACAAGAATCATATCAAAGAGTAAAGTTCTGAAGAACATTGTTTCTCTTCCAAAATTTCACGGTAAAACTGAAAAGCAGACCTCTTGATGATTCACAAGCTACAAAAAAGAATTACTTATTAAATTTGTATAACTGATGCATTTTTAAACATTTATTTTAAATATTATATCTGCAAAAATCTACAAACTATTCATTTTAGATAGGTATTTTTCTGTCTGAACCATATTTTTCTGTCTGAACCATATTTTTTCTGAAACCATTTGCTGCCTTTTGAAATATTGGTACTTCTCGCAAAAATTTACAGATTAGTAGGTAGTATTTAGCTTGGGAAGAAAAGACATTTTATTGCAAAAAGGTGTCATGCTGAATATTGTCATATAAAATGACAATAGCTACAGTGACTGTATTTTTCATTCTGGTTAAAGGCTGTCAGTCAATTCATAAACACATTAGGTACTGTCACCTAAGCAGAAAAGAATAGATTCAGATTCTAAAACTGTCTTCTGTTTTGAAAGAGTTAAATCTTGACGTAAGACAATCTTTACTCAGAATCCCAATAAAGTGCTTGGCATATATTTTCATTTCCTGCTTTCCCAGAGAGAAAAAGGTGGAAAAAATGTATCCATGCTATATGCCACAAAACTGAGAGACATAAAACCTCTGTACAAAGAGCTTGCTTTTTATGTCTGTTCAAATCAATACCAAATCTTCCACTTTTCAACAGACTTGACATATACAACGAGGAGTAAAAAGGTACCTGTGATGGAGTACTGCAAGTTCTAGACTGTAAATAACTAACAAGAAATTTAGTTCCCTTACCTCAGCTTTTTCACCATTTTAAATCAGTAAAAGTTGAAAAGCGTTAACATTTGTTTTACCTGCATTTTTCCTCTCTGCTCTTTACTTTCTATCATCAAAGCACATTTCGAGATGACTTTGCAGCCCATACAGTCTGTAACACCATATTCAACACCCCTGAACTACATCAGACACTGAGACTGGTGCAGAATAGTGTTGTGCAGTCAGAAACCAACCTGTACAGGTCAAGGTACAGAAGCTCAGGCTCACTTTCTCCTGTGATCTTCAGAAGAGAACAGAATCACCGTAATACTTTCATTTCGGTGATTCAGATCACAGCTCAAAACCATAAATAACTGAAAATGTAATGCCAAAGGAACTGAGAACTACAACTCATGAACAAGTAGTTCAGACCAGAAATCCCTTGAATCTGAGTCAACATGAAAGGGATGATATCACTGAAGTATGTTCCCTAATAAATATTCTTCAAATTACTAAAGAAGAAATTAACTGTGCATTTACCTATCACATACCACTGGAAAGATTGGCAATATTTCCAATTAAATTTTGGTAATACAAAATAAAAACTATTTTAAAATCTTTGAAATGGTATACTCACCTCATCTAAGTCTTTAATATAAACAATTTTCTCTTCAATACCAATAGGCATTGGTTCACTATGGGGGATCTTTACCTCTTCATACATTTTATTGTTTTCTCGTTGAACTGACTCTGGTAAGAAGACCTGAAAATGTATTACAGCAAAATTAATTAAAAGTATGAAAACAGAAAGCATCATTACGTATAACTCACTTTGAACAATGCTTCATCACTTTCCTTCAAAAAATTAATCCAAACCAAAAGTAAATCTCACTCATTCATTTTATAGTTAGTACTGAAACCCCCAAACAGCAAATATTCAGTTTTACTACTCAGAAAATAGCCCCCAAACCTCAAAAAAGATAACTCTGTTTTATTAAATTTCAGAATCCATTAGGTCTAGAATTTCGTAAAGCATTTATTTTGTTAAAGTCAATTCAAAGGTATCCGAAAGACAGAAAAATATCATCTGAAGAATTTAAATGACCCTAGAAATAAAAGCAAACACATTAGTCAAAAATTAGATTATTTCTTCCAGAGTCAAAATAAAAATAGAGTATATCAAAGTGTTTAAAACCCTCTGAAAAGAAGCACTGCTTCATGCATTGGATTCTGAGAACCCTGCTGCACATTACTCATTGGGAAAGATGTACTGTTCAAGAAGGGCCATGCACCAACATACCTTTGCACCCCCAATGAATGCTGATGTTTTCATAGCCTCAGCTCGGGAATCATAGACATGTGGATAATGAATTTTTTCAATGCTCCTCTCTCTCTGTCTACTTAGGACTGGCATACTTCGAGCATTCAGAAGTGCTAGTTCTCTGTGAGCAGAAAAATACCTGCAGTAATTCTGCCCATTTCAGGCTGCCATCACAAAAACTGAGCATAATATATTAAAGTCAGAACAGGAAATTAAAGAAAAAAATTTTACAGTGCTATTCTCTGGCACTAGTTAGACCAAAACCTTAAAACACACAGTTTAGATAAAATTCAGAAGGGCAATCCAATAAGTGCAAGGCTTTCCTAAAAGCAGTTTTGACTCTTTTTAAGCAACACAGCAACATGATTTCACAGTTAGATACCAATCTCACTATATTTTTCTCAGTACAAAATACAATAGCTTATTTGCTCCTTATCCTCTCCCTCCTCTACTCCTCCCACTACTTTCTAGCTGACAACTTGGAAAATAGTACCCATTAATCTTGAGAGAGAAAAAGAAAGATAGTTCTGATAGATTTAGTACAGACTTCATAAATCCTAAGCAAGTAGTGTGCATACAAGAGCTAAGAAAGATAGCCTACCCCACTAATCTGAAATTCCAGCCCACATAGATGAGATCAAGAAGATTCTCATTAAGCAAATCACTGCTTTCTTTCCTGAAAATTAGGTTTTCATATTAAAAAAAAAATCTACCCTTGTAATAAAACGTGACTTGAAGTCAGAATCACCTAATCACCAAAGCAAAATAGAAGAAAATAAACTGTTATGATATGTTGAAGTAGCAATTACAACAGAAGCATTTCTCAACTTTTGGGATTTATTACCTTTGCATCCGCAGCTCTTTGGGATCAAAGCACATTTGTCCTTCTCCAGAAACTTCTCCATCTTCCCCAGCTTGTTTTTCTTTTCTGGCATTTCGTTTTTCTTCCCGACGATATTGTTTCATTAACAACTTTTCTTGTTCAGACTGAATTGTGACTTGACAACCATAATTTGGTTTAGCATTTTCTCCTATAAACTTCTTGCACTGTTCTGCAACATGATAAGAGGTATGCATCTCCATAAGTACTGGATTCCATCTTTTTTCCCCAGTTTCATTCTAAAGGTTTGGGTTTTGATGTTTGGTTTCATGCTTGTTTTGGGAGTTTTTGTATGTGTATTATGTTTAAAAATAGTTGAGCTTTTTGTAGACTGTGCAGCAGTTGGCCTCAAGATACTTAAAAGTACCACCAGTTCATGTCCCAAAGACAGGATATTTAAAATACACTTAATCCTAAAGCAGGGGCTGGACTTGTAGCAAGAGGAACGACATTTTTTGTTTTCTGTATTTATAGTAACTTCATCTACAGTGGAAGTGCCACTTTGCCTCTTATCACTGCTCTTACATACATGCACTGATAAGCAGGATGGTGTGACAACAGATTAAACAGGGTGATTTTTTTTTTAAACAGGCTCTTCACTTAACAATTAGTGTATATATACTAGATAACATGATTGTATTGAAAGCATAGTCACAATGCAATTTCCCTGAACAAGTGAGAAAATCTATCCTACTCTACACAATCACAAGGACTCCTTCCTTCTACATCAATAAGCAGCAGGATTATCAAGAAATATCAGAACCACAGAACAGTAACAGTAAACAATAAATCTAGGGTAGCAGGGAATCCAAAAAAGCTCAGTTACATTCACCTTTCTGAGATGAGTACTAGCCCTGAAACTGAAGACACAACCAAGTCTTTTATATACAACAGAGAGATTTATTTTGTTTTCATTTTAACAATATTGGCGGTTTTAAATGCCATTTTTCAAAATTCTGCAGACAGATTATTAGTTTATATAGGTTTGACTGAATATTAAATACTTAACTCAGTTATGTTTCATATGTACTTCTGCAGCCAAATCTGAAGCGAAAAACTTGAAAACCTTGTTTCATCAAATAAACCCATTTGACTGAAATTTTGAACAATTTGTGCTGCTTAGTTTTCACCTACAGCAAGAGTGAAACTCCTACACCTCACAGCATGCATACTGGATAAGGCAATAATAACTTGTTAATAGCATTGAAAAATTTCTAATAAACTGTCAAAATGTCCACATTAATCCCATCATGTCTGCAGCTTTAACTCTCTCTCTCTCGTATTAAAAGGAGACAACAGTGGATTCCTGACCAAATTTGATTCAGACTGAACACACCAGGGTACAGAAATGTTACTTGATTTGTCTGATAAGCACAACAATCACCTTTACTGCCACAGAAGTAAAATACATAAGAAATAGCCAAATAACACCGCTTAATACAAAAAATGCAGTACATGCACAGTTTCTTGATTTGTGCTAATTTTTTAAAGGCACAAATTACTCAAAGTTGACTAAATTTCTGCAGGCAAAAATTAGTCCCTTCCACAAGTGAAGTTTTGGAAAGATAAGACTTCCCCATTAGAAATACCATTTTGATCAACTTATAAAGAAAAAAAACTTATTAAAATTAAAAGACTGAACTCAGAGCCAAGAGAATCCTTAATCTCAGAGAAGATACTTTGAGCATCGCTGACTTTTTTACCACAGTTAAAGAAGGATTCTCTCATCAGTGAAAAAAAGCATAAAATCAGCTATGCTTTTCTATTGTCTGAAAAACATAACATTGAAAATATTCTTCCTCCACATTCTAGAAGCAATTGCTGTGATAAATTTCACTGATGAATAATGAAGAATAATACAAAAGCTTCCAAAATACTAATTCTGCTAAGTGAGAAGAAAATACTCCTGTAGCTAAATTCTGTACATAGGAGAAAAATATATTAATTTTATTCCTACTGAATTCTATTCTACTAAAATTACATTTTAATTTTTTATTTGTTTACCTAAGAAGGGAAAACTATCAGGACAGAAAGTCTTGTTATATAGCAAGACATTCATCTTTGAAATCATGAACAGGTAAAACTAACAGTTGTTCTGATGAGTTCAGACCAACCATTAGCACAGACAGAGAAGAACTTCTAAACACTTGCTTATGTAATATTTAATTGAAGACAAACATTAAAAAGGGGTTATTTGCATTTTAAAATTACTGTGGAGATACATAAGTCCACCATTACTGGCTCTATTCACATTTTTCTAACTCCTTGTGCTGTGAACACACAATGGGCTGCATGGTGCTAGGTCCACATAAGATTTATCCCATGCCACAACCCATAAGCTATCAGATCTATTTTTGTCAGAGAAGAAAGTAATAAGACTTGTTTTAAAACAGTGATCTGTAAAACTTATTTTAAAATAATTACTCGGTGCAGAAAAATTAACTTATAAAAACAAAAATGACAGTACAAAACCTAAATCCCTTTTTTCCCCCTCACTTATTCATGCTTAAGCTTGACCTTATTATTTTCAGAAGTGGCTGTCACTGTGCTTTCTTTCCCCAAGGCCTACATTAGGCGACAGTACAAAGTAGAGAGGAAGCAGGAAAGCAAATGAGGAATAATAGATCAGATTATTTCCAGAGTAATCCATTAAAACAGGAAAAGTGCAACTGTTAATACATTCAAAATTTGCATGTGCCCATAGGCAGTTGAAAACTAAATAAACATATGCAATCTGTATTTGTTTCTTCTATATAATCAGACTTTCTTTGTTTAAGCCCAGAAATACATTCCTCTATTGTCTCCTGGGACTGTTTTGCTTGCTTTTTAATTACACATGGACAGTACTACTGTTGGAAATAAAAAAGAACAATTAGAAAACTACCTTTTACCTGATTTGCAACAAAAATTTTGTAGTCACTTACCTTGGAGAGCCTGGAACCTGTTATCATTTGCACAAGTCAAATATCTTTCCAGAATCAGAGATCTGTTCTGTAGGAGTTTCTCTATGAGTTCAAAACCTTCAGGGCCTAGCAGTTCAAATAACTACAAAGAAAATAAAGTCATAAGTCATATCCAAATGTACATGAATTTACAAATAGGACTGCAATATTTCCATCCTTGGTAACATCACATCTGTTGACAATATCTAACAAATTAATGAATTTCAACTCCCAGTAATTCAACCTAAAGGGTATAATTTCTAATACCAGATTCTCTATTACAAAAAGGGGGAATTACAGAAAGTTTTTAGATGGAAATATTTTAAAATCTGTGAATTTTGTTTATTAAGTAAAACTCACTTTCTCTTGGGAATTCTTGTATAAAATTTAACTCTTCTCATGACCAAACTTTACATGTCTTTATGGTTATTTACATATGCTGTAAATTTACTTTTCCATAATCTATGTAGATGAATCAAGAGATTCATCTTTCTCACAAAAGCTTTCTCATATCTCGACTTGGCTTCATTATAGTCAACAGGAGGTGTAGCCTACTGCATTTTCACAGGCTCATCGTACAAAAAAAAATAAATATCATAGATGTTTAGTACAGCAGGAATGTGAAGAAACAGCTGACACTAGTACTGACTTCACTCCATATTACTTGTACATTTAATCCTGTGTGTAATTCGAACACACAATGTCAGTGATGTACACCAGAAGAGAATTCTGTGCCAGTAAGTGATATTTTTACCCCAGTGATTTTCTTACTCAAATGATTATCTTGTAGCAGCTTAGAAAAACAGTTTCCTCTAAGTTCCATTTTCCACATAATACTGGGTTTTAACAGAAAAAAACCCCACCCAAAACATTAAAAGCACTTTAATCTCTATCTTATCTATAATTATTTTGTCAAAAATCAAAGCATTACAGTAAGCAGTGAGTTACTCAAAACCTATTCTTGATTTTTAATACTGCAGAAAACAATTTTTTCTTCATTACTTTCAATTTCAAACAGGGCAGTTTTTCCTTAGTGCTTTTCGAATTTGCTGCTAATATTATCCATATAACTTCAGGAATCTGGTAAGAATATAATGTATAATGTACTTTGATGTGATGTTCTATGAAAGAGTAAGACTTTGGCACTGTAGGATTCAAATTTTTCTGTTCTAACTATAAAAGGAGAGAGAGGTCTCTTACTGTCCTGTATTTAATTTGACAGCTCCTTAACAAAGAGTTTTTCTTTGGCTCTCTATGACTACTGCCCTTGGGGAACACCTTGAAATAACTTTATGTTGCCTCTTCATGTATTTGCAAAATTCTGAACAGCACCAATGGCATGAAATCAATGATCCCTTTTTTTTGGGCCAATCTGTACTTTGTAATACAAGCTGTCATTTAAAAATAAGGGAGGGGAAAAAAAAGAAAAAAGTGTTACTCCAGGCCCTCAGGGGTTTCTAGGAAAACATAAGGTTTGTGCAAATTAGTACGGTTATGGTGCAGTTTGCAGAGACCATGAACTAACAGCTGAAAGGTATAAAGTCTTGTATTTCTTTCATTAGAGCAACCAGTGATGGCAAACTGGAGAAACAATCTCTAGAAAAAGTAAAATAAGAGAATATAATAAATGTGGACAAAGAGAAGATTTTCAAAATTAACAAACTAGAAAAATATAGAGCAGGGAACTTCTGGTTAAACATCAATTCTGCTGTCAGGTATTTCAAGCTATGGTGGATTTCCCTTTATCCAGCCTTCACTAGCACTCATCATTAATTCTTCTACTTTGCATAGCTATTTACTGTCACTTTACAGCTACATTTTAAGTAATATTATCTAAAGCTATAAGATGACCTTGTTTTTATGTTTCAAAAGAAAGTAATTAGTACTGGTAAATTTGAGTAGGTATTTTCCAGGGTCAAATGCTTAAGACAGGGAGGGAAAAATAATCACCAAAGCAAGAAGAAAGGAAACGTATTTGAAATAGCTTAATTGTATAAAGAACTGAACACAAACTTGTCTCGACTTGGCTAATGATCTGTTCCATATGGAATACCAGCAACACATGGAAATGAAATTCTTTCAATTCAGCCAGATCTGGGCTCAATCAAGGCAGCAGACACAATGTAAGCACATTCAGATTAGCACGTTGCTCCCCCAAAACCCCCAAACTCAATCTCACTCCACCACCATCACCATCAGAAGACAAATAACACACTAGTTCCTAAAACATCCAATGTAGATCTCTATCTTTTACAGGACTCCAAAACATCTCCCTCACTTGAAGCTGTTAGGAACAATCTAGAAAAGCATCAGTCAGAAAAGATGGCATTTGCTGAGGAAATAAATAATTTCCCCCTCCTGTTTTTGCAATATATTCTGAAACAAAAACCATCCATATCATACTCTTCATTCAGTTAGAACAGCAGAACCTCACAAAGAAGCAGCAATGTTACATAATGCATTCTACTTCATGATCTCTGACCATGAGGCAAAAGTTCCAGCCCCAGTGTGACAGGGGCTCAATGGGAGGGCACCAAGGTGAAATTGGACATCCTACTCTCCAGGCAGTCTCTCCAGACAGACTGCTCTACCAGTCAGAGAGAGCAAAACCCCTACAACATCACGTGACAGACTCTGCAATACCTGTGTGGTGAAAGTCACTCCATTTTGCCTTCTTGATGGGCGGACAGATACTCATTCGCTACCAGCAGTTTGAGAACTGTCTTGGTCACCTAATTAATCTTGCTGCTGCCTGAATATAAAGGAGGTTTTCAGGACATTTTAAACAGCTAAGACAGAGTAAGCTCATTGCTCAAGAATGAGGGGAAGAAGAAAAAGAATACAGAAGACCAGAAGCAATTACCTGTTCTTATTGACAAGATGTCTCCCACACTCACCAGAAGCCTGCCAGAGCTCCTGGGTGGAAAACAACCACTGAGAGCTAAACTAAGTAGAAGTACTGAGAGACAGAGAACAAGTTACAGAGCAAGATCTGTCACCACCTACCACTGATGGGAGCAACAGTGACAATGCTAGAAAAAGTTTGCGAAGAACAGAAATAACTAAACTTGAGAACTTGCAAGACCAACATATTATTAATATTCATATTTGTACACACTGCAGCAGTAATTCATTGCTTTCTAATTAAGGTATTAATAACTATCACAGAATGCTGATGTTTCAAAGTACAATTCTTAACCTTATAATTTTTTGACCTTATGAAAACACGTCCATGCAGGAGGCTTATTACTATCAAAATCAAAGTGGGATCATGAGAAGTAAAATAAGCCCATAAAAATACCTTCCCCCCACCCCTTTCTCCTTCCCAGCTCTACCTCCTCTCCCAGTGATGCAGGGAGACAGGGAATGGGGGTTATGGTCAGTTTATCACCAGTGGTTTCTCCCACTGTGCAGGGAAATCAGTCCTTTTCCTGCTGCACCATGGGGTCCCTGCAAGGGGAGACAGTTCTCCAAGAACTTCTCCAGTCTGAGTGCATCCCATGGGCAACAAAACCTCAAACTGCCACAATGTGGGTGACTCTTCCATGAAGTGCAATCTTTCAAGGACAAGCTGCTCCAGCCTGGATTGCCCACAGGGTCACAAGTCCTACCAAGAAACCTGCTCCAGCATGGGCTTCTCTCTCCATGGGTCTGCAGGTCCCTGCCAGGAGCCAAATGCATGATAACTTTTCATCTTAGATACATTATCACAGAGGCGCTACCACCATTTCTATCTGGCCCAGCCTTGATCCACAGCACATCCATCTTCGACTCTGCCAGATATGGGAGAAGCTTCTGGCAGCCTCTCACAGAAGCCACCCTTGAAGCACTCCCCACTACTAAGGCTTGGCCATGTAAAGCCAGTCCATCAGGGTAGGTGCTAGACTTCCAGATTTGATATATATTCTGGCCTGAAAAATCAACACCCAAGACCCTGAGAAAAGGAATCTGGTGAATATTCATAGCTGACTTTCTATTAAGTTATAATGAGATAAACTAGACAGTGGTCAACAGATGGAGAGGCTGTGTGTCAACCAGCAGTTTCTTGAATCCCGGCCAAATTATTACACTCCTTGAAGTCAGGTAAAGCCAAAAGGCAGCCATGACTACCTTCACTAACAAAGGTCCCACATGACTTCAGCTACTACTTCATAACCATAAAGACATAGATGAGTGAGATATATGGTCACTGATATTTGTTGGAGTTATTTTTACATTTCATTTTATGTGCTTAATATCTGGAAGAAGGCGTATTGAGTAATCAATGTAGGAACAAAAGGACAAGATGTGTCATATTGCAGTAGAAAAGTGAGGCAAGGTTCCCATGCAAATGATTTCTCCTGAATATATGCTAGCTCTATAGAAAAGCCAAGGAGGCAGACAAGAGTCTTACATATAGACAGCAGTCTATCTGCTAGAGTTACCAGAAAGGAGTTGGACCCCATTGAGACACATGACATAGCAACGTTTTTCAAGTAAGGCTCAGCCGTAAAAAAGTACATCTTTATGTTCAAGACTGGAACAAGATCTTACTCTGAATGTTAAATAGGTACTATTCTCCTTTCAATTCTATAAAGTAAAATTTACAAGGAGCTTCAGAGGTCCTCAAATATGAGGCACAGAACTGTGAGTAATACTTTGACATCATAAACTACCTGCCATCACAAGGGCATTTTCTTGACTTCTACATTGTCCTTGAGGTGGGAAAAAGCCCTATAAATCTCAGAAAATATTTTGTTTTACAAGTGTTCACAAAAATAGACTATGAACAGTCCTAGTACATTGCTTGAGTCTTAGTACTGTTCCACAGCAATAAATGAAACAGAAACCCAAATTCAGTCAACCCATGGCTGTCCTCTGTACTTTTATATCCTAACAGCAGGTCTTGGTTACAGAGTCCCACCTACACAATTAATTGCTATCCCTGCATTTTGTGGTTTGTTTGCAGATGATATTGCTTTACAAGGCATAGTTTTCAAACAGCTGTGGAAGAATAATCACCATAGCAAGATCTCAAGTTACTTCTGTCCTAGTAGCACTGAAGCAACTGAAATGATTGCTTCATTAAAAAAAAATTATAGGGTAAATAGAACATTTTTCTTGGGCTACAGGCTTATTGCAGAAGCTGTCTGGATATAGTACCTAGTATACTGCTTAAAAAGATTCAGTAGCCAAAACAAGGACATTGAAGATAGAGGGGTTTTTTTAATATGAAAAATTCAATACAAACTTCATGGATATAATATACATGCTGATTGCTAATTACTACTGTGCTGAAAGGTAAGAGACTATCATCCCCTCTAACAACTACAGACTATAGAAGAACACTTCGTTCAAAACCAAATCTCAAATGTTTCATCTTTTCATGTTTCTTGCAGGTTGATTAAAATGAGACAAGCCAGATAAAGCATGATTTCTTATCATTCTTATTAATAACAGGTATTAGGTGTGTAAGACAGTAATTCAGCTCTCAGATCTGCTTTTCTTTTTTTAAAGCTTGACCTTTTTTAATAAAACACCCATTACATTTAGTCCATCTATACAGAAATGATCTTCCAACCCTACAAACCACCTAGGAGATTCAGCAGAGTCTAACAAAGCTCAGCTTAACTGTACCAGTCTCACAACAAATAGAACAGTAACCAGACACTTCAAGCCTTCTTAAGACAAGTTGTTAATGTGTGTGTCTGCACGTGTTTGCTTTTCTGATGGCTATTCCTCGACACAGAGGCTGGAGGACTCTCATATTGCAATCTCACTGAGCACAGCAATCAGATAAGGCAGAAGAAGCAAATATTCTAAGGAACAAGGAGCCCCTGGTTCTCAGGCAGCCTCCAGTGGGATCAAACACCAGCTTCGAGAGGATCAATGAAGTTACTCCTTTCCTCATCAGAGAGGTCTTAAAGGTCTGTCTGTGAATTAGTTAGCTTGACATTTTTTGATTTTACTATCAGTTGGCAATTAGAAGAACATAATTAACAAAAAATTTAGAAATAGGCATTTTTACTCAACGTTGACATGTTCACTTTTCCCATTACTGCATTTGCAGTGCAACAAAATCTGATGGAAATCTGGTCTTCATTATGGGACACATTTTTAGTCCAGGAGTACAGGTACAACAAAGACATGGCCAATTACTCTTTTTAATACCATCTCTCCTTGGCATATTGGGATTATGCTCTATTTTTATGTATTTCTGTACCAACAGATGACTGTACAATTTTATTCCAACTAGTAAAAATATATGAATCACAGCAAGCAAAACTACAAAAATAGTATTAAAACATGAAAACAAATGTCTTAGAAGACTCAGCCTACAGGTACAAGGCTTCTTTTAAATCAAATTGAAATCTATAGTTAAAACACTGAAATTGATCAGTTACAGGAAGAAAAAGGCATTTTTCTTACAACAAAGCTTAAAAAGCCAGACTATCAGATTGAAATTGTATGTCAATATTGCTTAATAGGCCTAAACCTATTTATTTGACTATCAGTTTTGATTACATAGAATTCTTTACTATTTGTCTTATAATAAAAAAATAGCACAATCTGTCACAGCCTAATTTGAATTTGATGAAAATCTTCCTCCAGCTCCTTGTGCAAATCCATACTAAAACCGCCTACCATATCTGAAAAAGAGACAAGCACAAAATCACAAAAATCTTACCCAATTTTCTCAATATTTTTTATGTGAAGATAAGTAGACAGTAGAGCTCATCACCACCATCATCAAAGTTTTAACAGAAATTAATTAGAAACTTAGATGCACTTATTTTGAAAATTTCAAATACATAGCTACAAGGCAACTTCCCCCAGCTTATTTAGCCTGAAGACTCTGGCAATTAGATATAATGTCAAACAGCAGCTACAAACAGCAGACTACTGACTTGCCTTATGAAAAGGAAACCCTGAAGACAAATTGAAATGCAGAAAACCTCACTGTTATATGATTCCTTAAACTAGTGTTTATCTTCAAAACTATTCTGGGATAAGCTATTAATGATTTTTGACATTAAAAGAAAGTCCTGAAAATAGATAACCACTGCACTTGCCACTTTTCTTACCTGTAGATACAGGTAAGGGCAAGGAATTTTGATATTACCCACAAGAAAACATAATTTAGAATCAATTTGGGATTTTTTTAGGAATGAGGATTTAAGAAACTTCTAAAATGGCAGTGGTTAGCACAGAATTCTATTCTGCAAAAGGCAAAAACCTGCAGATTATCTCGAAGGGCAGCAATTTCCAAACCTGCCCATTCAGGAGGAGGACTTGGCTGAGTATGGATCCACCACTCCAATGTGTACTGACACAGTAAAACAAAATACCAGCAAGCTGAGGAGTTGGTTTCTGTTGCTTAACAGAGGTGAATGACAAAGAGTAGCAAGGGACACTACTACTGGAAGTTTTATCCTAATTAGGATAGGCAAGTCAGAACTTTAATATTCTCTGCTGGACCCAGCAGGGATACCCAGGGAAATGGGCTGTGGCCACCAACCCCAGGTTGTGAACTCCAGCACCCTGAGCAAATAAACACACAAATGGGTGAGAAGAAAACAAGGAAAGCTTTGGCCTAAACAGTATTTTATATCACTTTATGAGTGTGCAGGAAAAAAAAAAGGATTTTGGAAGACAGATTATTTTAAAGCCTGACTTTCAAGGAAACCAGGGCTATCACATCACTGTGCATTTGGCAGGGCATGAATTAACAAGTGGTAAGCCTCCTCAGTACTCAGTACTTCCAGTTTTGACAGAGAGACAAAGTGAAGATTTGAATGACTGCTCTTTGTGCCTCCTGCCCTCATTCCCTGGCAGGCTGCAGCAGGAGCTCAGTGGCACTGGCACGCACCAGTGAGCACCAGCAAAGCACCAGGCACAAACTCTCACTCAGCCAGCAAAGCTGCAGTGCTCACTGCAACAGAAACCAGCCCTGCAGGAAACCTGGCCCCGCCACTTCCACAGATAAAGCAGCTCTGGGCTAGGGATTTCTTTGTGGGTTTTCTCCCTCCCCACCCTCCATAAAATCATTTGGAGGAAGGTGATTTTGTGCCTAGTTAATAAGGGACCTCTAGTGTTTCATGCGCCATCTCACTGCATTTCTTGCAGAACTCATATTTCTTTATGTCTCTTTGTGGATGTGAGAAGAACTCATCATCAAAGAAAATAAAAAAGGAAAAGTTCCATCAGCTACAGACTAGCTTTCTCTAAAAAAAGATTGCATTAAGTTTAATAATCTATTGAAACGGATTCAAAAGGTATCATTAATAGATCAAGCCTCATACTGGCTCAAAGATACAACATGCTTTCTCTCAATACTAAACTCAAGAGTTGACAGGAAAGAGGAAAAGTTACTGACAGGAAGGACAGTGAACAGCTCTCAGCACCAGGATTAAGCCTACCACTTCTTGGCTCACTCTGTGGCTCTTTCATCATTTCTTAAGTTCCATCCCTAAAAAACAGCACTCAAATGCCATTCAATTGGGTTTTTTTATGAAGGGAGACAGCGTGGTTCTGTTTTCATACAAAGAAAAAGTTTCCCATCGTCTGTGGGGTTTCAACAGTCCTTGGACAACAACAAAGCTGTATACTTCTAGATTTAAAAAAGAAGTCCACAACTGAAAAAGGGGAAAAATGTATCCAAAATAAGGATTATTTTCTCTACATGAAAGGGGAGCAGATAAGCTCTATGGTCAAGAATAATGAGACCCAAGCTTTCTATTGTCTGTATATAAAACTCTTGGTAATGTTAATAAAATTACAAAGAAAATATGAGCTTGAAAAGCCAGTCTCATGCCAAGTTAGAAGCTTTGATGATAAGATAAAGATAAAACACCACAGGGGTGATCCACATATGCCTGTACTTTCCCTAAATGGATACTGCTTTTATGAGCAAGGCAATGGGGAATAAGCTTTGTGATATGTTAATTTGTTAGGGCTAGAAAGTCATTACACTGAACAAAAAGAAATGCCACTTTGACACTTAAAACCAAACATGTTTTATGAGACAAGTTGTTTTGACATCAAAATATCATATGTCATGCGAGGGTACACACACACAAAACTGAAAGCTAATGTCATAATTTCATGGTACATTAAGAAAAATGAAGATTAAGGTACACCAATATATTATCATATGCCAAGTTTTCATGTGGTGTTGCACACACATAGCAATGAACATTTAAATAAGCTGGTTTTAAGTCAAAATGAATGTTAAATTGTAGCTTTTGGAAATGTTCTCTCAAAGGAGCCTCACAACAAGAGCTATTCCACTTCCTTATTGATTTTAACTAAGAAATAATTATAAGAACAGCTTGAATTTTCTACTGTGTATCAATTTCTATAGTAAACTTGTGTGTGAAGAGTTATTAAGAGACAAACCTAACAAATGAGTAAACAGTTACATGAAAGGAATACAATTGCAACAGAAATTTAGTCTGACCTCAGGAATGTTCCTTGGCAAAAATCTAAATTGTCTAAAGACAAAAGAGTAGCCACATTGCTTTCAGATAGGTTTGGAGATGAAATTCTAGGTAAGTTCAGGAAGAATACAGACAAATAATGACAGAGTAGAAAGTATTAAAAATTACTATTAAAAAATGCCTTGGCTATGAGCACTTCCTTTTCTTCATTATGCTTCAGATACTTAAAAGACTACTGCATATTGCTCTTCCATGTTTTCTGATAAGCCTCTTATCTCTGATACCGGAGCGAAAGATTCATAACCACTTGTAAACATTTAGATAAGGATCCTAGATAAGTTTCCTAAACTTATAGCTAACCTTACAATCATGGGTAGATTAGTAACAACCACAATAAGGACTGGCTGAAGAGTTCTTCTCCAGGAGCAAATGATGAACATTTCTGTAAATCAGATAAGACTTCCATTTCTTTCCAAAACAAGCCATTTTTAAGTTTTGAATTGCCTTATATGATTTTCAAATAACATTTTAACTATCACTTCAGACTTTGTCCAATACTGTAAAAACTGTACCCAGTGAACAGTGGATCAAAAATAATGAAAAAATAGTATCAGCAGCAGAAAGCATGTAACAGATACAGGGACATGTCAATACAACTTGTGAAAATTTCCATTACTAAAGAGCACTAGTAGCCTAGCCATAGCCTACATAAAACTGGCAATTGAATATTTATTGAAAAAATACCAATCAACAACTGATTCTCAGTGGCTGTTTAAAGCCCTTACAGGCTACTGAGCAGCCATGTCCAAATGGAGCAATTAGGTCTCTTACATCATCCTGAAGGACATCTCACAAGGAGTAGATAATTGCTTTTTGTTTAACAGCTCTGAAAGTTGGTTCTCATGCACATTTTTTTGGTTAGTGCAACTTGTACTGGAACTGGAAACCAACTTCCCTGGAATCTGAAAGTTAACTGAAACTCTTGGTGAGATTGTTCTTGCTAAGATGAACCAACAGTATTCATGAAACGTTTGGTTTGTGCTGCCAGTCTATTGCTGCCTCCCTCCCTCCTCCTGAGTGCCTTTTCCTGCAAGCCACAGTCCACTGATGCACTCCTCCCACACTAAATACATTTGTATTACTGCTACTTCTTCGCATCAAACCAGACTGGCAATTATTTTTTTCTTTTTTCATTTCCTCGGTTTTCCATGCTTTATTTCACATGCTAGCTTCTATATGATGGACCTCCTGTGAACCTTTTTCCAATTATTTCAGCACCTTCTATATACTGTAATGATGAAGTCATCTCTTGAAACTGCTTTCTATCAGTAAGCATTCTATATTAACACATTCTCGATTTAAGATCAACCAAAAAACGTAGTTGTAATACTGGAAGTATCTGGCAGTGCTTACAATGAAGACCTTTAAAGTCTTTACAATGCAATATAAACATACAAATGCTGCTGTCTTTAAAATATGTTCAGTCAGAATAAAATTGTGCTTCTGGTTTTTGAGGTCTTCTAATGTATCTACATAGCTGGATGAATATTTGTTGCAGCTGAGAAGCCTGTAAGGGCATTTTGGAGGTCAGCTGCCTGATACAGGAATGCTTAGTCATGGTAGTCAGACCTGGTTGAAGACTGCCTTTTGCTCTCAGACCCTCTCCTATCTCCCTGTAAGACTATTGGCTACTGTTACCCTGACCTTACCATTGGTCCATTTACAAAACCCTCAAACCCTATAAAAACCCCTTAACAAGGGCCAGGAGTTAGAAGATATCCGTCCCTGGACCCTTCACAGAGCGGCATTAAACTTCCTGTGGAATAATCTACATGGCGTCTTCTCATCTCTCTCCCGCGGTCTGCCTGAGTGGCTTACAAGGAAGCTGATCACTACATAAGCTGATTATCATTGCTATAGCTGATCAATCACTTGCTGAGCTATCACTTGCCTAGAGCTGTATCACTGCTTGCTAAGCCAGCCGGTGAAGCCTTGCAGCCAGCCCAGAATTCTTAAGGGTGAGTGGGGCCTTGAGGTACTGCTCTATCCAGGAATATCTGTGGCTAACAGGGTCAGGCTGACCCTGGGGACTCCAGAGAAAAAGGCTTCAAATATTTTTTTGTTTTCAGCATCTGCATTTTTTTAAAGAATGACAATTTAAGTTGCATGTCAAGCTATTCAACATTATAAATTTGATTACTTAGAGCAAGGAGAATCAGTAGACTCCTCCTTCTAGAATTCCACTTACATATTCCACTCAGCTTGTTTCCACAGTTTTGTTTTGCCCTCTAATAAACTCAACATGAGCACAGAAAAGTTTAATCATGACTTCCACGTGACAAAATCAAGTACTACAACTTTTTGCCATTCTTACAGGTAGTGTCCACAAATTTAATCTTCACAAACTGAGGTCTTCAATAAACATTGCTGAGTAATACAAAATAGTAATATACAACTATCTATACAATAGAAGGCATTTATACTGTATTTAATAGAATAGTAATATAAGATGCTGAAGCACAGAATGCTTTTGCTGCATTTCTGCAGAGTTCATGCCTAGCTCCAGCACAACATTAACATGCTAAGATTAGAGGCCTATAGAACTTCTGCAACATGATAGAAATACACAAATGAGACATTCAGTTTTGACATCAAATATCCAAGATTTTCCCTGTATTAATGCATATTTGAAAGCTGTTTCACAAAATCTTTTATATTTCCACAATAAATATAATAACTCATTAAAAATTGTTTATATTATGAACCAAAGTCAAAGGTTTTTTACAAAACCCCCAAATCTATTTTGCTTTTTGAACAAAAAGCTTGCTGTAGGACTAGTCTCTGTTCACACGAGTATTCAGTGTTTGTTACATGGTTTATGTTGTTATTACTACATCTGCTTATATCAGTTTTTCAAGACTATTTTATTAACAGTGTAAAATTCAGCAGATTAATTACTCTTTACCATTTAATCTAGTTTAACCAGTCAGTGTGTAACCAGATACCCAGTTCATCTGTGGGAAAGTCTCATAAAAATGCCACAGCACCATAACATCTTCTAAGTGGCAAAATTTTCTCAAGCAACATGGAAATACATGTTAGTGCAATCCTATTTTGTAACAGTGCTATTTTGTTGGCTGTGGGTGTATAATACCAGCTACATATGGTTCAGAAAGCACCTCTGCAAAATAACTTAAAACATATGCATAGACTAGGACAAGCAGTAAAAACCCCCACCTTCTGAAATCAATGAAAAAATCTCCAACTGATTTTAATGATGCTCATTTTTTATCCCAGAGGTCTTGCGTTTGCGCTTACACACAAATAATTATTATTTTCAAATATATTAAATTTTCCTGTTTCTTACACTTGGACAATCACACCAGCCATTTCACCACTGACTTCAGTTTCTGGCCAATTTAATTTTCTCATTCCCTAACAAACTGTTTACTTATGCTTCAGTATATAACGCTATGTATTACATTGCAGAAGGTGCTTCCCACTAAATTTTCTAAAAATTATGTATTAACTCTACTTATATTGTCCTCAAGTTCTGCCAAATTGCATTTTGACATCAAAGTTGACTTTCTTCCCCTAATAGTGGCTTAATGAAAACAGTGCAGGGAAAATAAGCAGCCTTGTGCTGGGGTCTCAGAGCACCTTTGGTTCTGCTTCAGATGAGTTAGGGAAGCTGTGGCTGGGAGTCCTACACCTGAAGAGAAGAGCAGCAGAAAAGCCAAGCTTTGGCTTTGACAGGGAACAGATCTCTGGGAGCAATGAAGCATACACAATTACACAGATGTGCCGAGCTAGTGACAGGTAAAACTGAGTTTTCGGTATCAGAGCATTTGGAGGAGCCAAGGCTTTGCCAAGTCCAAAACCTGGCATTCTAAAAGCAGCAAGAAGCTGACACTTCGGGTCCTATTTTGCTTAAGAAAAGCAAAGTAAACATCTACTTTCACACCTGCACACTGTACTTTTCTGATGGCGAAGGTCAGCTTGTAACTAGGGAAATGGCTACACAGAACATGCAAACAAGCTCCACTTGCCCTCTGAGCCAAGCAATAGTATTAGGCAAATATTGAGTCAGAGCCAATTGCATTGTGCAGTGAAACCTTTCTTGAAAGCACTTCTGTTGGAGTATACACAGCATGTCAGATGAATGATCTCAAAACTAGCACCTGAAAAAAACACTTGTCTTCAAAACCATGAAATACTAAAGTACTTTTCACAGTCCATGCCATAACATGAACTGTGAAGAGTTCAGAGCTCTTAATATAAATTACATATTCAGACTGCTCAGGGAATTGCTCTCAATACTGACCTGAGAATTATTAAACTGAATTCAGGTTTAAAAATGTAAGCTAAATATTTCTCAGGTCATTAGAGTTTTGGATACTAATAGTTAGAATATACAGTTTTTATGTGCAAATGTTACACTGAAAAGCAATGAGCAAGATGTAAAGAGAGAACAGGGTCTGCAGTGTTTGCTACTGACAAGCCCCCTAAGCCACTAGCAGGAAACAAAATCTAAAAAGTTTCCTAGTTTTATTCTAAAACAAAATGCTTGTGGTGTTGTGCAATGTTGTATAAGCTCTTCTATTCAGTTACCTGAAGTAGTGAATAAGTGTGTGCAGTCTGCAGGAATTAAAAGAAATATTTTGTAGCTGGTGTGCATTATGAGCTCTAAAATACACTCCTTCTTACTGAACTGCATTTCAGCGTCATCTCAGAGTCTCATGCTTGTCTTAGCTTACATATAGAAAAAAAATTAAATGTTCACATAAATAATGCCAGGCTTTTAAAGGGTATTAGAAATGTAGTCACGTGAATTAAGACTTTATGTAATTTTCTCTTAGAAGAATAATGACCATTACAGATTCCTGTTTAATGCAAGAAACTAAATGAATTACTTTTCTGGACAACAAATGTCTGTTATTTAGGCAGATACTTAATTTAGGAGACCAATTTAACACATCTGAAATTGAGGTCACTTAAAAACCTAATTGAGATTACTTGCAACACAAGGACTATTTATTTCCTGTATACCATAATTCATTAATTAAGTTACACATAAGGTTAAAATGTAAGTACTTAAAGAGACACACTCCACTTGCTTATTATGAGATTCTACTAATAACAAACTTGTTACAAAACAAGAAGCTTTTAATTTAAGCAAACCCAAACATATTAGGATACAGGATTGATTTTTTGCTAAGAAACTCATCAGGGAAAATCAAGACTTAAATTAATATGGAACTATTAGGTATAAATATACAAATTTTCTCCAAATACATCTATTTTTTCATTTGAAATGACAGAATCATGGAATGGCTGAGGTTAGAGGAAACTTCTGGAAGTGATCTAGTCTGCTAGGTTGGAGATTCCATGACCTCTTGAGCAAACTGCTCCTGTGTCTGACAGCACCAGATAAAATAAGTGATGGTAATCTAAGAACTGTGGGGCTTTTTGAAAGACAGTCATGATAGGGGAAGGTGGTATTTACCCAGCCTTACAATACAAAATTTTCCTTGTAAGCACTGTGTAACACCGATTAGAGTTTTCCCTGCAAAACATCTAGAAAACATAACAGTGAATATTATGCAGGAAAATTTAACGGGTCTTATCTTTATCAACCCATCAGTTTTTAGAGTAACATACTACTCAATATTTAAAGATAAAAAGCTTTCTGGAAAAAAAAGGTCAACTGTACCTGAAGGGCCATAAAAATATTATCCACTATCTCAAGCTTTTTAGGTACCATTCTGCTCAGAATTAATCACACTGACGAGTCCCAGTTTACTGCGACTGATGTGCCCTATGACTTGCAAACTGCAGTGGAAGGCTGCTACTCCTATTGCCAAATCTGTCCATTATGTTTTGGTTTAGACAGGAAGAATTTTTAAAAACAAAGTATAGTTGCTGCAGGCTGAAGGATATACAGTTTAAGAAATGCAACTTAGCTTTTAAGTGTCAAGAAAACACACTGAAATCCAAGAATCTCATTAAGTTCAATGAGGACAAGTAGTCCAGGGGTGCAGCACAGGCTGGGATCTACCCATGTGGGGAGCAGACCTGTAGAAGTGGAGCTGGGGGTCCCAGTGAACAACAAGCGCAATGAGTGTACATTGTGCTGCTGTGGCAAAGAAGCCAATGGGATGTTGGGTGGCATCACAAGGGCACCACCAGCAGAGAAAATGAAGTCAATCTCCCACCCTACTCAGCGCTTGCCAGGCCACGCCTAGAATACTGTGTTCGGATTTGGTCCCTTCCATATTACAAAGATGTGGGCAGGCTGGAGAGGGTCAGGAGAAAGGCCACAAAGATGATCCAAGGCCTGGCAAGCCTGTCATGTGAGGAAAGGGTGAGAGAACTGGTTTGCACAGTCTTGAGAAATCAAGGCTTAGGGAAGACCTCATCACTGTGTTCTAGCACTTAAAAGGTGCCTGCCACAGAAGATGCAAGAATCCTACTTAGAAGGATTCCCATGGAAAGGACAGGGCAATAGGTACAAGTTAATGCTGGAAAGATTTTTATTGGACACAAGAGGAAGATTTTTTCACAATGAGAAAAATCAGTCATTGGGATACTCTTTCCAGAGATGTGGTGGATTCCCCAGCACTGAGCACTTTTAAGAGTCAGGTGGGCAGGGTGCTGATCTTGTCTAGACCACACTTTTGTCACGGACGGTTGGACCAAATGATCCTTGAGGTCCCTTCCAGTGTAGTGTTCTGTGATTCTATTTATTGGCTCATGTCCCTACACCAGGAAATAATATAGTGTATTTTCCTTTGCAGGTGTCCAGGCATGTTTTTGATTTTGAGTTCCATGGACCAGCTGACTTCACTATCTAGGTCCCTCACTATAGTACAAATTTCCCTTTTGAAAGGAAAATTTTGACTCTTCAAAGTTACTAACAATATTTTAATTCAGTTCAATTTTAAAATTAAGATTAATTTTTTCTACACTTAAAATATTATTTTGGATATAAGGATAAAGTGGTTAAAGAGAAAAGAACATGGATATAACTGATGGCACCGAAGCTAGGAACCAAATTCAGAGTTCACTGTTAAAACAGCTTGGGTGCAATGTAATTTTTCATAAATCATCAGAAACTGACATGAAATTGTAGGCCAGGGATCACACATCTACAGAGGCAATAGCACAGTGTATAAGAAAATATAAATATGATTGGAGATAAGTTAAAGGGATATATTTGGAAAAGAATCAAAAAGACATTCAGGTAACTGGCAAATGGCATAAACAGCATGGGCACACTCATGATACATCATTTGGTCTAACACTTCATTATAGAAAATGAATAAATAGCAGTAGTCTCACATCTGGACTTCATTTAAAACATTGCAATTTTCCACATGAGGACTTGTTAAACTTGTGAAGATGAGCATTAATATAAGAATTAAAAGTTGGCAAGGAACTGCCTGAAGGGTAAATGAAAGGAAAGGCAGTGTTTAAAAGGCATAGCATCATCTGGAAAGGAAGTTATAAGCACAGTTCTCTGGTACTCATTTTTAGAAATGCTTTGGAAAAAAAAAGAAAAAGGACAATTGTATCACAGCACAGGAAAAGTGATCATAAAACCAGCCAAATAAAGTAAAAAAAGCAGAAAACAAGGGTTCTTTTTAAACACACAGGCAACAAAAAAAATTTGGGACAAATTTTTCCACATTCTTTTGTTAATGAGTCTTCCTCAGTTTAAGATACTGTATCACTGAGTGAAAAGATTCCTTCTAGATTCTGTGAAAGTTTAAACAGATTTTGCTTTCCTTTACTCTCCCATACTTTTGCAAAAAGGCAGATGGCACACACAGAGGAGCTTCCTGCCAGTTCATTGAATTGACAAGTTAGTTAAGCTCCCCTTGTTCTTGATCCCATGAGCATCTACAGGTTCAACCAACAAAGCATATTGGCAGACGTGTGGTGGGATTAAGGTAAGGCAACAGAAGCAATGTAGATGAACTCATGCGGAGAAAAAGAAAATCATTATATTGCTACCAGTGACAAAGGCAGCTAAAGAAAACTTACAGGCAGAAGCCTGAGAGACAACAGGGGTCCACTTAAGAAGAGACTGGGGAAAACTGTCTAAAAGTCTGTTCCTACATCAAGCATTCAGAGGTACACAAACATCACACTGGAAAAAAATTCCTACTTAACGAAACAACAAAATAATCAATATATTAACTTCCATTCTGAAATAAGTATGAAAAGAACTCAATTTCAGTAATAAAGCAATAACCTTTTAGCTGTAATGAAGAGCATATTACTGGATTGAACTAATAAGGAACACATATAGGAAGATGTGCTGCCCAACTCATGACCTCTTTTTTTCATCATATAAAACCTATATTCCACAACTTGTACTTTTCTGATTTCAGGTCTACTTTGATTTGAAATTAATGTTTTTCAGCCTTGAAGGAAGGATTGAAAACCTTCAAACTCCACATTACTTCCTCCTGGCCTCTTACTGTAGTTTTTACTACCTGACTATTCTCAGGTGCTTATGACAACAAGGAAGAAAATATCTCACATTTTCAGTTGAAGTGATGAATACTGAATTATTTTTAGGAATGAAACAAAAAAACAGTGTTTGCTTCACACCATGACATTTTGCAATGCAACTGGATTATATTTACTGATAGAAACCCTGGATGCCACAGTATGTGTATATGCTAACCTCTTAATGCAGAGAGCTGGAAACAGTCACAACTAGAGAGCAGACAAAAAAAGCCTTGTGCCTGGGCTTTTAAATGGGCAATTAAGTGCATCATATATAGAGATAAGTAAATATATACTATTACATAATGCTCAAACTACCGCTGACAATGTAGTTTTCTTGAAACAGTTCTGCTGTTTCATATCTTAGCCTAGTGTTCTTTTAGTCATTTATACAGCATTTAAAGTGATTTTGTCTGGGAAACATCAATTAATCTAATTTGCTAAATGACATTAATATTCTTAATTTTATTTAGGCAAAGTTCTTACCTTGTCCCAAGAAGAATAAAATGCATGATTTTTCAAAATGGATGCGGTATTAATATGATCTTACCACAATTTTGTTTGCATTTCCTTTTTTCACCCTAGTTATTTTATCTCTACAGGAAATATCTTCCTGTTTTGTTATGATAAAGGGTAAGGTACCTCTGCCTTAGTGTAAAAATAGAGACAGGTATTTCCAAAACAAAAGTCAGAAAAATTTTGCAGATAAAGTAGACAAGAGTTCACAGAGGAAAGACATACACCCTCTAAGAACAGTGTGGTCTAATCAGAGGGACTAAACTCTTCCAACTTTTTCCTGGTTACCCTGGGAGGTGCTAGGTGGCAAAGCTGCTAAAATGTTCCCAGATGGCTCCAGTCTTCATTTATCATATACTAGAAACTGAGGGCTCAAATTGAGGAATGCACTGAATACTAAGTTTTAATCAAATATAAAGATAAAAAACCACAACAGTTATTAGCCAAACTCTGTAGTTGGCTATAGGCTTTTTCCTCTTGTTTTTAAATAATGGTGTTGTTACCACATCATTACCATCGACAAAATACATATGCTCATCAACAAAACTTGACACATTGTGAAAAGTATGCAGCTGTCATTTAGCTTTACTTGACTTTATGTCCCCAATGAAAAGCACATGTCCCAAACACTTAGAAAATAAGTTACAACTCCCATACCAGTCCAATCATAAGAATCAATTTTCCTCTAATTAGGAGTCACCAGTGATATGCCAGATAAACAAACTGTCCCAAAGGAAGAGTGGAACGTTCTTAAATTGTGAAAACCAAGAACAAAGTATTTCTTCTACCTCACTAACTGCTTTAAACATAAACTATACGCTGCTGGAGAAAGCAACTAATTTCAATTCCTGGTAGAGCTCATTAAGTAGATAAAAAACTAAATAGCGTATATGTGTGCCTATACATACACTACAAAAAAACCCCAAAACAGGATGCCACCCCATAAATTATCTAAACTGCTCATATGCTTAATGTCATCTGGCACCTCAATATAATTTGCTTAAGGATCAAATAAAACTGTCTTACAGAAGTCCACTCGCCAATATCCTCGCCATAAGCATGTTCTTTTCTTGTTTAATAATAAACAGACAGTGGTATCTTCCTGTTTTAAACCATAAAAATGTGTTTTATAGATCTGGATTTTTACTTATGAAGAATTATCCCTTCATATCAATAGTTTGCTTTTTTGCTGGGAGGTTTTTTTTTTGTTTGTTTGGTTGGTTGGTTGGTTGGTTGGGTTTTTTGGGTTTTGCTTGTTTATGAAGAAAAGATATATTTTATCGCTCACAGACACTTTAGCCTCTATTCATTCCACCAGGAAATGTAGGATGTTCAATATGCATGATCAATCAGCTTGTTATGCCATTTGACATGGCAAGCCTCTGACCTAGTTCTAGAAATGGGTTATCTTTAGGTTTAAAAGCATCATCTGCTCTCAGTGATGGCACCAACAAAATTACTGTAATAAGAAAAAAAAAAAAATCCCTAAGTCCTAGTAAAATCCAAAGCCCAGAAGAAATTCTGAAGTCATGACTATGCCTGCAAAGAGCACAATAGAAATGCCAGCTAGTTTTTAACAAAAGGTGATTAAGTTCAAATTTGTTGTACTCCCTCCTTGACCCCCACATTGTGCAGTGAACAGTGAAATAAGAATGCTGTAAGGAAAGGCAACAAAGGGGCCAAAATAATGAGAATGTGGAGCTCTTTTTTTTATTACTAGGAGTTTTTAAAAATCCAAAATAAGATGCAGTTTTCAGACACTTCAGGGAAGAAATCCTTTTCCTCTCTGCAAACAAAAAAAACTATTCTTGTTAAGGTAGTTTTCAGTTCACTGGCAAACAATTTTTTCATATTATCAAATTAAAACTTCTGTAAAGTCATCAAATCAGAAATTTTGCCAAGAATTCTTTGTTCCAGGAACTAATGGAAAGAAGTCTTTATTGGTGGCCTACATAAAATCTGATAGCTTGAACTTTCTGCCAATTGATTTAGCAATCCATTATGATCATAAATTTGCAAAATAAAAATGTTATTTCTTCTTTCTTCAAGCCAAAGGTTTAGAGCTTTTCCTTTAATTTTACAAATTAAACTCAAGCATTAAGTAGGCATTATGCAGAAGCATGGAATTATTTTGGCATACCCAATAATGATATTGGAAATATCTTCAGCCACTGATCTAGAAAAAAAAAAATTGAAATCTTTATCTCTGTACAATTAATAAACTTCAGGTCCCTTTGACAAATATACTTTTTTTCTGTGTTTCATTTGACATGCAGTCTTCTTATCCAAGACATGTTCAGTCTTCCGTTTTCACGTCTTCCCTCAATATGACCACCCAAAGTATGAAACTGTTTGCAGACATACATAAAGGTATTATTTTCGAATATATTTCAATGCAGAACAAATTAGATCAACTTCCATTTATATTTGGGATCTGTAAGAAAATATACATGCCCAGAAAGCTCAAAGGACAGCCAAAATGTGATCCACTGATTATTGAACAAGACAATAATATGGCTTCAGCAACTATACCATTACACATTAGATATCCATCCATAGTTACGTAAACCTAAAATGAAGTACACAGGTTCTCTTCTCTGTCGCCTACTGGTTTTATTAAGAATAAAATCTACAACTGCAATGGCTAAATTCCTGAAAACTTTCACTATATCATCTTTCACGGGATTGTCTATTCCTACTATCAGCTGCATTTCAGTAGCAAATTTTCAAATTTAGAGTCTTTCTGAAAAGTCAGTTTGAGAATTTAAGTACTGCATGTTTTCAGGGAAGGAAAGCATGGCAAGTTAGGAAAAATAAAGTAAACATAACAGAAAAGTGCAGAGGGAAATTGCAGGAATTCTTCCCTTACCCCATTCAAAACCAGTTTTCCCTTGCCTAGATTAATCCAATCATCTCTTGTGCACACACCTGGAAAACATCTCCAGACTTTAATCATGCTTTTTCCCCTTTCTACTACTATGCTTATCTTTCAACTCCAGCAACTGTTCCCCCTCCCTCAAATTTTCTCTGCCCCTCTTGTAACAAACCCAGCCACTCCCTTTCTTTATCAAAAGAAACACGTGATATGACAAAATTTTAAAGTAGCACCACCTGCTCAACCTTCCAGCCAACAGGGAGGCTCTGAAACTGGAGACGAAACCTGCCCAAGAAAGTTCAGCCTGTCTTTGCAAGTTCCTCACAATTTTATAGGCAGCTTAAACTTGTTTCTGCTTAAAGAGAAAGACTGGAGACGCTGAGCAAATGGCCACCAAAAAAGGTATCTTGTCTATTGTGGGGGAAAGAGATTATTCATATTGAACTGATGCTGTATCCTTCTTCTCCCTGGTAAATGGTGATGCTGCCGTGAGATTTTTCTCAAGACATATTAAAAAAAAAAGCACATACAGCATATTTAAATATATTGTCATAAACTAATATGTAATTACTGTATGCTGTATGTTTCTGTAGCATTCAAGTATAGGCAGTATGGTTAATGTGCTAGTGTACCTCATTTTGAAGTTCATCGGCACTTTTGGTAGAAGCAAGGATCTCATACAAAGTGTAGCAGAGGTCTTCTGTTGTTGGTCCTCCAGGGTTACCTCCTTGAGATTCCTTCAGGTACTTTCCAACTTCACACCATAAAAAAGAATCATCTATTTTTTCCAAAGGTTTGAGATTAGATTTCTCATCACAGTAGTTCTGTAAGTGATTCAGCTGGTTATTCAAAAATTTGTTATAATCTAAGCTTATATTTTTCTGCGCATCAGTCTCACCATTCACAGGCAGCTCTTCAGAGTGATCCAAATCATGCATGTCAAATGAAAACACTATATTTTTACCAAACAACACTCTGTTATCACCACTGTGCTCTTCAGCCAACTGTATGAGGGCTCTAAGTTGTTCTTCAGTGAAGTGAGAAGCAATCCGAGATGTGGCATTACAAGCTGCAGTAGCGGATGATGATGGAAATGGCCCAAACATCTGCTTGATCACCTTTGTCTCATCATGGCCAACGCATTCTTTCCCGTGAAATGTCTTAAAAAGAAAAACAGCTCCACTTTCAATAGCTTCTTGTCCATTTTCAGCTCCAACTGTTAACAAAACCAAATGCAACTTAATACACTTAATACTAAGAGTGTTTCATTACCTAAACTGTAACCGTATTCAAATTCTTGCCACAAGTCTCATCAGCAAAGATATCAAAAGAAAGAGGACCACAAGTAAGAATTGTTGCAAGGTACTGAATTACAAAACTATATGATAATAAAGCATCTGTCTTCATTATCCTTCTACATACTAAAAATTTATAGTAAGAATTACCAATGCTTTCTTTTCCTTCTGAGCTAGAGAAAAAAAATTCCTAGAGGTCTTAAACTCACAATTGTATATTTATAAGCTATTTAACGTTAACAAATTTCCACTTTGTCTCACTATTTATTCACTGCCTAACCTGAATATTCATAACAGAATAAATATACAGAAATCAGCTGGGAATGACTGAATTCTTGTAGTAATTCCCAGTAGAATTACTTCTGAGTATGTGCTAAGTTAGAAAAACTGCTCAAAAAATTTAAAGCAAATAAATGCATGAATTTAGATCTCTATCTACAAAATATATTATACAAACAAACAACATATTATTAGATAAAAACATGAATGTACTTCTTACACAAATATTCACAAAGATAGTCGAGGAAAACATAAGCAAAACTCCAAGTGATGAACCAGTATGTCACTACTACAAAATTTTAAAAGCCACCAAGCTTAACCTAAACAAAATCAGCCAGCATACTGGGGCTTTTGTTCATCTTAAATGAGGACTATTTAACAACAATTTTTTACTAGTGGCTTGATTCAACTTAGATTAGGTCTAACACCAGAAAAATCAAGGGGTTTCTTCCCCACAACCTAACAGGAAAGAACAAAAAAATTCTAGCATAAGCAGATGGAACAAGGTTGAACAGCTAAAAATGTAACATATAAATAAATGGAGGTGGCTACAAATTGAGTGTTTAGCTTGAATCTTCCTGTGGTGCACTTTGAAAGGCTGAAAAGTCCAAGGAGAGGAGTGGAGGTGATATTTACAAGATAATTAGATACCTACATATGGAAGATACATGGCATAAAGATGCACACATATACAATAGATATGTAAATAGATTTCAGAGGAAAAAGGTGGTTCAGCCCCTCCCTTTTAGCACTAGCTATATAGGAAGTACAACCCCGCACCTTACATCTATAAGCTTGTTGTTTGTCCACATGAAGCTCACTCATATATTCCTAACATACAAATACATATTATTATTTAAAGTCATTTGTCACAGAACAGAAATAAAGATTACTAAACTAAAAGAGCAATTGAAGGATTTGAGAAAAATCTCTTAGGTTTACTGTGTGGTATTTCTCCTTTATTATCGACATCTCCTATTTGTGAAAGCATCTCTTGAGAAAATACTACTCCTTCCATCTCAACAAAATAAGCCAGACAAGATGGCAAGAGATGCACTACTAGAAGCTACTCTTTTTGGGTTTTTGTTTTGTTTACCAGCCAACATTTTAGACCAGTACCTCTTGTGATTAAACTATACACACTGGATATTTAAGACTGCTTTCTCAATCAGTATCTATTATCAATACAGATTGCACCTTCTCCTACTAACTCTATGGACTGACAGTTGGAACAAACTCAATCCCCATCTAACATGACTTTCCCCCAAGCCTTATGTGCTGCAAGTGCCAGCTGAAAAATCTGTGCACTGAAGGAGAGGTACTTGGGTTAGAGCAGAGAAGTGGCCCTTCCTAGAGGTCTGCCTCAGAAAGGCAGCAGCCAGATGCTTGAATTCTAGCACAACGAAGTTAGAAGTCTACTAATGGTATTAACCAGAGTTTAAAACTTTTTGGGTTTTGAGTGATTTGAGAAATACTCAAAAATATACTTCTGATGACTCATTTACAACCATTAATAGCTTTAACAGGCATCTTCTGCAACTGTACAGCACAACTGACTACCACCACACGTTGGATATGAATAACTTGCCCCTAGGCTTTTTTGAAAGCCTGTGTTTAGATATTTGATTCTTTCTCATTTTACTAGGTATTTCCAAAAAAGTGGTTGAGAACTAGAAATATAAGTGTGGCAGGTTAACATTTGAATTGTAATAAAAATCTCTGGTTTGTAGTACCAAAACCAGGCAAATATATTTATTTTTATTGATTCTCTCTGTCATTTTACTAATGGTTCTATTCAAGATATTTGAAAAACAATCAGAAAAGGAGGAAATATACCTATGAGACTGAAATGAAAAATACTTAAATATGTGACAGCAAGAGCTTGAGCCATGCGCTCAGTTTATGAGCTGATGAAGTTAAATTTTGCTAAAAGCAAAAGCTGTATTAGGTTTTGTCTGTCAATCAAAAACTAAATTTCCAATCAAAAGTAAGTTTTCACACCTTCTTTGCCATAATGTATTTCAGTATTAATTCCAGATGAGTGAAATATATATTTTACTTCTCTCCTCAACACCAAACATTTCAAGCAGAAAACATTTCTTATATTTTTATCTGCCAGCACAGCAGACCAATTTTTCATGATACCTATTAAGTGGAATTAAAGCAGACAACATCAGGATTGTTCTTTTCTTGGAGTACTGCTATTCCAAAAGAAATAGTTGGTTTTGCTTAATAACTGTCAATCACAAACCATACCACACTCTACAAAACAATACTATCAAAAAAGTAAGAATATCCATATAACAATGGAATCTTAAAACAACACCAAATTGCACATATGTGTATTAGATGAAATGGAGTTTCAAAGACATTTCAGGGCAAAACTGGCATCAAGGTAGAACCAAAATTGCGTCAGTAAAGTATGCAGCCAGCAAACAACTTGAACCTGCTCCCACCCCCAAATAAAACAATGTATTATTAGACTACTAGAGAATGAAGACATACCTATTTGTTTTGCAGCTTGTAAGATAGTTTTTAAATCACCATTTACAGTTTGGTATTCTTTTTTGTCCAAATTGTCATCAACAAACTTTATTATCTTCTTCCAGGTAAGATCAGACTTCATCAACTGGGCATGTAGTTTTGATCTTTTAGTCTGAAAATGCAAAATATTTGAGGTTCTAAATTTATTTATTAATATATGGGGGTCCCTTTAAAATTAAACATCAGATAAAAACAATTCTTTCCAACTGCGTTCAGTCAATATACAGTACTGACTGCAGGCACTTCTCCTTTTACCAGATCTTTAGACTATTTTCTGAGTGTATAAAAGAAGGATACACAAAAGCACACACTCTCTCACTACTTTACTCTTTCCAGAGCAAAATTCTCTATAATGCCAAACTCCTGCAACTTCAAGAGATTTACAGTTCCCAAGATTCCAAACTCATTTCACAGGTTCCCACAAGGCATTTATTGTTTTCATGCATTATTTCTCGGGAAGCAAAAGAAGTACCTAAATTCAGTGAATTTAATATTAGAAGGGAAATGTTTGGCTTCCCAGCTGTATGCAAGCTCAGAGCTAAAAGCACACCAGCCTTGCCCAACTTCTTGAAAGACAAAGTAACACAACCAAGCAAGCTTTTCCATATAGCACATCATGATTGTAAGGGCTAAGTATAAATCACAAAGCTACAGCAAATTTGATTTTGAGTGAGGATACTATGAAGGAATGGACAGGAAACTACACACTCTGCCCTTCTTGCTTGCCTACTCATAAAATAGCAATGCAAATGAAGAAAACAAATTATTCTTACTATAGCTTTGCTTTGTAAAAGAAAAAAGCTTTACCGTTAAGTCAGCTAATTCTTCACTGTAATCCTCATGTTTAGTGACATTTGAAAAGGAGCGTAAAGCGCCTGTAAGACGAGGCAAGGCCATCTGTTACTCATTCAGTGATCCATAGGATGAGAAATCAAATCCCAGATCAAGGACCTAGATGAGAACAAAACAAATAACATGGCTTTATTAATGTTATAAATACAAACTCGCATCATGAACTTGAAAGACCTTTTCGAGCTAGCAGAACTTGGCAGAAATTCCAATTAAGCCAGTTAAAAAAAGATCTCTTAAAATGATGATAATCAAAATTCAGTAAAAGGGAGGTGAAAGGCACAGAGCAGAGGCAAGAAATGGTAAGGTGCAGAGGTCACTCAGCAGGTGGCTCTTTTCTCTCCTTCCTAAATAAAAGTTACCAGCAATGAGGCAAACTGGCAATTATTTCTTTAGCACCCCTAACACTGAGTATTATAGTGAAATCTATGTAACTGAACTTTAGCTCCCAATAGCAGTAAGTGATTACAACCTACGGGAAGATTTCCTCTGAGACAGCCCATGCTAGGAGCTTTCAGGTCATTAACAGTCTCTGGCACTGATGCAGATAGAGGCATCTTTCTTGACAAGTGCTTAGCCATTTTTAACCAGCAAAACAGGGAAAGAAAATTATGACAGGAAATAAAGACTGTCAAAGACATAGCACTGAACTACTATAAGAGAAAAAGGAAATAAAAAAGGCTACGACAAAACTGAAAACACTATGCCTTGGGATGTTTTCATCTCAAAACTGGGAGTGCACACACACTTAGAGCAGGACTCTCTTCAGAACCACAGCTTATTTCTGTGCAGTCTTATTTCCTCTGTGGAACAGACTCATATCCATGCACCAAAACACAGCTGTTCTCCATCTGAGATTGTACTTCTTCCAAGCCTTTTACTGAAATTATTCTCAAAGTTATTTAATTTCAAAAGGTGCCCACAGCTGAATTGTTTAATGAACCCTAACACGCAGCTAGAGTTTCTGATGGTAGCAGATAAGATATGGATTTAGATTATTTTTGAAACAATTAATGATACCATTACCAACCAAATGATCTGCATCATTCTTAGCATGCCTGAAGATCAACGTCCATCCAGAATTTAAAGACCTTGTAACAGAGTTAATAAAATTACTTCCCCCCCAGTCATATAGTACAGAACTCTCTGCTTTTATCTAATTATCCTTCCCTTTATTTAATGACTGCATTTGTATTTTAGCTATCAGCTTTGCAATACAGCACAAAAGAAATCCAGATGCAGCATTCCAGCCACAAACAGAGAAATATCACTGATTTGTCAGGTCTGCTTGTTTTCCCACCTTGCATTAAGATGATTTTTGAGAATGATTTTACAACAGCTGATATTTTGGAGACAAATGTTATAACAATGAAGCTACAAAATTTGAAAATACAAAATCTTTGACTGTGAAGGGCACAGAGTGCATGTGTTCAAGACTAGAAGCAGACAGAGCCAAAAATCACTGCAGCTTTTTTGATATATTCATATCAGCATAGCTCCTAGTGAAAAAAGCCTGTGAACACTATAGCCACCATTATTAGAAGGAAGTAAGGTGTCCAGATTTTGAGTGTACATCACTCTCACACAGTTCTAATGACAGAATTGCCATTAGCTATGAGAGCTAATGGGTCCATTTTACCTATTTATTTACCTACATTCAAATGCCTTTTTTCTGTAGCACTATGTGCCTTTATTAAAAAAAAGTAACAACATAACTAATACTTTAATTGTCCTTTCTGAAATACCATGCATAGTAATTTATGAAAGTTAGAATATACATACAGACAGTTCACTTCTCACACACATTTATAAATTTCAAAGCATCTCCAGCAGGCTCATTTATTAGGAAACTGAATTTTAAATGGATATTTCCTTCTCCTTTATTCAATTCCTTATTAATAGCTCCTGAAATAGAAAACCTGAAACACCAGAAAGCAGGTAAGGACACACTGTCCTGACCACAGGCATGGCCAAGGAACCAAATCCAGCCCTGCAACCTTAATCTCATACTAGTAAATGCTGCTCCACGCTTGCCTGTGTGCTTTCAGAACTTGCAGGTACCTGAGGGGGCTGGTTTGGCAGAGCAGTCACACAAAGCTTCTGCATCCCATTTATAGTCAAACTTCACACACCCCCTTTGCTTCTGGTACAGGACACCCACTCTCCGCAGGGCACCATATGAAAACAAAACAGCTAGTAAACAGAATGCAGGAGACAGGTGCAATTAATTACTCCACTGTTAACATAGAAAAAGTAAAACTTAAAAACTTTGGCTAGTATTCCACAACATATTATAGCCAGCTCTGAACACTAAATCAAAAATCATGTGGCCCTATAAGATGCAGTGTAAATTTGTATTTGTTTTTAAAAAAACATGTTATCTGCCTTCACATAAAGCCTCTTTAATACAGATACCTGCCCACATCACTCTGCCTTTAGAGTGGATCAGCTACTCCTTATCTTTCCACAGCCCATCATAAGGGTAACTAATTCCTTCTGGTTTGAGAAAAATGTATCTGTTTGCCCACAGGTGGATCTGAAACATCTGAACTACCAAATGATCCTGCTACAATCTGCTGGGTTTGGAACAAGGACCTAAAAGGCAGCAGCGAAGAAATCCTCTTTACCAGGGCCCACATACAGATGATGAACTTTTGCCATCCTTCTGCCCATTCTCCCTGACGAAAAGTATGAGAAAGGCACCATCTTAAATCACTTCGGTAGGACAAATGGAATGGGAATTTAACCTTCATATCAGTGCGACTTTACATGGTAAAAATATTTCTTCTCCTCCCCCAACCCCAATCAAGTAAGGCATTTTGGTGTATTCTGCTAATGATTCCTAGAATTATCTCAGATTTCCTGCCTCTTTTATAAAGCACTTAACTTTCCATTAAGCCTGTTTGTAAATCAGAAAGAGCAATATCCACCCTTCTAAAGCTTTGTGAAGACGAAAGTAACTTTTAAAGTGCATTTCACTTCTTTTAAAAACAAGTGTGATTTTAATACTGAAACTTTTTATAGGGGAAAGTAAAACGTAAAGACAGATTATAGTCACAGGTCAGGTATGCAACAATTAAAAGTTTATTGTTTGAAAGTAAACATGAATCATAATCTCAGCAGGTTTTTATTCATTAAAGTGAAACATTAAAAAAAATTCTAGCAATACCAAAAAGGTAACAAAAATTATAGAGAAGTTTTCTACTTTATATTTTCACAGGCTACTTAGGTTTTCCTCCAACTCCTGGCCTTCCTATGTTTCTAATACAAGCAAATAACAGAACATTTCTTTCTCTTCTTCTCTGAAATACTACCAAGATTACTGTAAAATAAATCCTTTTGAAATTTACTGAATTCCTATGCTCTCTAACAGATCAAGCCAGCTGCCCAGCAGGGCTAAGGGAAGGTGAATGCTCAGATCAGGTATATCAATGTTCAAGTTGAACAGAAATCTTTCTTCCTTTACAAAGGATGGAATAACAGAGCATCAACACAGCTAAAAATCACAGGTGAAATCCAAAGTTACACAATCCTAAAGTACCAGCTTCTGTAGTGTATAATATTTTACCTTTTATTTGTCCTTTAATACTCCACAGCAGTGATTCTGTTTAAAGTATTTAAGGAATATTAAGCCATATTCCCAGATTTTGCCTATAATGCTGATAATTCTTCCAACTATTAGCAGGTTGCTTACTGCCTATGTAAACTTTTGGTTTATAAAACCTAAAGAAATTATTACTAGTAACTAATCTAATCAAAGAACATTATAAAGAAAAAGAGGCTTTAGACATTGGCAGTGAATTGCAGGTTGCTGTTGACCACAAAGTATTTCAAACAGCATTTTCTCTTTCACTTGAGAAAGTGGAAGCATTTCAAATTAAAAAGAAACTAAAAGGGCAAAAGATATCCCACCCACAAGGCTATACAAAAGCTAAAGGGACAGTGAAGTAACTTTTTTCACATTTTAAGTATATATAAATCAAACAGTGAGACCATAAGGACACATTAAGACATTGCAAAACTTATCATCACATACAATATTTTACTTTACACTACTGTGTAAGAAGACTAAAAATAAATCCCCAAATATTAAATTTTACTGATATGAACACATTTTCAAATGGCTACAATTAACTTCAGCAGCTTCATTAACACAAAAGTAAACTTGGTATTTTATTTACAAATAAGACTCAATACCTAAAAAACCCAAACAACACATTCTTGTCGGTATGTATCCTTTCTATATCATACACATCAAAGCAAAAATATTTCAAAGAAAACACTTAAAGAAAAAAAATGAAACCGTTAGATAAAAAAGCTAATTTGGACCTCTGAAAACATTTTTATTATTTAATAAAATTTATTCTCCAAGCATGTTTGACACAAACAGTACAAATACACACCTAAGATCAAAGTTGTTAGCCAGGGATAATAGTGGTTTAATAATGTCTGGGACATTAGTCAGAAATAGCAGGTGAAAGCATGACCCTAAAGCAATTGTATTTTCCAACTTTGTATTTTGCACTTTACAAACAGTGCCGCCTGATGTAGCAACAACTGTACGCTTTCAGACATCTCACTTTCTACAAAAATCCCAGACATCACCCTGGAATTCTCTCAAGTTGTCTGGGTCAAATATTGCTGATCTCCAGTCAAGACTGGGTCAATCTTTAAAAGGGTGACAGCAAGATTAAGGAATATGTACTCAGGAAGAAACAGTGGCTTCCTGACACACAGTATTCACCTCAGAGAATACCAGAATTCAAACAAGTGCCTCAGCATAACGAAGAGTCATAATAGTGTCTTCTGTGCGCCATGGTTCATGTACGAGACAATTTCAGCATCTTAACAACAGAAGTCACTAAACAAAAAACCCTAGAAAATCAAATAATGGAATTACAAGTCATTTGTTCAGTACAGTATTAACCCTTTCCGCATTTTTTCATAATCTTAACCATGCACATGAGACTAACCACCAGCATCCTAGCACTGTGCCTGCTTACATCAGCTGGAGAAGCATTTCCCGTGATTATGCCCAATACTGTTCTGGGATGATCCAAAACACGTGGCTTGGCTCAATAATGTGCTCATTTTAAAGGTACTTTGAGACAGTTACTAAGGATTACTGTCGTTAAAAAGAAAAAAAAAAAAAGCAACTCTTTCTTCAGAATAACTCATCTTCCTTTTCCAAGAACATAAAATGTAATTCAGTTGTTAAACCAAAAAATGTCTGTAGTTTTACATCGCATTGCCTTAACTTTTAAGTTCCCTGCAGTGAGAGACAAACTGTATCCCAAGCAACAGAAACTTCAAGACTTGCCTTACACGTGGAGATGTACTATAAGCAAATTTCCAACTTCAACATATGTAACATGTATGTTCATTTAAACACTAGGCATAAGCCACAAATACAAGATGGGGATGGTGGAGATGTAATTTCTTTAGTTTTGCTTTAAGTTTAATAGGGGGCTCTCTGTACCTCTGTTACACACCATGGCATCAACAGAGGTTGTAAACAACCTCAGGGGTTTCATCTTACTCTGTTCCAGAAAGGCTTGTCACAAAAGGAAGAAAGGTATGGAAGGTAAATAGGGATGTATGTGTTCAAAGGAAGGAAAGGGAGGATGAAAAAAAAAAAGTGAAAGAAAGAAAAAACTTGAGTTAATGACAGCTAAGTAACACACACATTGCATCTCACTGAGGATGGCTGAGAGGATGTGGGATGCACTTCAGCAAACCTAAGTGCTATAATAACACATGTATAATACACAACTGCATAACTGCTGGGCTAAGAGCATGCTGGAGAACTTGTTCAGATGGTAGTAAAAAAAAAGTCTCTGTAACATGCTCCTGTAGTGAACAGCAAGCACATACAAGGAAAAAGCCCCCAGTGTGATTTACTGGCCATTACAAGGTGCAGTTCTGTGAGGTTTTTAAAGCCTCACAGGGATGTGTTCAAGCACTCAAATCACTTACCATATTTATAGACAACTAAACAAATTGCCTCAAATACTGTATTATCCCCCAGTTCTAAATAACTGGATACTTATTAGCCACTCAACATTGTAATTACCCTTCATAATTAATGCTGATTTCCTTCAAAATAGGGTTTCAATAATCCTCAAGGTGGGAACTGAATAATTTTGTATCTGAAGCATTCTCTCAAATGTTTTTCAAGGAAACACTAAACATCCCTTTTGAGAAAAACATAATCTATTTCAGCATTTATGAAGGATCTCAAATGCAATAAAATAAAAGACTAAGCCAGGTACACTAATCCTTAAGACCCTGCCTGTACATTATTACTCAAATCAAAATAGAGAGGTGGTATGAGTAGGATTGCTGTCTTATTTCTTATAAAACACTAAGTTATTCAGTTTCTTTACAGCAAAGTCATTAGCAATGTTCATACTACCTGCAAGATAGGATGTCAGTTCTGAAGTAACTGTCTTGCCAAACACTTAAATTCCTTCTCAAGGATTTCTTTAGTAATTAATTATGGCTAATAAAATCTTTGCATCTTGCAGGCAACACACAGTAGCTGTGTAAGCAAAGTGCAACTTATGCCAAGATTCACATTTAATCTCACAGAACAATTATTCTGTGAAAGCACTGAAGCAGGATTTCTCATTTAGAGAAAATATTAAATTTTTTTTTGTGTGTTAAGCAATTTTATCACTTAAACTGGTAATAATAATGGTAATGCTGGCAATCTGAAACAGAAAACCTGCAAGTACCTAAACTACAGAATTATTTTTCAGAACAGAAATATTAAGAGTTTTAGACCAGTTCAGAAAGAAACTGTAGATTTCCTAGCCCTTCTAGTAAAAGACAGGAAAATTAATGTAATTGTCATGTACTAAAGTATGGAAATGGCCTTCAAAAGAAACACAGATTCTGGCCAACTTTGGCTATCACTAAATGAAAAGTTTCCCAAACTATCAGCTATAAATAAAGTCATCCTATTTCCAGCAGCTTTTGAGTCAGAGTTTTTACCAATGGATGCAGTAAATAATACAGCAATATGTAGAAAATGACTCATTACATAAAATAAGAACCAGATGTCATTGTCCACACAAATGCATCAATTTAATTAAAATAATGCAAGTGTATTGTGCAATTTTAAGTGTTTGCTGTGTTTTGCAATATTTGAATTTATTACATTAATTTAATTTTTACATAATGTTTGTAATATTTTCTAAGGTATGTCCTTTATGCTTTTTCTATCATTCAGTATGTTGTTTGATGCTTGTCATAATTTTTGAGGAGGGAAGGAGTAAGAAAGTCATGACAGAGTTTGCAGAAAACTCTCTAGTTGTATCTTTCCAATAATACACAGCAACTGGAACCTGAAGGCTGTGTATTTTATCAATAATTCTTATAAAAAGTGTTTTAATTCTGAATACACTACACTACCCCTTAGTCTTTCTAACACTCCTCTGAAAAGTCTCTGTCAGCATATATAACAACTTTTCCAAAGGTATGTCCACATAATGGACTCAAGGTCTAGCAGTCCTTTTATCCTTACTGGATCTTTGTCACAGAACACTGAAGGCTCAGTCCAGCTCAGTGGTTAAAAAGTTACAAGTTTGTATTTCCTCTCAGAAAAGCAGACAGAGGCACATTCGTAAGACAGCTCACTGACCTAATGTGGTCCACTACTGGAGTGTAGTGAAGACCCATGGAGAGTCCCAAAAATCAGCCTATCAAACAAGCTTTTCAGTCCAAATCATGCCAGACTTCTGGGGATGCCTTCCCCTTCAGAATTGCCTCCTACTGCCTGGAGGCGATACTACCTCCTCCCCCACAAAGAGATTTGTAAAGAAACCCAAGGTTAAAACAGATATGCAATAAGTTGTCCCAAGCCAGACCACTGCCCCCTTGATTTAGCTTTAATATGACTTAACGTTGGTAGGATACAGGGGTGAAAAAGTCAAAATTTCAGCCTAAAAATTTATGCAAAAATTTAATTCAAGGTCTGCCTAGCATTGTAAGTATATCCCTACAGCCTGAAAACATGCCTACTTCAAGGCAGAGGCTCTTCTACAAAGAAAAGGAAAAAAAAGTTAATTAAAAATACATTTAAGCCACACTCAACTACTGGGTAGATACATGGTCACATAAAGTAATATTACTAAAGGCAGGATCTTTTGTCTTCTCTTCAGAGCTCACATGCTGCACAGGCACTTCAAACAGCACATCAGCTGTTTGATGACTAGCAAGTAACAGCTTTCTAATTGATAATTTATCATTACTGCAGTTCAGAATTAGAACTCAAAGAGAAAAAAAAAAAGGTAGTGTTGCAATGTTACAAGTGCAAATTAGAATCAAAACTCACAAATGCTGCCAATCCTTCCTGTGCTGTCTGTAATGCTAGCCATATATGCAAGAGGATATTTTGAGAAAGACACCTGTACAATTTCCTACAGTGAGGAAACCCCAAATCATCTTTTCAAAGCTTGCAAATGTGTCTGCTTATTACATAAGAAAATGAGGGGAACATAAATTGAGGCATAACATTATTCTTGGTGGATATAATAAAAAGGAAAATAGCCCCATAATGTCTCTAGTGATTTGAGAAGGTTAAACCAGGATTTTTTCCAGCTGTACATTTTTTTAAATGGCTGCATTTCTCAAGTTGTAGTCATATTCTGCTACAATGTATGTAAAATTTCTTCAAACATATTTTAGAAAAATGTACTGTAAGCTAATACATACATACATATCACACAAGAATCTCCCACTGAACAGTTAAAAGCCTTTGAACAATTATTATGAGTATTTAGCATGGCAATTAGGTTGCCTTTTCAGATTTAGAGAATCAACTTTTAAAGCCACCCCAGAAACAAAAATGCTACCCAAACAAGAAAATTATATAATAAGCATTTTATTTATATTCATGTTTTGGAAACAACACGATGTGTACCATGTGATGTCATGCTCAGCAGTAAAAACTCTGGGAAAGGAGAAGCAAGGGGTGTGGAGGACAGACACACACATCCACTCATGGGGTTTGCCTTCCCAAGCACCTGTCTACTATCTTCACCCCTTTCACAGCAGAGGGGAGTGAGAGGTGTGGGGGGGTGGCATTTCACTACTGGCTTGGGAAAACTCACCACAAACAATAAATTTCTTATTAGAAATGGAAGAGAGGACTTCTAGAGATCCTCTTAACTCTTCCCTAATCTTTCAAGGAGAGGACAAATTAAAATAATGGAATCATTAAGGTTGGAAATACCTCCAGGATCACCAAGTCCAACTTTTGACCAAATACCACTATGCTCACTAAACCGTGTCATGAAGTGCCACATCTACTCATTTTCTGAACACTTTACTCCCCCTTAGAGCAGCAGCTAAGACTAATGTCTTGCTATTTCTTGAACAAATCCAGTTTTCAAATAGAAACTCACTAAATGACACAGTTCAGCAGTCCTCACCAGCTTCACAGAAAGGAGTGGTTATTTAAATGGCTGTCTGGTTTACAAAATATTTGAATGCAGGCAAGTAAGTCACAACTGTATGAAGTCATCTGCTTATTCTCACAACTTCTCAGAAGCCAGTTTACAACTGGAAAACTGAAATTTGCTCCACAATTCACCTGATAAACGCTCAATCACCAACCTATCATTCCACAAATCATCTATTCTTGGTGTAAGACCTATTTATGTGTAAGATTCAAGCCTGGAATATCAAATTCAGTCTATTTTTTGGGCCAAACATCCCATGTGCCTTTGGGCAAACAAGAGTAACAGATGGTTCAGAGTAAAGACGTGCCTTAGAACAAATGACAGTAAAGTCTAGGGAAGTGTATAATTTATACACATAAGTTCTGCATACAATGAAAGGAGAGAGCCAACAACTTTTCTATTCCCAAAATATCAACTAGGTAAAATATTCTGCACTTTCGTTCATAGTTACTTTTCTCTAGCACCTACTAGATTTAACGAGACAGAAGAAAAACAAGAGTTTTATTTTGCATCTCAGAGCTGCGCTCAACAACAGGTTGACCACCAAACCCTAGTCCACATGTTTATGTACTGAACAGAGGACAGAAAAAATCAAATGCCCTCTCTGCAATAGTCAAACAATCCACATTGCTACTGAAAACCAACTCTTTCTTGGCTTCACTCCAGTCTAATGGATGTTCACTGAATTATACACAGCTGTGTACAACTTCAAGAGGAATATCTATATTTAGAATAAGCTCAAGAAACACCTTGCATAGTGATCTTTCACACCACTGGTTAGTTCAGTGTGCAGCATTACCACAGAAACATAGGGTGCTGCTATTGCTTTTTTCAATCCCATTTTTAGGTGTTTGTGCAGTGTTGGGGCGGCCTGACCCTGGCAAGTAGCCACACTGCTGCCTGCTCACACCCCAGAATGGGACAGGGGAGAAAACAGGAAGAAGAAAAAAAATTTACAGGGTTGAGATACAGACAGTTTAACAGAGGAATAAAAGGAAAGACACCACACAAGTGAAGGAAAGAAATGGTCACCACATCCCACAGGGTGACCAATGCTAGCTCCAGTTTACTAATCTCCAAAACCCAGACATCTTGAATCCAAAAACCCACCCTTTCTTCTTCCTCTACCCCTGTTTTTCTTTCTGAGCAATACACAGTACAGCACATCCTACTGGCCAGTTTGGGTCCACTGTCCAAGCTGTGTCCCTACACAGCTTCCTGCCCATCCCCTTGCCTACCTGATGGGAAGGAAGGGTGGAAGAAAGCTTTGATGTTGTGCAGGCTAGAAAGAGCCAAAACACTGCTGTGCTATCAACACTGTTTTAGCCACAAATCTCAAGCACTTTGACTGTGATGAAACTTAACCCAGTATAGGAATGTGCTCACATTGGCATTGTGCAAACAGAGGTGATTCCTCAGTGATGAGCATAAAGAATGCCCTGATGTGCCTGCTCTTATGGGTTGTGCTTGCAATAAACACAGAACTGCTCCTTTCTGTGATGTGATGAGGTATTTAAAAAGCAAGAAGGGCGAAATACACAATGACTGACTATTGCTCATAATGTAAGAATAAAGAGGCACATGACAAAACTTAATAATTTAAGGTGAGAATAATACCAAGTAAAATACCTTTCCTATGAAGAACATAATTGAATTTGAGGATTCACTGCCACAAGATGCCAAAAAGACTAAAAGTTCAGGTATGCCTAGATGAATTAATGGGCATCAAATACCTTGGTAGCCTCTGAACTCAACAGCTTAGAAGCAGATAATCAGTTATTTGAATCATGGATTACTAAAAGATAGTATGAAAGTGAAGGTATAATTGGATTTGTCTTCCCTTTTTTTTCAGTAGCTCACCTAAGCATGTCCTACTGGCTTCTATCGTAGAGAGACATGAGACAAACACTTCCTTACAAAACAGAGCTATACGGTGAAATAACAACAGAGATTCTGAGGATTACAGTTTGGGATTTAAGAGTCTTAGTTTCTCAATCTGTTTCTAGGTCCTACCCTTGTTTCCTTCTCTGTTTAGTTCAGACATCAACTGTTATATTTCTAACAAACATCCAGCTACCCATTATAGGTCATTTCCTAAATTGCTTTTGATTAGGTAAGCTTATCCAAACTAGAGAGTAGATTTTAGTCTCAGTCTCTTCAAACATTAAAGTGTAATTCAGTTTAAGAAAATTAGGCTAGAAAGTGCTCAACACCAACTTCAACAATTGTTACTCCAAACAATTTACCAGGAAAACAGTAAGTTGTTATTTGGAGTAATGAGGACTTCAATTTTCTATGGGGAAATTTTGTAGGAGGGAGAAAAGAAACCTGTTCAGCACACAAAATGCCCATATCAACTAGAATTAATCCCACCTTTAACAGCTTCCAAATAAAATTTACTTTATAACTAACCAGCAAAAGACAACATGTGTCTTTCCTTCCCCCAACCACCTCCAGACTCCAGTTAGCAGCTCCTGTAAGTATGTAACAGAAGAGGAATGAAACATGCAAGAATAACAGGGACCAGACTGAGCTCATTTCAGCGTTATAAAGGAGAACTTTTTCAGAGAAAGCACTGTAGGTCAACAGGACCTGCAGAAATATACACCAGCCTTTTATGAAGCTGAGCTTTCTATTAACTCTGTTGAAAACCGAACTAACACTATACAAGAAACTGAAATTTATAGTGACAAGCAAGGGACTGCAACTACTTTAGAGGCCAAATTACAATAATTTTGATCATAATAATCACAGAATGGGTAAGGCTGAAACGGACCACAGTGGATCACCTGGTTCAACCTCTCTGCTCAAGTAGGCCTATCCTAGAACACGAGGCACACACAGTTCTTGAGTATCTCCAGGGAAGGAGACTCCACAACCTCACAGGGCAACTTGTTCCCTGAGTGCTCAGTCATCTGCACAGCGAAGTTCTTCCTCACGTACAGGCAGAAGTTCCTGCGCATGAGCGCCTCCATTGCCCCTTGTCCTAATGCTTGGCACCACCAAAAAGAGCCTTGATCCATCCTCTTGACAGCCTCTCTTCAGACAGTTGTACACATTTATGAGATTTCCTCTCACTTGTGTCTTCTTAAGGTTGAACAGGCCCAACTCTCCCAGCCACTCTTCGTAAGAGAGATGTTTCAGTCCTTTAATCATCTTCATAGCCCTCCACCAGACATGCTCCAGGACCTTCAGGTTTAGCTTCAAAGCAAGTTCTGTAAACACAGAACTGTGAGTATAAAACGTTTGACAATTTCTTGCCTTCTCTCTGATTCAGTGGGGGTCATGACCTAACCTCTTCCAAAGGCCAAGCTAGCTTTTAGATAAAACTGAGGTCTAACATGTAAACTAGTTTGTTTCTACAGTGCATAAAGGCTCTAGCTGGATGTTGGTCTGTATTCCCATATAAATGTGATGAGAGTTCCTCCAAATATCTACACGTATAATTCCAAGATTATGCAAGTTTACTCTCCTCTGGCCAGAAGCAAGTCAGATCCAAATGAAACCATTTTACTGTGGCATCTGCTGAAAAGCAGCATGTGCTTAATCAGACTCACCACCTCACTGTTGTCATCAATGCCATCTTCAGATGAAGGACAGTTTGCATGTGACCTGATGGCTAGTTTGGATTTCTTCCTCCTAAAAATTCAGCTCTGCAACCTACCATGTGGACATACAAAATCCTTGCTGCACTCTCTCTGACTTTTCCAGTATTTTTTCTAGTCATTGGCTAGACTGAAGTCAAAAGTCTATCCTCTGAAAAGCAACCAAGCCTGACTATTAGATTTCTTCTCTGCAGAAATTACGTTACTGGTTTCACTTCAACAGTACTACTTTACTGTCAATTGTTTAAAAAGCCGTAAGTCTTAAAGGGTCTACACCGATGTTAGTATTTTAAGAACAATAACAAAACCTACATTCAGAACTCAGAGAAGGTTTAAAGCAAAGGCATTATTTGAATTCCAATGACACACATTCCTGAAGCACCTGAACTGCAAGCCTTAGGACGCTACAAGACTGTCATGTGTTTTACAAGCAAAGCTGTCGGTTTACCACTATCAACCCGAGAGCGAAAAACACTCTATGCGACCACATGCTTTTTTCGTCCTTCATTTGCCGTTCTCGACATTTATTAATACCAGCAGGAAGTACCCATAGTACATTCGACAGCGGCGCGTTTCCCACTTGGCCACTCCCGCCAGCGCCGTTCCGATAAGCAAAGCCCAGCAGGCGCACGAGAGGAGCACACAGCACCCGGGCCTTTGGAGCGGCCTTGCATCACCGGCCGCGACGCGGGCCGGGGCTGGGGCACGGCGAGCACTCCGCCAACCCCGGCCCCGCTGCCAGCCCGCGGCACGCTTCCTGCCCTGCCCACCGAAGGCGACGCGTGGCACCGGCCGGCGGCCCGGCTGTCCCCGAAC
>VYXD01015998.1:262275-377413 GCA_013397195.1 Hylia prasina
CTCGCCCAGATGTCGCGGCTGCTAAGCCCGGTTGCCCGCCCCAGTTATGCCCGGCGTGGAGTATGCCGTGGGGGCAGCTCCCAGCAGGATTTCACAGAAGCAATTACGTTGATAAAGACGTAATCTTTACCGAGTTCAACCTATGACCGAACACCAACCACCTTGTAACCTAAACCGTGCCGCAAGTGACATGTCCAGTCTTGCACACCTCCATGGCCGGTGACTCTTCACTTCCCTGAGCAGCCCATTCCAGTGTCCAATCACCGTTTCTGCCTAGAAATTTTTCCTAATGTCCGAACTAAACCTCCCCTGGCACCGCTTAAGACTTGTGTCCTCTTGTCCTGTCAGTCCCTGCCTGGGAGAAGATGCTGATCCCCACCTGGCTACCCCCTCCTTTCAGGCAGTCACAGGAACAGTAAGATTCCTCCTGAGCCTCCTTTTCTCCAGGCTAAACAACCCCAGCTCCCTCAGTCGCTCCTCATAAGACTTTGTGCTCCTGTGTCACAGCCTCGGGCTTTCCTGGATGTGGGTGTCCCTAGCCTTCATCCTTCAGAGCTCTTTAGCAGCTCATCCATCTGCTGCACACTTAATTCTTGCCAAACTGTGTGTATACCTCAGTGTGTGCCTCTAGAGCTTTTCCACACTCATTCAGTTTTGTGATTTTTGAAGCAAGCTTTTTATATAAGTGGCCTATGTCCTCAGTTGTATTAATACTGTATATATGTGTAAGGCGATGCTTTTCAATAAAGATATTATCTGCTAGATATTTAGTGGACTAGAAGTGCTAGTCATCGTATGGAATTAATTTTGTCAAACGTAGATGACTTAACATAGACTTAATATGCGCCTCAGGAAAAAAATTCTCATTTTCTTCAGTATGTATTAATTTTTTTGGAAAACATATGATGTATGAAAGTGATAAAAATATTGATAGAGAACAGTTTGTCTTAAGAAAATTACATTCCTACTACATGGAAATCTGTCTGTGTTCAACTTCTACATCTGCTTAAGAATCAATGGAATGACACAGGTTCTTTCCATCTTGCCCTGAGATCTAATGAATTGTTCTGTAAAAGTGCCAGTGCTTCTCATTTATGAGTAAAGGGAGCATGAAAAGACCAGCTGAGGTATAGATGTGTATATACTAATGTAATGTTTAAAGTTACCTATGGGGAGATATGCAAGGTGAGTACAATTTCATCCTATTTATGGACGTAGATGGACAGAAATGTAAATTGTGTGATCAGCTTAAGAGGAAGTTACTTCTTGGGGAAAACAAATAATTTTTCTCCTTGTTTCTTCTTGTATCATTTGTTTGATGTCCATCTCTTTAATAATCCTTTGCTTATTCTCTTCTGTGTTGTACCAGATCTTTGGCAGTATTTCAATATTTATTAGTATCTAAATCTCCAGTTCACCATCTTGTACTTTGTTTGACTCTTATGCATCTTGTAAGTCCAATAAAAAGGTGTTAAGTAGTCTCTCTCCATCTTTGCATCAAATCCTTCTGGCATAGCCACATGAGTAGGTCTAATTCAAATTTGAGAAAAAAGTTTCAGTCAAGTAGGCTCAGTATTGTAGAATTTGAGAAGTAAGAAACATACCTGATGTTACATTTGCAAAATACCCTGGAAATTTACAGGAGTTAATTTACTACTGTACTTAACTACTGTTAATTTACTACTTTACTTGTTCATTAACCAAGCAATATTGCATTTGGAGTCAAACCAGTGTTGTTCACCTGGAGAAAAATGGATACTCACAGGACCCAATCCCAGTTTATGGTCACTGTGAGTACTGCCAGCTGATGACACTTGAATTGTTGTCTGCAAATGCATTTTAATTAGTGAACTATTTAATTGACTCTGTTTCATTTTAACAAGTAAAAATTAATGCTCATATATGAACCACGAATTTTAGTTACTTGAAGAGTACTTCAGATTCAGAAAATAAATAGATTAGTAATTAATATAACCTTGTCTTTACTTTGACAATGGAAAACTTATTAAATCACTGTCTTAGAAGCAAATCAACAAATTCAGCTTCTGTTGAGATTGTAAAATGAACCTAGCAGACGTCCTCGAATCAGTATTAATCTGCTGTGATGAGAGTATCAAGCGTTCAAAACTAACTGCTCTCTGCAGATGTCACTGTTACCAACACTGGGAGAAAAATCTTAAATCAATGTTATTATGTGACAATAATGCAGGTTCCTCAGAAAACATTCCAAATCTCTATTGCCCATGATTACAAAGTAATCATATCCTGCATGCTGCAACTGCAATGCTAGCAAAAGTCAGTGCGTTGGAGGTGCTGTTATTCAAATGAGCTGTAATTCTTTACAGTAATCTTGTTCCCATAGATTTTAATACTTTATTTAAAAGTCACCAGGAGGAGGGACTGACTTTGGCTCCATGCCAGGTGCCTGCTGAAGCCACTCTATCACTCCTCTTCTAGGCTGGACAGGGCAAAGAAAATAAAACAAAAGGATTGTGGGTTGAGATAAGCACAGGGAGAGATCACTCAGCAATTACTGTCAAAGGCAAATCAGACCCAACTTGGGAAAAATTAGTTCAACTTAACTTATTACCAATCAAAATTAGAGTGGAATAATGAGCTATAAAACCAAATCCTAAAAACACCTTTCCCTCATTGCTGCCTTCTTTCTGAGCTGAACTTGATTCCCTAATTCTTTACTTCTGCTTCTGCCAGTTGTGCAGGGGAACAGGGAATCTGGGCTGCAGCCAGTTCATCACACATTGTCTCTGCTTCTCTTTCCTTCTCAGGGGTTAGATTCCTCACATCCATCACCTGCTGCATTATGGGGTCCCTCCCACAGAAGACTCTATGAACTTCTCCCAGGTGAGACTTTCCCAGGACTGCAGTTTTTCACTGAATGCTCTAGCATGTATGTTTTCTGCACTGCTCTAGTGTGGGACCCCCAATGAGACCACAAGTCCTTCAAGCAAACCTGCTCCAGCATGGGCTTCCCACAGGCTCACAGGCTCCTTTGGACATCCAAAGTGCTGCTCTGGTGTGGTTTCCTCCTTGTGCTACTCCACTGTGGACCTTTTTGCATTTCAGGGGGATAGCTGATCTCACCACAGTCTGCATCTTGGGCTGCCGGGCAATCTCTGCTCTGGTGCTTGGAGCACCTCCTCCCCCTCCTTCTTCACTGATGTTGGTGTCTTCAGAGCTTTTTGTCTCATGTTCTCACTCTTCTCTCCAGCTGCAGTTGATGTTGCTCAGGTTTTTTCTGTCTTCTTAAACCTTTTATCACAGAGGTGCTACCATCAACACTGACAGGCTCAGCCTTGGCCAGTAGTGGGTCTATCTTGGAGTTGGCTGGCACTGGATCTGTCAGACACAGGGGAAACTTCTGACAGCTTCTCACAGAAGCCTAACCCTGTACTCCCTGCCCCTCCCTTCCCCCTACCAAAATTGGGCCACACAATACAGTTGCACAGACATTATGAGTGGTCTGCAAGTTCTTAAAACTGAATATGCAGTGTATCAGAAGAAAATACTGCTGAGGAAGATGTAATAGGTATCTACTGCTGCATAAAAATTCATAATTCAAATTTGTTCCTTGAGACCTGAGCCTTTTATAATGTCATGCAGGCTACATATATCATCTCCATTATTACTGGTTCTTATGCACTGCTCTCTGACTTCAATCTATTTATGTTATCTTCTACTGGATATGAATGTACCTGAATTTAACCTCCAGTTGCTTTTCTTTAGCACAGTGAGTTTTCAAAGCAGTCTTAAATTCTGTCCATAGTTTTTCAAATTAATTAAGCAATCTGATACTTCTTCAGTGCTGGTGAATATCTATATAGCTAGAATGGAAAACATGTTTTTTGTTAGTCTCCATTTATTACTTGTTTTTTCTTAAGTGTATTTACAAGTGCAACAGGATTGCTTGCTTCACAGTATGGATATAGAAAGATAAGGGTATAAAAACACATGTATTATCATATTTTGACAGAATTCTTGAGTGGCAGTGGACAAATCTTCTTTGTTTCTTTTTTTCTTTCTTTCAGTTGCTGAGCCTAAGTTTAAACAGTCACAAGATTCCTAGTAATCCCCACCACTAAAATTTTAATTAATGCTTATAGAATTAATCATGAATGACTTTACATATATAGCAGTTAAATAAGGAAAACATTATAGTTCTGCTTTTTTTCAGAAAAGAAAAAAGCACTTTTTGTTTCAGAAAAGCCTTTTATTTGCTTTTTAAATAAACACATCATAAGCTAATAGAAAATTTATACTATTATATCCAACAAGAAGCCTGAACTTAGAAAGTATCATAGATATTTTAAAAATATTTCCCAATATTGATTTAGGGAATAATTTTGGGAGTCTTCTTTAGCCATCATGTTTCTGTACCTTGGTGATATGCCTAATCTGATTGATGCTTCCATAATTTCAAGACAAATACTCTAAGTGTCATGTTTCATGAATTTGCATTGACATATTTGCCAGCACTTTATCAGAGGAAAATGAAAAAAGAAAGTAACCAAATAAAAACGTCTATTCATTTAGAACATGAAACAAGTAACATTTCTTTTCTGAAAATCACCATATTCAACTGTTTAAAAAAAGGATAGGAATAGGAATAGGAATAGGAATAGGAATAGGAATAATAGGATAGAATAGAATTGATTAGTTTTAATTGGAAGGGAACTACAATGGTCATCCAGTTCAACTGTCTGAACAATTCAGGGCTGGCCAAATTAAATCATGTTATTAAGGGAACCATCCAAATGCCTGTTAAACCCTGACAGGCTTGGGACATTGACCACCTCTCTAGGGAGCCTGTTCCAGTGTTTGACCACCCTCATGGTAAAGAAATGCTTCCTGGTGTTCAGTCTAAACCTCTCCTGGCACATCTTAGAACTCTTCCCACATATCCTATCACTGAATCCCAGGGAAAAGACCTCAGGACCTTCTTCTCCACTTCCCCTCCTCAGTAAGCTGTAGGGAGCAATGAGGTGACCCCTCAGTCTCTTTGTCTCCAAACCAGGCAAACCTGACATCTTCAGTTGCTCCTCACAGGATATGACTTCCAGCCCTTGCTCCAGCTTTGTTGCCCACCTCTGGGCACATTCAAGGACATTCATAGCCTTCTTAAATTATGGGGCCCAGAACTGCACACAGCACTCCAGGTGACACTGCACCAATGCTGAACACAGTGGATCACTCACCTTTTCTTACTGTCTGTGCTGTGTTTGATGGATCCCAGGATGTGGTTTGCTGTCTTGGCTGCCAGGACACACTGCTGCCTCATACTGGATCTGCTGCCAGCTTGCACCCCCAGGCCCCTTTCTGCAGGGCTCTCCATCCATTTCCTCTCACAATTTATACTTATGCAAATGGATAGAGTAAAACTTTCAAGAAACTGAAAACTGATGTTTGTGGCAGACAAATTATTGCCAGATTTTAGCTTTTGTGAAAGATATTAACAGGTTTGAGTACTCGTAACTTATGTAAATTTTGATATGATACTATCTTGCCAGAGAGCTGATCTGTTGGATAATATTTTTACTAAACAGTCATGAAGTATAGAACTATTAATTAAACCCAGGGAGAATGCTAGAACTGAATTCCATGTTTCATAATTTGTCAATTTATTTTAAAAATTATTTATAAACTGAGAAAAAAATATGTGTGTTTCATGAAGGAAACCTGCTCAAAAATACAAATCAGAAGGAATCTGTGTTGATCTGAAGTACATAGACAGTGTCTTATTTCGTGCTTCTTTTCATTCCTTCATTAGTGATTTTGAAAGAATGCACGTTAAGTGATTCTTTTACATAGATAATTTCACTGTAGTGCTGAAGTTAACTGAGCTGAAAAGTTAAATCATCATGGTCAACAGGCTTCATACATGTTTAGGCTGATATTAATTGTTAATACTGTCACATTTAGAACCTGGTAGGTGAACCTTACATGTTTCTCTATGCCCTGGTGGCGTATAGAAAAAGTGGTAGAACTGGCTCTCCCTCTCAGTTGTTTTACTGCAATGATTAATACTATTTGTGTTTCCTTTAATAAGGTGTCAAAGAAGAGCTGCTGAAGAAAGTAGTTTATTGACCCAAGTATTAATATCTTATCTCTGCATACTGGATAATGATGAAGAAAGGCAAATGTGAGTGATTAATTCACATGGTTTGGGGGAAAATACTGGAAAAAGCAATATCATTATGTGTGCATTGTGCCTTCCTAGCCCCCTCTCTTCTTCGTTATGTCAATGAAAGTTTGTAGTTTCAAGCTAAGAGTGCTGAGGTTTATTCTTCTGTATTACTTATCTCAAAATATTAAGGACTCTATGTTTCCAATATGATACCTTCCTCAAAAGCAAGGTTGTTGTGTTGTAGGTTGTATAGTCTGATGGTGATGCTTACTTAGACCACATCAAATTAATCTAGAATCACCTCAGAATACAACTTCTTTCCAAGGAAGTAAGAAAAGCTTTCTCTCCTAGCCAGACACTGACCAAAACATCCTTTTCTCATTGTAACTGATAATTGATCCTCTTAAGGCAAGTCCTGAGTGATCAAATCTGGAGAAAGACAACAGTATTCTCGCCAGATTCTGAAAATGGGACATAATCAGAATTTGCTCAGTTACAAATGCCATCTCAACTTTGTTTTCTGCTTACTTCTTTGAAGTACCACAGCCTTGCAGCAGGATATCCCTGTGAGCTCTGCTGAAAGTGGAGCATCTTTTGCAATGCCAGGTGCTAGGCTGTTGTCTGTTATGCTGCTACGTGTTTGCCATTCTGGCTTATATCATCACTGAGCACAGTGTCCTGAAAAAGAGGTTGATTAAGGGGTTTGTTTCAGAAATGAATATGTGAGAAGGATTAGTAGCTGTTAGAAAGTGGCAAAGATCTGCTGTAGCTTGATGGTTCATTCCTTACACAAACTGTTGACGTGTGTGTGCATTTGTATAGCTAGACAGGGGAAAAAAACCTCAGCATTTTATAAAAGTTTCTTTCAGATATCCAGATTATTGCAGTATCTTTTTATATATATATTAGGAGGTTTCTTAGAGGCTTATAAAGTATCAAAAGAAGCCCAGAATGCTTTTATTGAAAGTTCTGCTGACACAAGGTAGGATAGTGCTGTAGGGATTCATGCCATATACACTGCAGGGTAGGAGGAGGCCATTCCTACCAGCAGCAAAGCAGAAGCACCAGAGACATGATAATTTCGAGACATGATAATTTTAAGTCCTGCTTAGTTACTAACTTGGAGAATGAGTTCAGGCAAACAATTTCAAAAGATATTAAAAAAAATTAGATAATATTTCAACATATCGAATCAGACACAGATGTCAACATTGCCCTGTTTGGAAATGGATTTGTCAATGAAAAGGGAAAACAATGAAGTTGAGAGACAGATAACTGCTGCCTGAGGACACTAAAGAACAGAGCTGTCCCAGTACAAGATGAGTAATATCACATGCTTTGTAAATTGCTGAAGCTGGTGTGTTCACTTCTGACAAAGGACAGTTGGCAGAAAGAAATCAATACATAGAATTTTGAATAGTAAGTCTTTTGTTATGGATACCATAATTTTTCACATATTTATTCAGGGGAATTCTATTAGCCAGAAGACTTTTCAAAGTACTTCTATTAAAAAAGATGTTGAGATGTTCCTGCTGAGATTATCTCTTTGTTCCTCATAAAGGATATATAAGAATTGTTCAAGTGTCCTTTAACACAGATAAAAAGCATGATTTTTGATGTGATCATCGTGTCCCTTCTCCCTTTTGAAGATTATTCAGGGAACCAATTACTTGTATTGGAGAGAACAATTGTCATGTGAACTGAACAGTGAGGCCCTTTGACAAAATGGTCTTATGTAAAATGTTGCAGTTAGTGTGACTGGAAGCACATGATGGGGTTTTTTTGTCACATGCTCACATGTTTCTGTTAGATTATATGGTAAAAAGCTGGTCTGCATGCACAGAAGAGAGCACAGAGAGACAGCAGCTGGCAAAGGTACCTGTATTATGGCCTTGGAGGGTATCTTGCTCAGACCCCTGCCAGGGCATCCCAGATAAGCTTCAGCTATTTGCCAGGGTGACACGCATCAAGATGACTCTCACAACACCTTGCAGATGGAGGTGGTCACTGCATAAGGGTATGGGACACATTATGGGGTGCACAGGCAAGAGCATTTTCTGGTTTCAGGAAACTTAAAATGGGACATTTGAGGAAGGAAAGAAGGCAGGGAAAGAAATGAAGCTAAGTGATTTGGGGAGGAGCAATCACAGAGAAATAGAAGGATAAGGAGATCAAAGAGGCCACTTGCACGTAAACAAGGCTTGTACACTTATCCGGCCATGCCCTATCTACTCAGTCTGTCCGATCTTACCAAATTATCCATTCTCTAACCCTTTTCCTAGGTTCCCAGGTATGTGTGTTTGTGTGTGTGGTGCCTATGAATGTGTGAACAATAGTGAAGATCAAGTTGGACTTGATACCCAGCACATAGCTGCAATGGCCAGGGAGCCAGTTGTGCCTCTCAAGGTGAGTCCAAGGGAGAGTTAAATACTGAGGACCAGGGGAGTCCCAACCATGTGTGTGTATGTGTGAGCAAGGAGCTCTGCATCAGCAGCTGAAATGATGCTGGGGCGTCAGGTGCCAGCAACTGGGAGACTGGGACCTCAAAGCAACTACTAGATGCAATTCCTTAACTTTAATATTTTATTACTCCACAAGTGAACTACTTCACATTTTTACAAGAATGCAGTTCTTGAATGCTGAATACTATTTTTGAAGTAATTTGCAGTGTAATATATGTCACTGCAATACGTAGCACCCTTCCTTACTTTGAAGGTCACTCACTTTCCATTATTAGTGCCAGATCATCAGGTGATCAGCAACTTGTCCCTTTTTTTTTCTGGCAGAATAGAATGAATGCCTGCTGAATATTTTGAGTCCTATTCTTTTTTAATGAAGCAAGTAGCTACAGAAGAGCTCAGATACCCCAGGAAGGCAAGCAGTCATCACTGATGACAGTGTTCAAACATGAATACAGAGAATCCACCAGGCATTAGGGAGGTATTTGTAAGGAATGATGTGCATTGAAATTAGTTACATGACAGTCACGTGGATCTATGCACTTTGGGAACCTACAATTATCTTGAAGGGAGGCAGAAGAACAAAAGCCAACATAATCTTCTTAGAGTCATTCTAGTAGCCCTGAAAAGGCAGAAGATACCAGACAGTACCACTGTTTGCATAACTAGTATGAAAGAGAAGGTTTCAGTTTGTCAAACATTTATCCTGAGATGGTTGGATAATAAATACAGCAGCTTACTTCTCACAGAAAAAAAAGTGGTGATAATCTTCTCCACTGGAGATTTGCTGGAGCAACTATGAGACTATTAACACAAAAGTAAAAGAGAAAACCTCATAAGAATGCAAAATGTGGAATAAACGCAAACTCAGGATGTTGTGATCAAGGTCAACAGATGTGGAAAGAATATATATTTCAATTGCTATATGGTGCTGCTGGAAGATAGTAGGCAGGAGGAATTGAAAATTCTCACTGATTAGAAGAAATTTGATATAACTAGGAAAGCTGATGGGTTGATTTGCATGATTAGAACATTAAAATCAGTGGCTATTACCTACTTAAGGGGAACAAAATAGTCAAATGAGGTAACAGAGTACACTGAAAAAATATTGTGATGATAACTAGCGCAGTCCAGAAGACTGAAGAAAAATCAGTAATTGTCAGTTAATGCTGTAATCTTTAGAGGCATATTAGAGGTCTGATACAGGCCTTAAAAAAAGCCTCATTTAGCCTCTTTTAAGCATGATAGATAACTGTTCTCTGACATGAAAAACTGTGCTCCCAGTTGTTACTTGTCTGTTTTGGTCACCATTATAGCAGGTAAAGATGCTTTAGTCACCTGGGCTGGATCAAGACTTGTTAGAATTAAATATAGTCTGGCAAACAAATGAACTAGAAGTTGGGCTTGATGATCCTTGTGGGCCCCTTTTAACTCAGGCCATTCTATGATTCTATGAGTGTTTTGCATTAATCAGAAATAACTAATGAAAATTTACTGGAGGACCAAAATTATTTAATCCCACACTGCAGATAAGCCCTCTCTGCCTCACTTGTAAAGTGTAAGTTAGAAATAAATCACAATATGCAACATATGAAATACTAAATGGATACCAAGAACTGCCTGGTAGAATTATTGCAAGAAAGAAGCTGAAGGAAAGTAACAACACTAAGAAAAGATCCATGATAGCCGTGCTAACATTAATGGAGTAATTTTTTAAGGGTATGGAAAACCAATCAAGCAGTATGAATACAAGGCATGGCTCACTGGTGATTGTCACTGAACACAACTGTTCTGCATTTTGCAAGAAGTGCAATAAAGGGCTTATTTCACAGGAGGGCTACGAAGTTTTTCCATTAGTCACTAAAAAGATTATAAACACATGTTGTGAGAGACAGTTCTGAATTTAAGGGATTTGGATGGAATTTCAGAAGATATGATTGAATGAATATCTGAACAGCTGATGTGCCCTCTTAAGAAATCTTGGAGTAGTGGATACATTCCAGAAGACTAAACAAGTAGATATTCTGTGACATAACTAAACAAGAGACTTTATTCTTGAAAGAAAAATTAATAAGGAGGCTCTTTAATAGCAAATTATTCAAAAATTAAGGAATGTATATTACTATGGATTTATTGAAACTAAGTCATGTCAAATAAACCTAATTTCTTTCCTTAACATTACAGATTTGATAGCTAAAAGGAGCTGCTTGGATGTAACATACTTTTTTTTTTTACAAATTATTTGACTGTCTTGCATGCAATCTTGATTACAAAATCAGCACTACACAAGCATTTAGTGAACAACTGAACTGGCTAATGAATAACCTATGAACAAGTAGTTATCAAAAGAAAATCAGCTCCTATGAGGTGTTGTGCAAGGATTGAGAGTTGGTTTGACACTATGGGATGTTTTCATTGCTTCTCTGAAACTGAAAATTTGTCAGTGTTAAATAAAGAAAGCTTAGAATTATCCTGTATGACTTAAATTTCTTGGTAAGTTACATTCCATCAAACAAAAGATATTTAAATGCAACCAGCCATGAAAGCTATAAATATGTAAGACAATTATATTTCAGATTACAGGCAGTTAAAATAATGTATCCACAAACTTTCAAGTATCTACCCCATTCTGTGATGTTATGTTCAACCTTCTACTGTCCCTCTGGGTCTTACAGCGAGTTATCAGCTTCACAAATTCCTCACTGGGAGGAGTATGATGATGATGAAGTCTTTTAGAGCACTCTAGGATCTACTTGGCATTTTTTTTTGTGTTTGCTAAAGCAGTCTCCACTTGGCTCTTTCTCCATTGGTCCACGAGGCAATTTTAGATCCAAATTCACTGTATTTGATGTGATTTATATGTCTTAGACACTTTTTCTTTGCTGTCACACCTAAAACTGGTTTTGCCCAGCTTTGAATGTTGCATTACTTTGAAAATCAGTAACTGATGACCATTGCTACTGATGCCTTTTTGGGCTTACTTAGAAACAGAGGCCAGACAAAATTTAGAGAATAAAAAGCAGTTATATTTATTGAAGGACCTTCAGGTACATTTAGGGGAGACAGAGCCCCCCAGGGGCTACACACAAAATAGACGACTGGTCACGGGTTTTCACACTTTTATGTTTGGTCCATTTGCATATTGGGGATTAATCTTCCAGTTACAGCTTCAGGTAATGACATCATTTTACCCCAAGTTTACTCCCCCCAACTCACTTTTGTTGACATTTCTGAGGGCCTGAGACAGTAAGGTGTCCTTGATTCTGAGGCCTAGAAAGGAATTATTTTGTCTGAACAAAATGTGAAGACAGTAGGTAGCACTGTATATGAAGCCTAGAGTTATACACTAAAGAATTACAGAATTACAAATATATGAAAAATATAAAAGCTAAAATCCTAAGGCATCATTCCTTATTGCAAGTGGCCTGTGCTATCTCCTATGCCTGTCATTTTAAAGTTTCCACTATCGTCACCTGTCCATGCTCCTCTAGACAGCATTTCACACTAGGGTCACCGATAGGTTGTTGCACAAGCATAAAGGGTTCTTACAATGTCAAAATGTATCAAACAATAGAAGCCATTTGTACAACAGTATGAAGCTCAGTAGAAATTAAAAAAAACCCCAAAACTATGTAGTACTGATGTGGTCATGGGGCAATTTCTGTTATCTGGTAAAAAAAAATCTCCAGGCAGGCCAGGAATAGTCTACACAAGCTTGACCTGCCCTGGTGCCTGTGTTATTAACCCCAAGTCTGTGGTCGGGTGTAAGCAATGTGACAAGACCTTGCTAGGCTACAATACTGTGCTAGAAATTACAAGGGAAAACTACTTACAAGTCAATATTAGGGTCAATAAGACTTGGGGTTATTCAGCCCAGAGAAGACTCAGGGGAGACCTTACAGCAGCTTTCCAGTACCTAAAGGGAACTTTAAATAGAGCTTGACAGTGAAGGTGGTGAGACACTGGAACAGGTTGCCCAGAGAAGTTGTGGATACCCCATCCCTGGAAGTGTTCAGGGTCAGATTGGGTTGGAGTTAGGGTTTGGGTTAGGTTGGATGGGGCTTAGAGAAACCTGGCCTAGAAAGTGTCCCTGTCCATGACAGGGGAGCCAGAACTAGATGATCTTTAAGGTCCCTTCCAACCCAAACTATTCTATGATGACTGCCTATTTCATATTAGGTTCTGTCTGAGTGACTCTAATAATGGTGATTTTAAAAGTAATTTAATGGAGAGGATTTCTTCTTGCTAGATTGAGATATTGTTGCCTTTTGTCTCAGAATGCTTTCTTCTGCTAAAAGCAAGCAAGCAAATAAAATTACTTTTTGAATGCACTGTCTAATATTTCCATGGCAACATTAAAACTCTCAGTTTAGTACTGTGAAAACAGAAAAAAACACAATATTGTTACCTAATGACTTGGTTCAAGTGAGTATACCACAATTTTAAAACATCTAAAGAGAAATTTACTGTGAAACATCTTCAAGTCTGTTGTCAGCAATTACATGGGTGTTGCAGAAACAGATAAGTTCCAAACATCGACTTCTTTTGACTGTTTTAGTAGTGTGTTCTCTGGTTTGTGTCTGTGTTTGGCCTTTACTTCTCTAATTCTTTGGAGTGTTGTAGCCACAGCTGTCACATTTTTTATTCTGCATTATTTTGGTACATGAGAAATAGTTAAATACTCTCAGGTTTTAGTGGTGGAAAAACAGTATCTGAAAACGTTCCTTAATTCTGGATGTCACTTTCCCTTCTGGTGTCAGTTGAAAGAACTTATTTCAGGAATCGTTGTGTGAAAAGGCAGTATGTCTGTTACTGTTACTGAACTGTATACCTGATACATTTCCTTCTAAAAGGTGATTTAGTACTGGCGTCTTTTGTAGGATTAGGGGTACCTGCTTCTCCCTAAACAGTAACAAACCAAGCTTTCAGGAGCAATTCTAGGACTGAAATCACTGTTAAGAACTATACCTAAATATTTTCCAACAGTGTAAAACAAAAGATAAAACTAATGTGCTAGTTTTGTCTGGAGAAGTGTTAATTTTCTTCATAGTAGCTGATATGGTCCTATGTTTTGGACTGGTGCTGGAAACAGTCCTGATAACACAGGGGTGTTACAGTTACAGCTGAGCAGCTCTTCTTCAGCATCAAGACTTTTCCTGCCCCTCACCCCACCTGCGAGGAGGGCTGGGGGTGCACAAGAAGCTGTCAGGGGACACAGCTGGGCAGCCGACCCCAAATGACTGTGAGGATATTCGATGCCATATGGCATCATGCTGAGCTTTAAGCTGGGGGAAGAACAAGGAAGGAGCAGACATTCAGGGTGATGGTGTTTGTCTTCCTTCCCGAGTCACCATTACACACGATGGAGCATCATGGATGCCTTCTGGGAATGACTGAACACCTGCCGGCCCATGGGAAGTGGCAAATTAATTCCTTCTTTTGCTTTGCTTGTGTATGCGGATTTTGCTTTACCTGTTAATCCATCTTTATCCCAACCCGTGAGTTTTCTCACTTTTAATATTCCAATTTTCTCCTGGATTCTGCTGGGGGGGGAGTGAGCAAGTGGCTGCATGGTACTTTCTTGTTGGCTGGGGTTGAAGCATGACAACAAGACAAATAAAAAAAAACCCCAAAACAACAAAGCCAAACAACCCCCCCCTAAACTAACTAAAGGAAACAAAGCAAGAAACAACATCCCTCACAAGATGTTATTTAAATATATATTGAGAAGTTAAAGAAAACAATAAAAAACCCCCCAAACTAACATAGATTTAGCATTCTTCTTCTGTTCATCCATCTGTCTTGAAAGAAGAAATATTCTTTTTGGTTTTATTATGCATTCAGATTCTATGCACCTAATTTTTTAAAGCTTGCTTTATTCATCACTGAACAAGAAAAAACACCTAAGAAGCCCATTTTCATGCAGGTTTTTTTTCTGAGGAATAAGGTCATTAAGCTGAGATGACATCCCTATCATTCTTTAAATGTCTCTGAATACTCTGTTTGGAGTTTTTAATTGTTTTATTTATCTCAAATCCCTGTCATATGATAAATCAAGCCATGGTAACTTTGTCTTGTTATTTAGAAACATTTTCTTCAGTATATGTATAAAATGCTTATCTGTTGTTACCTTTTGTTCTCTCTTTTTTACTGTTGGTAAAAACAGTGCTCTCTTTTTACTCTCTTTTTTTACAGCTCACATTCTATTGCATTGCTAATATTAATCAGAAGCATCCAGGGACAAAGTTCTCTTTACCTGTTGCCGTAGTCATGGGGATTAAATGACTGTATACATTTTTACATTCAGTAGCAGCACTGTCATCATTAGAATCCCAGATCTTCATCATGAGACTTTTTGGTTTAATTGATAGAGGTGTTCATTATCCTTGCTTTGTTCCTGCTATAGTGTGCCATCCTCATTTTCCTGCACAACAACTGAGCTGTCAACATAAACTTTTAAACATGGCAAAACTCAATGTAGCAATATCTATGCAAAGGATTGTTGACATCTAAGTAACAAAACACCTTCCTGTAGACTGGTGCTAGTCAGTCAGAAGGACTGGAAGTATTACCATCACCATCAATTCACATATGCTTGCTGCTGACTCCACAGAGTGATGTGTGAAATCCGGCATAACTTGGAAATCAACAGGTTCTGACTTTTGCTGTCACTGGTACAGTAGATCAGTTTAACTAACGTAATTGACCTACCAAATGACCATCTACTGCCACTGAGGAATAGAAGTGCAAATTTAGCACTATTGATTTTTGCCAGGTCACATCAGTGACTATTTGGCTCAGCTTTTTCAGCTTTCCAAATACAAACTGTGCTATTTGATTTGCTTCATTATAAATGTAACGAGCACTCCTGAGGTGATCAGCTAATCAGTGCAGGTTTCTATGTTCATCAGGTCATAAAACTCATTAATGGATACATTTAGCTTCCTACTGCTGTTGACAGGAATAACTATTTCTTTTTGGTGCTTATTTGGACAAACACTGAAAAGAGAGAAGTTTCTGTAGAACGGATATGAAAATTAAAATAAATAAGTTGCTTCATATTTAAGAAGAGGGCTGCAGATAATTAACTTATTCCTGAGTTCCATAAGATGAATTCAAATTTCTCTCGTTAAAAAAAAAAAAAGTGTTTTCATTATTATAAATAGCCTTTTCTTTTTAATTTTGTAAAAGAAATGGGGTCATTTTATATAGTTTCTAGTATAAAATGGACTTCTTCACTGCACTGCAGTTTGTCCTTCAGACACTGGCACTGAAGCACCTACCTACTTGTTTGCTGTTTCTCAGCCTTAGGAACATGTGAAGACCTGGCAGTATTACTGGAAACCTGGCAAAATGACAAAGATCTGGTAACAACTGAAGGTAGCAATACCCTGAGTTGAGTATATCTGGCACCTTCTTACAAAGGGCAAAATTCTTCCCCTCCCTTTCTCATCTCAGGAGCCCAAGCAGCCCATATGCAACTGCCCTGTTTAAATTTCTCCTTGAGAGAACCCATTACGTTCTAATGGGGATGGATCTTTTCTAATGCTTGAAAACAAAGGAGGGCACTGAACTCACCCTTTGTGGTAGGAATATAAAAAGCACAAAGCAAGTCATTACACAATTATGCTTCCAAGTTTTCAAACCCTTCCAGCAGAATATATGAAACAGCTGAATAACACTGTGTGCACATATAGGAAAGTCAGTTTTCCTTTCTGATTAGCGCAAGTTTCTCGGAATAAAAGAGATACTTTTCAGAACAAGAAATACCTTTGTTTTAATTACTCTCTCAATGTATGAACAAGCCAATGTAAAAAAAAAGGGGGAAAAAAATCAGTTATCAAAGCTCCAGTATGATTAAAAGAGCATAATATTTTTTGGTTCTATTGTTGTTTTCACAGAAATAAAAGCCTATGAAATGGAGTTCAAAGGTGTAACTGCTGCTGGGCAATTAATATTGGCTGTACCTACACTATCTTTTTTAGGCTTACCAGGTATCCCATTGTTTTTTAATCCACTGAAATAATATCTTCTGGCAAGCCTGCTTTGTCTGCATCACTCCTGCCTACTTTGTCTTCTCAGCATCTACCCTTCCATCCTGGGCACCGCCTCAGAGGTGGCCTCATGCTGTGTCTTGGGCTGTTCCCCTGCAAGCTCGTACTTCAGAATGTGCTCTTACAGACAGCAGCGAAGACTCCTGGTACCTGATGTAGCTCTGGATGCTTTCATGGCCCAGGGCTTGCCTGGGGCTTATATGCTTTTCTGCAATTGAACTGGACTTACCAAGAACACAGGTGATCAGAGACTGTTCAGCATAGAAACTCTTTTACATACATTTTATGACTATACCTTTTTTTTCCTGCATTGGGATTTCTTCTTTGTTTGGATACATAGACATAGCACCTTCCACAGTTTAGTCCTGTAGCCTAACTGGGTTAGGATTTTAAAGTACATCTGAGCAAACTGCACTGCAGCATTTTAATTTTCTTTATTGGATCACTTGTGTCAGGCTTTATGGATCATCCATGTTACAAATAAATTCCCCATGGATTTTTGTGTACATTCGTCACTCAAACTTTTATTTATATATCTTCTTCCATATTTTTTAGCTATGATGTCTGACTTTTTAGTTTTCAGAGAATTTAAAATGCAGATGTTTACAAAAGATTATGGAAAATTTGCAGGCAATATGGCATTTCTGTCTCCAATTTGTTATTCATGTCTGAACCTGAAAACCAACAGCAGTGCAATTCTCTGATGTTGACAGAGGAACTACAATTATTTCAAATTACCTAGAGGTGACAATATCAAATGTTCTATCCTTTTCCAAACTACAAATGCAAATGTCTTATATATCATCTGCAACGCAAAAAGCCATTGTAGATATGGGCTTAGACAAAATCTCTAGGAACCATAGCAAGCCAGACAGATACTCCTCAGCAAAAATATAGTGTTCTTAGGTGCTCTAAACAACATTCTGATGATTCTAAAGGAACTTCTATATGTAAACTAAGATCTGTATATTCATTTAGCTAATATGTAAATAATTGCTTAAATTGACTGCTATGGAACTTACTAATAAATTCACTTGAGATAATTTTCTGTCTCTTGAACATGTAGTATTCAAATTATTTTTTATTATTATAACATTATTTTTGTACATATTCTGTTAATTTTAGAGAGTTTTTATGTAAGGAAAATGTTAAAAATTATTTCAAGCTCCTCTGTAAGAGGCTTTACAGCAATTTGATCCCAGCCTTGCAGATTTCAATTAGAATTGAAGGTTAAATGCAAGAATTGCAGAACAACAACATATTATTGTTCCCCATTCCTCCTCTACTCTCTGTTTTGTTTCATCCCACCTCTTCTTCAAAAATTTCCTTTTCTCAAATGCATGAAATGCAAAATCAGATGTCTGAACAGAAGTTTTCTTTGAGAAAGAAGGAAAGCATAAAAAAATGGCCTTTTAAATTTTTTTTTTCTTCAGATTGGTTTCTATTTTCACTTACAAGGCAAACAGAACAATCTTAGTTTATATTTTGATTCATATGGTCAGAGTGATATAGTATTATCTTCATGTCATTTAGTCTTTGCTGTCATGATCCCAGCTCACACAAGTCTTAAGGAACTGAAGAGTTACAGTCAATACAATTTAAATAATAAAAAAATATACTTTTAGAAATTCCTAGAACTAATTTTCTCTCCCTTATCTCAAGTTCAAGCACAAGTCTCCTGTCTCAACAGGAGACTAGAGACAAGACTGGAGACCCATAGTTTTGCATGTCCCTGGAATGTGAAGATTTTGCTTTTCCAATGGAATGCAATTAATGATGTAAGATATAAGATATTAAGAAGAATGTATTTAAAGCTTAAAGCTGCTTGCAAGTGTAAAACTAAACTGCATCCTGGCACTATTTACTAAAGGAGTAGAATTTTTATATTTGGTAAAAGTAGCTTGGTCGAGGAGGAATTAATGAGTGTAAATGACAAAGTGACACACTTCTTTTCATACCTTTTTTTGAACATCTTTGTGCATGCACACCCACACAGACATACACAGAGTTTTACAGGTGCTGAAAATATTTTTCCTATTTACTTTTTTTTGGTGAAGACTGAACTATAAAATTGAATATGAGGTGAAGGAATCATACAGTTATATTGAAGGAATATCTGTGTATTCCTGCATCTCCCTGGGGTAGCAATGAACTTGCTAAAAATTCAGTGATATTTAACATTTCAGAATAACTACGAATTATTTCCTCTGTTTCTGACTTGGAGGAGATCAGCTCCCAAAGTGGAGAGTGCTGCTCCTGTGCAGTCTCTAGCCTGCAGCATTCCTGATATCTATCCAGAATACTGACAGGTGACAGGAGACAATGATTGTTTGTTTCTTTATTAGCTTGCTTACAGAAGATTAGGTGCTGGCAGTAGTTGATGAAGTTGCTAGTGTCTGCTAAAGATTTATTTAATCCTAGACAGACTCCTGCATGTTTTAGGATAAGTAATCAATTTCCTGTCAAAGGAGGTGTTGGTCATCTGCCTAGAGGGAGGCTCAACTCCTCATTCTTGTATTACCCTGGAAGATGACTGGGGTCATAAGGGCTATTCTTGGCAATTTCTGTGACTGTCAGTTTCAATGAGCTGGATATTTGCAAAGGTGGTACAGTTTCTCAAACCACACCCAGATTTTTGATTTTTTTTTTAATTGGGCAGTCTTTCAATTTATACCTCTCTTTCAATTTTTCAGTCTCAGGATGAGATTTAACAGTCATATTAATATAATAAAATGAGATAGTATTTCATTGAAATGTTCATGGTTTCAGCATTTATCCCACAATGTGATGCAGAATTGATCATTATTGCCAGACAGTATTCTGAGTAAATGTTAATAAGCAAAACAGCTCAAAGAGAGTATGCTTACTGAAGATACAGACTATTTTCCAGTAACTATCCTTTTCAGCAATGCTATGTGATGATATATTGCTTGAGAGGTAATATAGTATTTACTTGAAAGTATAAATATTGCTGGTAACATATCTAATTATTTGTGCACAGACTGGGCTTGATAAACCTCAGGTTTAAAGACACCATGTTGGCTCCATACATGACAAGTATATGGGAAAAAAACCACGTTGCCTCAGAAGGAGACTGTATGATGTTACATGGTCTGGAATGTCTCTTTGGTTAGTTTGGGTCACCTGTCCCAGCTGTGTCTCCTCCCAACCTCCCAAGCACCCCCAGCCTCCTCTCCAGCCTGGCAGTATGAGAAGCAAAAAAGGCTTTGGCTCTGTGTAAGCCCTGCCCACCAATAACAAAAACATGTCTATATTATCAACCCTGTGTTCAGCACAAATCCAGAATACAGCCCTGTAACAGCCACTGTAAAGAAAATGAACACTCCCCTAGCCAAAACTAGCCCAGGGTATCACTGGAGTGGATTTAATTTTTGTTTATAATCTAGATGGCTAGCATGTCCATATTCCAGTAAGTCAATGAAGATATATTCAATATCATCAGTGAAACTCAGAAAAGAATTTGGCCCTCTAAAGGGCAGTCACCTAGTGGATCATCTGAATCACACTCTACAATTAGAGAGTGATTAATTGTAATAGGGGTTTAGACAGTTCATGAGCTTTCAGAAAATTCACTGGAGTATTTTAAATTATGAGCTGAATCTTATCCTTTACGATGAGGACCTGTTATCTTTGCCAGGGTCCTCAAAACAGAAAAATATAAACTCATACAATTACTCTTGTGTGGTTACCTCTCATAGATTTCTTGAAAGGTAATTCTCTTAAATTTACATTTCCTTCTAAGTGTGTTTCTCTTCCCAGAATGAGACCCCAGATGACCTTGATTCCTGTTTTCAGAAGTCAGATGCGGTACTGGTTTACTGCATTCCTCATATAGGTAGTATCAGAACCTCAACTTCTACTTTCCAGTCTCTGGGAACCCTTGAGTGTTTACACATCAATTTTTTCATACTGACAAGTTACAGCAGGACTGACTGGTTGCATGCTGGGGACAAGATCCAGCAAGCAGCTTCATCCCATATGATTTAAGACAGTGATACTCTTCCATGTTACTGGAAAATATTTTGTCAGTATTTAGGTTATCATCTATGGGTTGTAAGTGCTACTTTTCCGCTTTGCACTTCGGCCTGCTGCAACAACCTCTACTAGTTTTTATTTGCATCTTTGCCAGAATAATAACTGGGAAATACTACAGCATCAGTCTGGGGGCATTTGAAAAATTTCCAAGTGTTTGAGCCACTTTTGCTGATACTCTACCACTGAATCTCATACCCACAGGTATCCCTCAGTATTTTCCTCAGTGATACAATCAACCATGTCACTTTGTCCTCCAGTCTCTCTGCACTGCAGTGCTGCAGTAAGCTGACACACAGTACAAGTGTTAAGATTTGCAGAGCTGCCTTGATGGGAAGCTCTGAAGTGTAGACTTGCGCTTCAGTAACTGTGTGGCACACGCCTGCAGCAGACACACAGCCCAGGGGCAATTCAAATGCAAGCTAAATGTGGAGGCCAAAGATGCTCATAACTCTGCATTTCAGTGCACAGAAGCTTTGCAAATGCAAAAGCAAAATTAAGTCTCTGATCAGATGATCACTGAAGATTTTTCTGAGTTTGTACTTACAATGTTCAAGATCCAGTAGCTGGTGTAACAAGTATAATAGCCATTCCCCAAGTTGTTTTTGGAATTAATGAATGCTGTTTCAGTTTAGATAGCATTTACTTGTGCAAAATTTGCACTGTACCTGTCACTTTTACTGCGAATTTTATTTTATATTAGAGTTTCTTATGTTCACATGATTTATGACTTCTGTAATTTTTTCATTTACTTTTTGGAGAAACTGTTTCAAGAAAAAATATGAATGTAGAGAAAGTGATATTATTCCTCAGAAAATAATTAAATTACCTGATCACCATGTGAGACAAATGTACTGGCTACATTTTTTTATTTATTTAAACGCTATTTAAGTTTTGCTTATTTCATTCATGTGATGGCAATCATCTATAAAAAAGGTTTAGCACAATTTCACTATAAAGATGTTCTCAATCAATTGAATTTTAATTCTTCTCTCTGTAGACTTCTGTTCACACTTAGTTTATGATTTCAGTGTAGAAATTCACTGTGGGGGTTTTTTTCACTTGCTTCATTTGGGTGATATATAATTCTATTTCACTTTGTCTGATCTTGACTTCAGTATATCTGGCTATGCAGGGAGTAGATGTCACAGCTGCTTCTGTCAATATTTCCTTTGTGCAGGTGAAACAATGTGGTTGCTATCCCAGACGAGTTGGTGCCCCTGAAGTGCCAAGACACTGGATTTGATAGTCGTTGACTAATTGGATAGTCATGTAAATAATTGATGTTCTTTGTTCCATAGCTGAGCCTGTCTTCCAAAATCTTTTTGAAAGCAAAAACTAGAGTAGGAACCTGTCAAATTTAAACCATCACACTATTTGGATAAATAAAGTAGCGTTTACATGAAACCCTGAAACATTATGATCAGTTTTGTGGACATCATGATTCAGGAAAGCTGGTGGCTAACAGAAGAAAAATGCTCAAGCAAAGGGCAGACAAGGGAAACTGACCCAAGTAATGACTAACAAGTTTCATATTTGTATTTGAAGTGTCACTTTCAAAACTTCCTTGCAGTTAAAAATTAAGATAATTTTATATTATCTATTTAGTACTCGCATGTGAAACATATCCCTGCATTTTACATCTCTAAAGCATGAAAAGAAACAAATATAGTTGTAGTTGGATATTTCATTCTTTCATTTTTATTGTATGCAAGTTTAAAGGGTGTGGAGGCCAGAGCACCTCCTAAACCAGAGTACATGATGCTCCCTTGGAGGAATGTTCCCTGAATGAGGCAAGTCCCTTTATGTCAGAGTGAGGAAAAGGACTCTTCCTCCAAGGTTCTTTGGTTAATATGCAAAGATACCCCAGTTCTATTTCCCCAGCTGGCCTGTTGGCCTCCCCGCCCCTTTTCTTCCCTGTATGTCCCTTCCTAGAATGTTCTCCCTTGCTCGAGGCCCCATTGGTCCTCATTTGGTGCAATCCTCCGCCCATGTTCCACCCCTGGTTCCCCATTGGCTTTCCTTGCACCTTACCCCGCCCCTGTACCACTTTCTCCCTCACCCATTGGCCTTGTTTTCAACTCTGCCCCTGCATAAATAAACCCTGGTCCCTCACATGTGCCCTATCTTCATCCCTGGACCCCTTCATGTGCAGTTGGATTAAACCTTCTCCAAGGAACTTCACACAAAGACCCTTCCCACTCCCTTACTGCCAAGTGGATTACAGCTATAAGGATAAGGGGTGCGTGTGAGTGCCTGTGAGCGTGCATGCCTGTGACCCCAAGTGCCTCCCCAGCTGGAGATGCTTCCAAGGTTGGAAGGTTGCAGCACCCTTCTACCTCCACCCGCCACAACAAAAGGGCTTTGTCATTTGCTCATTGTTCACAAAGTTTCATCTCCTGGGAAGAAATTTTTTGGGCCTGGTTTTCATAATTAACTTTTTTTTGGAAAAAAAGTAATTAACAAAATAGAGAATAAAACACGGTTTCTTTAGGAACAGTGTATATTCTGAGAAAATTCTATAGGAAGGTGGATTGCATTAATAGATCTTTAATGATGATGACAGATGATGTATACTGAAAGAAACGCATCTTTGCTGGATTTAACACTGCTTTATTCACTGCATACTGACTGAATAATGTATGATTGTGGTATTAAACCTGTAAGAAGCAAGCATGTTTTCACACCTGAAGGGTTGCATCTGAATGCAAATATCCAACAGGAAAAATATTGCTTAACTTCAGCCTTTCAGACTGAAGGAATTACTTTCATAACTTGGAAGTGTAATATATATCTTATCCTTAGTTTAGGCTGTTTCCTTACAATTTACTCTAAAATGTAGACAGGATAGGATGAAAAAATACTCTTGCAAGAAATGTTCACAAAATCACAGAATGTTTGATATGGGAAAGGAGGTCATCTGGTTCAACACCCTTCATCAAGCAGGGTCACCTAGAACCTGTTTCCCAGGCTTTTGAATATCTCCAAGGATGGATGCTCCACCTTTCTGGACAACTTGTGCCAGTGCCTGGTCATCCTCACAGTAACAAAAAGTACTTCCTGACGTTCAGAGGGAATTTCCTGTGTATCATTTTTGCCCATTGCCTCTTGCCCTGTCACCATGCCCTACTTTCAGAGCTTCACTCTCTTCTTTGCACCTTCCCTTCAGGTATTTATAACATTCTCCCTGAGTCTTTTCATCTCTAGGCTGAAAAATCCCAGCTCTTTTTTTGCATGAGACATGCTCTAGTTCCTTCATCATCATATTGGCCCTTCACTGGACTTGCTCTAGTAGATCCATAGCTCTTAAATACCTACCTATTTTTATCTCTCTCTGTATCTATCCATTTCTGTCATTTTATTCAGAGTATGTTTCTTCTATGTTGCAGAACATTGCAATGAACTCTTATGAGTACCTATTTTTTTTTTTACATTCACATAGAGAAAGCAAGCTGTAACTAGGAGAAATTGTTCTGGTGCTCCTATAGTGATGGTCCTGCCATGTTTTTTCTGCTTCTCTGTCAACTTCAGTGCTATAGTTTGGTCTGTGTACTGTTATGTTTGAGCACAGGGTTTGCTGACAGATGGGAAGCTGAAACTACCCCTTGCATTCTTCTCCCAAAGTCAGTGTCATCCTAGACTAATATGGGCTCTGTGGGACTACAGCAGACTTTTTATGTTAGATAGAATTTGGTATAAATTTTAATTAGCTGTATATTTACCTTATACAAGACTCCACAGTGTTTTAATTGTAATCGCCTGTATTAAAAAATCCTCACACGGAACATTTAAAGATTATAATATTTATATATGGGTATGTTTTACAAGTGATTTTGACAAATCAAAATCAATCCACCAGCTTATTTCACTAAAAATTTTGCTCTAAAAATATTAATAAGTAATTTTGCTCTAAAAATATTAATAAGTATCTCTTCAAATACAAAAATTTATAGGAATGAACAAGAGAAAGGTAAGTTGTTATTTTTAAGGGATCAAGTCGGCATCAGTAAATATTTTTTTCTAAAATAAAATATAAAAGATGGAGTAGTTATAGGATCTGGCAAGCAAATATGCTTATAGCTTTGGTTAGCAGTCTGTTCTCTGCTCCTGCAATAATTTCTGAAAGTTTTTGCTGCTAGCAAAAGAATTATGAGACTGCTCTCCATTCACCACATAAACAATCATAATTTTGAGCAAGAAATGAACATGTGCCACATGATGAAGTTTGTCCTTCCTAGATATCTTTATCAGAGCATGCACATGGCTTCCCCCTCCCTTCCCTCTGTTGAAACCAACCACAGTTTTGGCAGGGAAATGATACACTGCGTTCAATGAATGCATCCCACACCCTGTGCATTATCTGAAACAGCTCTGTCAGGCCTGCAGTTTATCATTCTTGCATGGCATGAAGCTGGGAAAATACCAGCTGCAGACTCTCCCCTTCTTTTCTTTCCACTCTGCTACAATAGCACATTCTTTGTATGGCTTTCTCTTGACCTTGGACCATGCTTAAGGTGTAGAGTACATGCAAGGCACTGGAAGACAATACATGTCTGATCATGATTCTGAACTTCTCCCATCCACAGACAGTCCATTCACCAGGCAGACTCTGTATGGGTGGAAGAAGAGCTGACAATAGTACAGCTGGTGTGCCTGGATACCCTTCAGGAAAAAACAGGACACTGGATTCTTTCTGTGTAACATACTCTGGGTCAGTAAGGAGCAGGACTATTTGTGTGATCAGGTGAAGAACCTTCTATAAAAGCTTCCCAGGACTTTGGATTGAATAATGCCTTACTAGCCTGCCTGCATTACCTGCAGCTCCAGGCACATAGTCCTGGAGGAATATCCCACACTTGAGAACCTGAGCAGGACACTGCCTCTAAGCCTATACTTTAGTATCACTCAGCATACCTTCAAATGTTCTACAACTGCCCTGCCAGACCTAAAGATGCAAGTATTCTCCAAGATCCATGAATATCTTCCTGTATTGTATTTTGGGTCTGCTAGAACACTTCAGATGACCATGGGCACCTGTGTTTCTTAGTTGTGTTTCTGCCCTTGGGCCCTCCTGATGCTCACATTTGCACAGAGTAGATCCACATTCATGATAAAGGAGGCATAGACACTTCACAGGTCAACACCTACATTTGAGATACCTGAAGTTAGATGTCTAAAATCTGTAAAGAACACATGTAATTTTGTAATAATTATGTAATTTTGAGTAGTTGACTTTGGAAACAGCTCAGTTGAATCAAGTACGTTTCACATTGCCCGGTTTGCCAGGCCTATTTATAGCATATGAACTTTGCAGTTGAAACTTTTTTGTCAGTTACTCAGTATTCTTGCAAAAGTCAGCTTTATTGGATGACAGCCTTAGTAAGTAAACCTAATAACCTACTGGGAAGTAGTAAACACATTACTTTTTTCAGAGGGAAGAAACTGTACAGTAAGGCTCACACGTTTATTATGGAACAGTGCTTGCATTTTTGCTTGCAATGTCCATTTGTAAGTGTATCAAGCTATGATTACCACCTTGGAAGGAAGGTTTTGATTTTTATCAGTCCTAATTAGCTGAACAGAATAATTGTTCCTCCATTTAACTACCTTTAGGAACTACGAAGCCTGATTATCTTATTTCATATAGGGGAAATATATGCCCCTATTATGGCTTATTTTCTGTTTTGCCAATAACTTCTGCTTGGTAAGTCACTTAACCTCTGTGCCTGAGTCTCACTAGCTGTTAAACAAAGATAATGATATTTTTCTTCTTTTGTAAATGACCCTTCTGGGCATATGACAGAGCTGAATAGCACTCCCATACACATGGGTACAAGGCCCCTTCCCCCACCACCCTGGGCCTGGACCTCCGGACGGACTGGGATTGGTGAAGACTGAGCTGCACACCCACAATTTCCAATCTTAAGAAATCTTTGATTAAAATATATAACATCATTACAATAACAAAAATAAACCTTCATTTATAATCAATTTTTCTACCTCTGAATAATATTTTACTTGCTTTTTTTTTCTAAAAAGTCAATTTCTTCAGTACAAGATCACCTCTGAGAATAAAAGCTTAGCTTACAAAAATAAGATTTGTAATTTTTGTTTTGATCCTGTCTACATTTGTCACCAAGACTTCCATCAAAATCTTAAAATAGTGAACTTTTAATGTTCACTGATTTCATCTCCCCTTTCCTGTCTAGATTCATGTTTCTGCAAGACCAGGAAAACACACCATTAATTTGTGGTAATGTATCCCATCCAGGGCATGGTCCCCTCCATTTCACCCTAAAGGGGGACTTCCTGGGGCATATTCAGTGAATTTACCACAGCTTTGAAGTTCAAAATATAGAAAACATCAAGTCAGAGAAAGGGGGAAGTCAACAAGCCTCTAACCAATAACATGAGAAAAATATGTGGGAATAAACTTTGCAGAGTAATGTTTTGGTAATATGATTGTTTATTGTCTCCTGACTTTACTGCTGGGCATCTTCTGTAACAGAAGACCACTTGAATTTAGATGAATGAAGCTGGACAGCTCTAGTTTTTTACGTGTAGAGTGCTAGGGAAAAAAACCCCAAAAGCACACAACAGCTGCAAAGGACAACTGTGGTTACTGGGTCTTCTTCCCAATGCCCAAATGTCCTTTCTGGGGCATCTGCTACTAATGGTGAAAATCAGTCATCAGGTTCACAAGCTGCTTGATTCATCAGATTGCAGGAGTGAGGTTTTAATCTCTTTGATTTGTTAAGTGGCCTTTTTACTCAGTGAACATATTTAAAAGTCTACACTTGTGTTAGTATTACTTTATACGGCACAAGCAGCTAATGCAACCACCAGATCTGTCATTTATCATTCTCTGCTTGAATTGCTTTGAGATTTTCAGCCTGTACTGTTCTTTTTTTATTTTTTCACTTTTAAGATTATGTTGGATATCTATCTGACCACAACCATTTAATGAAAATTACACATAAAAGAGCTATCTTAGTAAAGAAGAAACAGCTTCAATGTTAGGTTGCTCTTTCTCAAATGAACTTGTATGTGATACAGTTATTTTTAGACAGTTTTTCTTAAATATTATGAAATGATCTGAAATAATTACAAAATCAGTGATGGCAATCCAGTGGCATTTCAAAGTTATGGAATTGCTTTTTAAAAGGATGTTCAATGTAGTATCTTTGTTCTGACAGGCTGTAAGCACCGAGCTGAAACTAATGACAGTCAGTTACCAATGGCTTTACCTGACAAGTGAAGATTTACTTAATAGTGTAATAGTCAGTGATATTTATCATTTTGTCTTTCCCTTTGCAATCAGCAGTGGGTTTTCTTCAGTCTAGAAGATAGTATGTTTGTAGAGGGAAGATAACAGGCTTATTTTCTGTTTTGCCAATAACTTCTGCTTGGTAAGTCACTTAACCTCTGTGCCTGAGTCTCACTAGCTGTTAAACAAAGATAATGATATTTTTCTTCTTTTGTAAATGACCCTTCTGGGCATATGACAGAGCTGAATAGCACTCCCATACACATGGGTACAAGGTATTAAAATTACAGAAAACAATGGCTGTCAAACGAAAAGCAGTTTTGGGAATAAATCCAAATGGATGACAGAGACATGAATGCACATAAGCACATAGAAAATGCAACTAACCATTTCTAGGAGAAAAATCAGTGTGATGTAGGCTTATCAGAACTGATCTGAACAGTGTGTGTAGTTATGGAAGGAAAATCCAGAGTTCACTGAAGGCTTAAGGCAATTGGGCTGCTGACTAAGGTAGCAATATGCAGAGTAGGGAGCTGCCTGTCCTTCAGATGGGGATTGGGAGAGCTGGTCCATCCCCATCTGCTACTGTCACAGGCTGCCCCTTGCTAAGAGATGGGTTGAAAAGCATGAGAAGGGACTGCTTATCCCTCAGCAGTAACTTGGGCTTGCTCCCTCGTATGGGTAAAGTCATTCCCTCCAGTGTGTTCCACAGCCTTTGGCATGGCTCTGGGAAGCTTAGCAGGGTGATGTAAGTGGTATATATAAATTGCTTGAGGAAAGTGGCTGCAGGAGGAAGGGAACAGCCAGGAAGATGAAGTCAGTGGAGCAGGGGAGGAAAGGGAATCCTGCAGGGGTTGTTCTTGACTCACCTTTTCTTGCTTTCCTTAATTTCTTGTGTTTACTCCCATGTCACCTAATCTGCTATTGCAAGAATTTGCTGACTAGCTGAAAAAGACATCCTTGAGACATCTCCAGGATAGTTAATGTGGGGATTAGTAATTAGTATGTCGAAATTAAAAAAAAATAAATTTTATAAAACCCAGTGATGGAACAGAAAAATCAAGGATTATATTTTCCCTTAGAAACAGAATATACACTGCTGTTTTCTCAGTAGAAACTTCTTTAAAAGTATTAGTCAGACTTTGGAGTATTTTGCATTATTGATTGTAGTTGTTGGAGGAATAATGAACAGTAATTCACATTGTTTTATGTGTTGCACATTGATGAGATTCAACAGGAATTTTATTATTTAAGTTAGATCAGAGAGCATCTGCACAGTCCCCATCTGTGCTCTTAGTGAACGACTTGCCAGCTGGGTTAGCTATGGAAAAACGTGGAGCCTGCCCTCAAGGACTATTTGAATTTCTCAAGATGAACTAATACTAGCACATATGTAAGAGAAACAGAATATATACTAACATCAGTGCTGAATATCCTTTTTCTCCAGCCTGTCAGAGCTTGCCAGCTGAAATTAATAACCGCAATAGATTTTAAGGACCATGATAGTTAGCGATTACCTGGTCTGCCCTCCTGAATAACATAGCCTATAGAATCTCCTCATAGTGATTTCTGCTTCAAGCTCTCAACTTCTGTTTGTGCTACATACACAAACATAAGGAAAAATAAGATGCCTCCCAAACATTGTCATCCCACTTCAAAGTTACTGGCGGGGTATTTCCCATAAATTCAATGAGGAGCTACAGTGTGGTAATAGTGACTCACTAGGTGGCACTCTTACTTCTAAATCCATACTAAATTAAATCCCAGGCATCTATTTTAAGGCTTTTTAAGGCTTTTGTATTAAGTAAAACACTGGGTTCGGGGGAAGATATTATTCATAGTCCTCAAATTCCTTTCTGCTTATAATTTCAAAGTATTATTTAGAAGAACTCGGTAATCTGGAAGTCCATTATCCTTTCATTCTTAAGTCTTTTTTTTGCCACATCCTGTGTCTTTTTTCAAACCTTTAATCATTTCCAATGAGTTAAAAGTGTAGAACTCAGCTAGATTAAACTAGGTACATTTGGGCTGGGTAGTAGGCTTAAAAGAAAGGAATCTTGATTACCAAATGTTGCGTAACCTGTCTTTGAATGGAAGCACTTTGCATGTGGGAAGTCTGGCCAATTCATTGCTAAGATGAATTAGATATGATCTAGATAATTGCTTACTGTTCTCTTCCAGACTAGGGGACCTGTGGGTTATAGCAATTGGCTTCTCTGTTACTGAGTGGGTTAAAATCTCTGCTGGGCCAAAGTCTCAGTCAAGGACTTCAGTTTGGACTGAATGCACACTGTCCATCTGAAAAAGACTGTAAAACCCAAAGTGGAGGGATAACCCAAAGAGGAGGGATAATTCCTGTTTCTAGTGAACCCTGCAGGGAAACAGAAGCATGGTGATAGCATTGCAGAATGTCCTCTGTGAGCATGTGCGTTCAAGTGGCATCTGTATACAAAAATCTTCCCCAGGTTTAATTTGCGTGAAAGCAAACTGATTGGTTCTCAGTTTGTAACTTAGTCTGTAAAACACTTTAGCAAATCTAAGGTATGAAAAATGCTCCAATTCAAACTTTGCAAGGAGCTGACTATATTAAACAGGTCATTCCAGTAGTATCATTAGCATTATTTGCACAAGTGAGCACAAAAAGAGATAGGCTTTGTATCCTGTTACTAATGTTTGTTTTTAATATTGCAGTGTACCAGCATTTCTTACAGAACCAGCTAAGTGTACATGTACAACTTGCACTTGTGATTTTATTGTTATATAGATTATTATGACACTGTTTTAGGGCCATGCAAGCATATAAGTAAAGAAATAGGTAACTGTGTGTAGTTCCATTTTGGCTGACTGAGAGTACATGAGCAAATGGAGCAGATCAGAAAGAAAACCAGATAAGGGTGAGGACCCAATGCCCACATCATATTCATCTGCAGGCTGTTGTGTTACTTCAGACTCTCTCTGTACTGCACTGAACACCAGTTCCTGGTTTGAATGCACTGTGTCTGTCACTGGGCCACAACTTCTGTTTCAGTTTCACCTGAAAGCAATACAACTTCTATGGTCCAAGACTCCTCCACAATATGAATGTAAGTAAGGATGATCAGAAATTGGCAATAAAAGAGGCTCATATTCTCAACTAAAATACCAATGCAAAAGCACCCAAGAGCACTTTGGGTATCTTCCTTTTTAGACCAGTAGTAGCATCCACAGGACAGTACTAGGGGCTAATGGAAGAGTAGGTAGCCAATATCTTTAGACTGAGTTGTTTTTGTTTTTTTTTTTTCTGGAAAAATCCTTTTCAGCAGCAGTAATCTGGTCTTCTGAAGTTTAGTGGATTTGTTTTCCATTTTTCAATAAGTTACTCTTACCTTAAAAGAAAACTTTTGATGATGAAACCACAACTTGTGATGCCAGTGGTTAAAAATATTTTTTCTCATTAGGGGGTAATGTTGCATCATTTTCCTTAAGTTATAGTTAGTAACAAGATTCCAGACCACACTGTGTTTTCTGTTTTGATATATATGTCTTTATAAATATAAATAGTTGCATATTCCAAATAACAGGCATTAGCTTCATGTATTTTTGCTTCCATTTTTTTGCTTAATAAATGTCAGTAGGTGACAACCATGTTTTGTAGATGTGCTTGTATGCTACAATGATTTATTTGTTCAGATATATCTGAACCTGCAGTGTGGCAGGACAGAAGCTTTGTTATAACAAGCCTGGTGCTGCAGGGATTCAAGGTGACAGATTCAACTCAATACCACATACCCTGTGTCTTCCTAGAGACATCTAAAACTTCTAGCATCTAACTGCTCATTTGTAGCCTGTGAATTGTATATATGTTGACACATTGAATATATAATTTTTCTTTCACTAAAAAAATAGATTTGCTATAGTGTACTTGAGCAGAATTGCAATGTCTTCTGGCAAAGTCATCTAAGAATAGCCAAACCACTAATACAGGAGAATTAAAATGATTTTCTAGTTAGAGCAACTGAATAAATACAACATCTCTTTAACAGATACAACACCTCATTTATAGATAAGCTGCTATTACTGGCCTGTGCCTTTATTTCTTCTTTCTTTAAAGGTAACTGATGGAACTCACTGAGACACTGAAGAAGAATTTACTTTCTTTTTTTGGGTCAAGTTTTGTGGTTGGCATTATAGCAGATTTAGATTTCTATTTTCTTTTATTAGAGATGGTATTAGAGGTCTTACTTGGCTCCTACATTTACTGCAAAGCTTGTGCACTTTTAAACTTTTTCACTGTAAAAATTGATATGGTCTGTTAATAGAATGATAATGAAAAGCTTGCAGGATAAAAAACTATTTTATGCAAATTTTATGCCTGTTTCATCCATTGTCACATTCAGTTCATAGATTCTTGTGGATAATTTTACCCCAATGAGGTTGAGACCTCATAGCCTGCCTTCTTCAATTTTTTTCTTTCAATAAGATCTTTTCAGAACAAAATTCTGATTAAAAGAAAAAAAATATAATGAAGACAGGAACCTGTATAATGAAACAAAAACATGCAGCTGGCATCATTTAAGTCATTTCATTGGAATGCTGAAACTAATGAAACCTTATTTCTTCTGTGCTCTATGCCTGCTTTCAAAACAGTAATAGATATTAGATTAAACTCTCCCAGGCAGCCATTGTTTTATTCTATTGCAGAGTTCCTTGCATATCTAGGCCATAGGGATGTCTCTAGTGAATGTTACTAGGATAGTAGGTCTTGAACTCAAAGAAACTCTAGGAATTGTAAATTAGGTTTCACACATACGAGACACTAAAATGAGAACCTGTTCAGAGCCTTGAACAATATTTTATATTGTGCCTTTGACTCCTTGGGCTCACCAGTGAGTTTTAAATGCAGCATGGGCTCATATTACTTCTCTGCTTGGAATGGTGTTCTACATATTGGCTCAACCTGAGTTTCATAATTGGTTTTGTTTTTTTTCCCTCAGTAACCTATTAGGGAGTACCAATATTCATGTGCCAAAGTGAAATCCCCCCAGAAAATTATTCTGACCTTCATATTATCTCCCTCATCCTCTTACAGTGCTTTGATCAGTGGCCAAATAAGTAATGTTGACAAGTTGATCTTTCGGTTATTATCAATGCACATCTGAGTTAACAACCCATTAAGCAATTCACACATCCCAGAGCCCTGAATGCTAACTCATGCAGATGTTACAACTGTCCATGTTCTGACCTTGTTTCATCTGCAAGGATTAGAGAGGCGTGCTTGTTCTAATAAAAGTTTATAATACTGAAGAACATAATAACAGTACCAGGAAGCAAAAGAAACAGATCTCACTTAATTAAAGTATTTGCTATTAGTAACTAGTTGCTTTTTTTAACTGGATATCAAACTGTCCCTTGAGCCATCCTACTCTGAAAAAAAAAATTTATGAAGAGTGCTTTAAGCCATGTTTTGAACTCAGCTGGGGAAAAAGAGAAGAATTATCTAAGAGTTATAATGAACTGTGGTAATTGAGATGTCATTTGTGCTAGGATTTATTAGGAATAAAGAACTAAGCAGAGATAATTATTATATCATGTCATTGTTTAAGACTGCAATTTGCTTGTAAATGTTTTGTGCAGGTCTGCTATAGTAGGGATCACTTTGTGTCAAATGAATGCCAGTCATGCTCAGCTGCCCTGTCTCTAGCAGTGGTCAACAGTGGCTGTCCACATCAAGGGGAGAAGAGGGAAAGCATATCCAATCCTTTCTTAGAGTTCTGTCCCATTGTCCAGCAATTTCTACCATGGCTGGCAGATATTCAAAGCCTCTGGTGGCTCCCTTGTGAACTTGCCCAGCCCATGATACCAGCATTTTCACATACTGTGACATAGATTCTACATACTGTAAAGTACTGGTTTTGGCTGGAATACAGTTCATTTTCTTTGTAGGAGATCATATGGTGCTCTGTTTTGGATTTGTCACCAAAACAGTGTTGATCAGTGTCAAGGCCTTTTCTTCTTCTCCCACTGCCTCATCCGTGAGTAGAGTGGGAGTGGGCTAGAGGTTGGGAGGGGGCATAGCCAGGGTAGCTGACCCCAACTGACCAAAGTAAATCCCATACCATATGGTGCTGTGCTTAGCACTAAATGCTATGAGGACGAAGAAAGAAGAAGTGGTGATGTTTGGAGTCATGGCATTTGTCTTTCCAAGTAACTGCTATGGGTGACGAAACCCTACAAATGGCTGAACACCTGCCTTCCCTGCCTATGGGAAATAGGGAGTGAATTCTTCTTCTTTCTTTGTTTATGCACACCTCTTTTATTTATTAATGTGTTCATGTCAATCCACAAATTTCCTCACTTTAACCCTTCTGATACTCTTCCCTATTCCAATGTGGAGGTGTGAGTGAGCAGCTGTGTGGGGCTTAGCTGCCTACTGGGGTTTAAACAGGACATATACCATATAACTATACATTGAGTGAATAAACACTTTTTGATTTGCCTTAGCCTACTGTCTGATGGAGTAATTTGTTGCCTCCTGGTTCTTAAATGGGAAGAAAGAGTGAATAGTTGATTAAAATTCTTGTCTTTTTTGGAGGCTGAGTACTTGCATAATAAGCCTTTATGGGAGACTTTTGTAGGCCTTGGATCATCTTTTTTTCCCTTGAAATTTTTGCAGATCTACTAAATCCATTTGGCTATGAGGTATTTTCACACAACATTACAGATATGGGTACCTGGTGAAGTTGGTAATGGCATAATGTTATATTCCCTCTCTTCATCTCAACTTTCTCAGTCCTTTCTCCAATGACAGTCGCTTGATGGAGAAGTGTCTGAAGTCTTAATGCAGGCCATGTTGAGGACACTGGAACTGAAGACTGGAAGGGATGCCTGCTTGGGTGCTTGAGTCTAGGATGTTGCTTGAGTAATCAATTATGCAGATTCATAAAATGATACAGATCATCTGTTTTACATGATGCTATCCAGCCAAGGCCATGTAATTCTCTGCAGCAATATTTAACAAACATGCGGCTGAAAATAAAAAAATCATAACCATGTGGTGCCATTGAAAGAAAAACAGAAAAGAACAAACGGGTACATCCTACTATAATGTGTTTTGAGGAACATTATGGGTGACCCTAGTCAGGCTGAACCAACTTATAAACATAATTACTTAATTGGCTTAATTTTCTGTTTCTTGTAATTCCAATTTTGTCACACAATCATTTCTATATGCCACCCAAGCATAATTCTAAAGCATTTTAGCTTCATTTCTTATGCTATCTATCTTGGAAGCTGCCCTACAAATTAATTTCTTAGTGGCCAGAAGCTTTATTCCAATTTTCTGTCATAGATACGTTTTCTGCTAATTATTATTGCTCCTTAATTTAATCTGGGAGACATTTAATTACTTTTTTCAATATACTTGGCCGGACCTATGGTGAAAACTTAACCTCAGACAATTTAAAATGTTAAAAATACTCTATATGATTTCTCCATTTCATGTTGTTTTACCGGCTGGGTAAATATTTTAACAATTTGGTTAGCTGTGAAGCTTCCAGTTTAAGCACTTTAATAGGAACATAGTAAGGAAAAAAATATTTTTTATGGTACATATAAAAAATAGAAAATGTGTTTTACAGAAAAAATCCCAAACTCAAATCAATTTGACAAAATGCTAAGACAAAATACGTGGAAAATCTACTGCTAAAAGATTTTCAGAAAATTGAGAGATAGAAAAATGTTGGTTTAGACCTCTTAAATGAATTATTAGCTACTGACAAACCTTATAATATGGACAATATTACAATTTTCCTATTCAATATCTTTGTGGTTTTGATAGCTATGATTTCTTAACCAAAAAAAAATCTTTTTTGAATCAACAGGATGCTTAAAAATCTCAATTTCAAAGACTGGCAGAAGACTAATGAATGCACTGGAAAAACAAAAAGATTGGTCTGAATATTTTACAAGCTTAGGTTGTGAAGTTCTTTGATCAAAGACTTTCAACTATGTCATAGCATTAAGTCAAAGTTTCTCAAGTGTTATATGAATCTAAAGTATTTCTATTGTTTTCAAAGGATAATTTTTGCAGGTTCACTTTGAAGTGAGGAAAACACAATTGGGCCTATAAGTAGGTAATCTGTAGAAAACACACCAGTTATAAAATCACATAAAGCCACTTTTGTTCATTGATAACCATGTGAACACAGGATTTTACACTGAATAGAGTATTTGTATATTAAAATATATGCAAAAGTGTTTAGTTTCACAGCCATAATCAGGAAGTTAATGAGTGAAAATACAGTGCTTTAAAAAAGAAATCAGTGTTGCCTTTTTCTTGAGTAGACAACTGCTGGTAATGGCTGGTTCGGTGTCAGTATGACCTGGTACAGCATCAAATTGAACTGATGTAAGATCTGTTACTGCAGTACATAATAAAATTAAAAGACCTGTTCAGAGATTTTGTGGCTTGTTTTCAATATAACTAATAATTTTGGTTTCAGCTTGCCAGAGTAGGCTGTATTCCAAATCTCACTCTTAAGTATATAATATTGAAGTCACTGTACAAAGAATTCAGTCACTTTCCAGATGGTACTAGATAATGCAGCTAGATATGAAATACAGCAGTAGATGTACACAAATCAGCAAAGGCTAACACAGATTTATTCTAAGATAAATATAATGAATTGCAGAAAGGTTGTGATTACTATTACTGTTACTTTTTCTGTCACTTACAGGAAGTTAGCTATTGCTTGGACTACACCTAAATCACCTAAATTTTACTTTATTGTATGATAGAATCTGATAAGTTAGGAATAAAATTTGTTGTATAGAAGTGAATTTAACTGTTTGTGCACTGAAACACAGAATTTACTTTAATATGTTAATATAATCACATTTCACTACTTAGCAAGCAAAATAAAAAGAGGGTACTACTGTTAAGTTAAAATGTCTAATCTGTTTTTCAGAAAAAAAAAATCTTTTTTGTTGGAGTAAAAAAAGAAGTTCCACAGAACAAGATGGCCCTAAATTGCTAAGATATGTTATAAAAAAACATGTGATACATCCATCTCAGGAACTGGATTCTAGCTTCCAAAGAGAAGCATTTGCAATGTGTCCCACTTGAGCATTAGTTAATGGTAAATTAATGCTTTGATAGAAGATAGTTTTGAATCTTGTAGTAGGAAAAGGTTCAGCTTGTTCCTTATTTCTCCTGAAATAAGTCCTTCACTGCATGATAGCTTTAACAAGAAAAAGCAAAATATTCGTGCTTTGTGCTTTCCTGAATTTTTACCTCTGTGCTATTTGGAGCTCTTCTTCCTAAACACTATCCCTCTCCTATTCCTAAAGTACCCCAGCCAGGTCTACCTTATTTTTGGTTTGAGAACTGAGAAATAGCAATGGATTATCCTGAGTAAGCAGCACATGGACTGTCCAGAAGAAATGAGAGATGTACTTGTCTCTCCCAGAAAATGTCCCCTGGAAGCCCTGCCCCTGCTGGCCACCACATGATCTCCTATACAAAAGTCCCTCCCCTCTTCCAGTTATGTGCTTTCTTTACACATATGCTATGTCTTCTGCCCAGGCATCTCCATTTTCTATGATGTCACAGCCCACGTGTTGGCACAATGCCCCGTGACTGGTAGGACGAGCTGCCCCACCCTGTTCACCCAGAGGTACCTCACAACAGGCCCCTTCCCCCCAGATACACAGGGCCACCATTTTGTTCAGCTGCCACTTTATGGCAGGGAGCTGCCATTTTGTATGATGCTGTAACCCAAAATGTGCTTGCATGGCCTTGCCACTGGCTGATGGCTTTTTGGGACAGTGTGATGCCCATTGTGATCTCAGACAGTGCCAAGATGGGTCATCAGGACAAACTTCCTTTTCTCTCTGCACTGGAATGATGCTGTGTCATCACCATTCTCCTTTCACTAAATACACTGGGTTGCAATGTTGTTCCAGCTAGTTTTATGGCAGGGAGATGACATTTGTGGAAAGGTCATGACTTGTGACTGGCTGCCCATCTGAGCCACAAATGCCTATCTAGAGAAAAATGCACATTTATAGGGGTTTTTTAAAATTTCTCTATAGATGTTTAAATATAGAAGTGTACATATATGCATAAAGATACATATTATTTATTTATACTTGCACTTCATGTGTGTATATATAGTATATATACATACACATGAAGTTATATACATTAAAACATATGTGCCTGAAAATGCAGGTACATAATGTACAAAACCTCCTTTCATAATAGCTAATGAAATTAATAAGTAAAGTTTTAATGTGAATGGAAAGAAAATACATAAAATGTATAAGGCAAGTGTGACGCCTCTCATTTTACAAGGCTGGTGAACAAGCTCTGATATGTTGGGATGGGGGAAAGTTCATGAGAGGGGTGGGGGGGTGGCATCAGAAGGGTGGATGGCCACAAGCACTTTGGCATGAGCCAAAAGCTATAGAGTCATAGTCCAGCAAGGAATCCCTGTGCAATCCCTGTTACATGCAAAGCAGAGACGTGCAGTAAACTGGTCCAAGAGGCCCTGCATCCAGCCCCAGACCACTGCTATGCCCATGCACCAAGGTGGGCTTTGGTGCTTTGCATCTTTCTGGAGGACACAAGCAACACTGCCTGAGAAAATGGAAATGCTCAGCTTCAAGAGAGAATGTAAATGAGGGCAATAATAAAAATTGCAAAGTGATTCCTGAAATTTCCAAGTGAACTAGGAAAAAAGTAGCTACTTATTCATTTCTGAATCAGCAATATCAGAAACTGGTATTTTGAGGTAGTTTTCAGAGTTTTCACAGAAAAGGCAGGTGGTGGTGCTGGGGTGAGCTCCCTTTCCCCATAGATGTGAGGAGTTTACATCTACCTGTAGGACCATTACACAGTGCAGGTTAGTACTATATGTGTTTCCTTATCTTTAAGAAAATCAGCTTCTAGAGTTTCAAAAACTCCATCTAAGTGACTGAGGTGTGCCGCGGTCTATTCAACTTCCTGTCTGGGCCTAAAGCAATCAAAGGAAGGAGAATGGATGCAGAAGGGAGAGCAGTCTTTGAGAGAAGAAAGGAAAAATATTGGAGAAGCCTGACAAGAAACCATCTGCGTACATACTCTCTTTGTTTGTGACTTAAATTGCTGGTTCAGTGTTTCCTTTCTTACATATGTGTACTAGCTGCTGGTTGGCAAATATGTCTGTGCCACTACTTCTGTTGGAAGTTAACTGTGCCTCTGGGAAGGTGGGAAGCTTTGGGGGCATAAATCCTGTGCTAGAAGCAGCCAAAAGGCAAACAGAAATAGCCTGAACAAAAGCCAGGAGGAAACTTGAATGCTCACAGCTTACGCAAGGCTGCAAAAAAGCACTTTAAAAGAGAAAAGGATTAGAGGTGAATAAAACATTGAGTTCTCCTTGTAAATATTGATATTTTTCATATATCTAGAACTACTGAAACTGTGTGCTTTAATAATGTGATTATTTTTCATTTTGTTTCTTCACATTTTAATGATGGCATAAAAATGTCACTGTTTACATCTCTACACATTACCAGTGAATGTTTTTATCATTTTAATAAGATTTATTTGAGGTGATTTTGGTCTAGAAGACTGATGGTAAAACCCACACATAATTATAACTTCACTATTCTGATGAAAATAGTTATTAGAATGCATGGTTCTCCAGCACTATGGGAAGATGACACAGAATAAAAAGATAATAGTACAGAAATTATAGGGGAAAATACTGTTGCTACTCTCTGGATGACACATGGTCAGCATATGTGACCTCCCACACAAAGTCCAGTCTCAGGGGTCTGAATGAAGGGTGGAGTGGAGTGGAGCGGAGCGGAGCGGAGTGGAGAGTGGAGCGGAGACACTATGGCCAGGCTTGTCAAAACCCTTGCAGAAGAAGGAACTCAGTGGTACTTCCTAGCTGATAAGCCCCACAGCTGCTGAAAACCAAGGGAGATAAGGGAAAATGTCCTGCTCTTGAATCAGCAACCATGGTGAAATCACTCTATTTGGACTGACGCATGTCTCCATCCCAAAGTTATCTCAGGTACTATCCTGAGATACTCACCCCCAAGGTAGAACCACCCCTCATGGAGTAAAACTTGGTATGACCAAAATCCCTCAAGCTCCAACTAAACATAAAGAAATAGCATAAAAATGAGTTGAAAATGGGGAGAAATGAGAGGGAGGACTCCACCGTAACTTCTGGGATCTGTTGATGGGCTGAACCTGTCTTCTCCCCCAAAGGGAGGCCTATTCTCTATGCAGGCTGAATGATTATCTAGAACTGGCTTTCATTGTGGGTTAGAGCTTGTTAGTACATTGCTTTGACTTAATATATTGCTTTAAATATATTTTTGCAGTCTGATAGTATTACTGGCAATTCTCAAACCTTAACCTTTCACAATTTTATTAGTAAGGAGTGCTATTCTCTAAACTGCTAGTGAGTCCTTCAAGGGCACTGGGAGTTGCCAGCAGTGGGTACAGGTGTGAAGACCCAAGAGGAGGTTTCTCTGGTGTGTGACCCTGAATAAGTCAATGGAACAGATCCAGTGGATCTACTTAGTGAAGGATCCCATAATGGGACACTGACAGACTGGTCAGGCACAAGGGTCTTTCCTGGGGTGCTGACAGACTAATCAGCACTAAGGATTTGAGTAAATTCCCCCTTTTCACATAAAAAGCATGTACAGATTATTCTTTGCTTTCATTCATACTCTTGACTTTGGAAGAAATATAAATGAATAAACTTTTAAACTATTCAACACTTTAAACTTCCTATGTGCAATTTCAGTTGCTTTGCAATTTAACATTAAGTGCTTTTTCCTTTCTTAGTATTTTATGTTCTAATACAAGTAATGAAGTACTAACTTCTTCCTCAGCAAATATGGAAATTCTGTCTGGCAGAAGGGAAAACTGTGACCAAAGACAAGACAGAAATAAGACGTTTACATTCATTCTGTCACACTGGTGCGTCTGCCCAGGAATGATGTTTTCCTTTACCTGGGTATCTGATTCGAAAGATGTAACAATTCTGAAAAACTGGATTTTCCTTCTGTCTAACAAATATTTCTGCTATTAAGCTTTTTTCTAGGCTATAAAGGTACAAGACATATACTAGGGATTTTCAGAAGCCTATGGAACACATTTTAACTATATTATTTATTTCAGCTTGGTAAAAGTGGACTTTTTTAGTTTACCTCTGTGTGGACTATAGTTTCTGGAACTGGATAACATTTCAGTACTGCTATGGAAGACAATAATCATAATCAATACAAAGGAATGGAGAGATTGTTCTATCACTCTTTAGTGATTTAATTTAAGTAACTTTCAAGCTTACAGTCTCACATTTTTACCACTAGATTTTTATGACCTAAAGTGGCTTGTGGTCTAGAAACACACTGCAACAATGACCCTACTAATAGTTTGGAAACAGCTTTCCAAATTATCTGATGTATAAATATTTTGATAGGTCTTTTTTTCCCCTATTATGAAATATTTTTTTCTCCAGCTGAACAGTACTACCAGAATGTAAGGCAAAACATACAAACCTTGCATGAATTGTGAAGTTATGTTTCCATGTTTGGTATGGTATGAAATGCTCTGTGGTAGAGTCATGTGGGAAAAGCATTCTACTTATTCATATGAACTAATTTAAAATATCTGCCTGATTCTTGCAAAGTTTTCCGTTTGACATCCTGAATTTCTTATTAAAGGGATCTGTGAACTAAACTTTGTACTTACTATCTGCCAGTGTTTAATATGCTGCTAATTTGAGGAAAAAGCCAGCTGCCACTCCTGCCTAGAAATGTTGCATATGGAACTTGTGTGAAGATCTTTATCTGAGGTCAAGTGACATCTCTGTTGAAACCAATAAAGTTCTGATGAGCCAGTAAGGCAGACCTTGGCAAATATGTAGCAGGACTGTCAGTGAAAGGGTATTATGACAACTCACAGGAGGAGTACCTAGGATATTATTTAAAAATTAAAGAAATACTTATTTTATTAGTCAATAGATTTGTTTCAGTCTGTTCTATCAATGGTAATTTTTTCCCAATTTTTCTTGCATAAAGAAGGATGATATTATGAGGGTAACAGAAACTGATAAAAATAAAAGGGAAGAGCTTAACAGAATCAAATAAAATAGGGATAAAATATGACACTGGATCAAATTAGAATTTACAGACAAAACAACTGCACAAAAAGACTTGAACTCTTAACTTCTTTTGAAATTCTAAGACAGGAAAGTGGAAAATTTACTACAGCTAAAGAACTTCAGTGGGAAAAAAACAAGTGCAAAATTTACTAAGGCTGAAATACTGAGGAGCAGTACCAGAAGTTTGGAACTTCAGAGGAAAGCTCATGAATCATAAAAGACAGCTGTCATTTTATTGTGAGCAGTACCAAAGTGCTTACAATGTATTAGAAAACAGCACCCAGGAATCTCCAGGCCTGTGGAAAAAATCATTGAAAACATTTCCATTGATATGAAGTGTGAATGAATATGAAGGGGTGGGTGAAAATACCCCCGGATATGGTCCTCTCCTGGCCATCAGGGAGTTGTAGGGACTGTGGGACAGTCCCCATGAAAACACAATGGCTGTCACAGTTTACAAACAGCTGCTCACAACCATAAACTGGCATCTGTGTGCAGGCTTCCCATGCTGGCATTCCTCCTGGATAAGTGGGAAGGGGCAGCTGGTCCTGCTGGACAAATGTCATGAGACTCTGATTGTGCAGGGTGTGAGATTTTACCCAAACGGATGGAGTTCCATGTGGGACTAACTTGAAGATGGTGAGGACTTCTGGGATGAGGGAGGGGCCATGTAATAGTAAAGAGGGGCAGGGCTTTCCCAGGAAGTTGGCTGTGAGACACCCACCCCTGCATATCTGGAAGCAGCCTTACTCTGCTGAAGCTGCCCATGTGCCATTTGGCAGGGCTGCCTTTGGGGAACTATTGCCGGTAGCTGGCTAACAGGCATAGGAAGTAGAGGCTGAGATTTTCTTCTCTCTGGTGCCTGTGAGTTTTGTTCTCTCTCTTCACATACAGATTTTCATAAACCTTGTACTAATTTACTGATCTGGTTACTTCTAAAATTCAACCTCCAGATTTGGCTGAAACTGACAGATTTACTCCCACCCTTTCCTGGCAGATGGGCACAGTGGAGATAGAACAACTGTTTAGTTTGGCTTTGGGGCTAGCAGAAGTTTAGATATGAAGAGGCAGAGGTGAGTACCTTCTGAATGTCACCTGATTGGGTGAACGGGTCAAATACAAACTGATGTGAGAAGTAGTGCAGAGACAGTGAAAATGGACGAAACCACATAGCTGTACTGAATTCAATTTATAATTTCTGTTAACTGACATTGGATGAGTAGATGTTTTGCAGCACTTAGCTAAGGCTATATCCTTCTGTAGCTCTAGATCCATCAGAAGTTGGCTCATGAAGGTGGGATAAATCATAGAATCACTTAGATTAGAGAAGACCTTTAAGATCATAATGTCCATTAACCAGTACTGCCATGTCCACCACTAAACCTTGTCACTAAGTGCCATATCTACATGTCTTTTTGATACCTTCCAGGCATCAAAGTGAGTTTGCCACTTCCCTGGGCAGCCTGTTGCAGTGTTTGACATCCATTCCCACATGTTCCAAGTGAAACTTTAACAATTGTTGTACTCAATGTTTCAGGACATTCCCTTACCACCAGAGTAAACATTTTCACAGCTTCTGCTCCCTGTACATGTTTTCTGTGGATCTCCAGACAGGTTACAAATAGCAGGAACTATACATAAAACTGACTTCTTACATGATTTAGGGGAATTAAGTAGGTCACTAGTGTGTTGTAAGGAAAAACTGCAGCAGAGAAGATTGTTCATACTTGGAGTCTTCCTTCAACAAAGTATAAAGAATGTCAGAAATGGGAAAGAAGATGAGAACCTCCTGACTGCCAGCCCTATGCATATTGCTCTGATTGGAATAGAAAATTATTTTTTTTCTTTTCAGGGACACATCAAATAATGTATTGTGCTATCTTTTAGCACAACTCTTGTATTCACATTGTTTCATTTCATTTTGCAACTAAATATTGTGACAGTTATTTCTGTCAGTATTGCATGATTACAAGTGAAATGAACAGATTCATGTGTCATAGATGATTGAATGGATAACTGTCCTGGAGGACTGTAATAAGGCCTTAGGAATAAGATAGCGCAAAATGCATTGAAGTTGGCAAAGATGAATGATGCAGCCTCTGCTTTTTGCTCTCCATATCCATGTAGCTTGTACCACCTACTTCCACCATATTTAGGGCATGTCATGTACTGCCTACTTCCACCATATTTAGGGCATGTCATATGTACTACTCTCCAGTGAGACTGCCATGGGTTTTTGTTTCCTACTTTCAGGGATTCACATTTTATCTCTCTGATAGACTGGAGATAGTGGTAGAATAGTGAAGTCATCATGCTAGAAAACACAGACAGGATCCTCAGCTTTGCTCCAGACTTTTGAAAGCAGATGTCTGCTCTAAAGTGCCATAACCATTGTTATCTACCAGGTTGCTAATGCTGAGAAGTAATCACATGTTACTTTGAAACCTGTGGCTGAAGTGCATTTTCAATATCCTCTCTTTCTTGTCATTCAGAGGTAATATAGTTCTGATTGTCCAAGTGGGAGACATGCATATCCATATTTTGGAAATAATGGGGTATATATTAAGTTCTTCTAACCTTCTTGGCTTCTTTTGCACCATTGGGGTGCAGTAGAAAAGACTTGGCTTTGTGTTTCTGGGTTCCGAAGTTCTCCAGGGATGAACACCAGAGTGAAGAGAAGTTCTCGGCCACCAGCAGCAAGCCACAGGCAGCCAAATGCCTGCAGCTGCTCAGCTGCTGCTCCACCTGTCAGCTTCTCTATGGATGGAGTAAAAATTGTCAGTTCAGCATGAAAGAAAAAGAAGAGGCAGAGCTGGCAGTATACTAAACTGATTGCTTTTGAACACTGATGAGCTGTGCTGGAATCAGTTTTTGTCTCGAAAAAGACACAGAGGTTCTCTGTTTGCCTTATTCCCTCTGACTGAAAACTAAGGCTTCATTAAGATAGAAGATCCACTGATTCCTCATAGGCATGAGAACAGATTTTGTCATTCATTTTGTGTGTTGCTGCACCTATTCAATCTGTCTTTAGTTTGCCTGGATGCTTAAGTGATACTGCATTTGTCACCACAGTCTGAACAAACCCCAGGAAAAAGCAATCAAAGAGGCTTAAGAATAGTAGGAGAGAGAATGGAAAATGTCTCTTTTTCATGCAGAGGTTAGTTTACTGACAGTCACAATTTTGTAATCTTTTGTGAAGCCATTGCCATCTGGCATTTATTATTTTCTTTACAGACTCTGATCATTGTGGCGTAAGGATACCTATGCTAAAGACAGCTGTCTAGTGAAGAGATATGCAACATAAGCCTATTGGGACACTTGAAGAATTTTTTCATATAAAACTCTCCAGATCAAATTATCTTTTATGGATATCTATGCTGCCAGGATTAGACTTCTTTCAGTAAATTGTCTTTTTATTGCAATTTGCTAAACTTTGGTTTTCAACTTTTTTTAAACCTTAGTTTCTGTGGGAAAAAGCTTAAATAGAAATGCTACAGATCAACACACACGCACAGACAAAAATAAATAGAAGAACCTTACATTTTAAGCCATTTCTGTAGGATTTATTGTGATCAAGCTCACGAGTTTTCTAGCTGAAGTTGATAATTACTGAGCATAAAGCTGGGCAAGCTCAAAATTGATTCTATATTTATGCAATGTATGTAAATAAGACACTCAGAAATGCAGTACTGTGTGTGGTGTGGTTGAGATTACCCAGCATGTGGAATATGTATGTACATATATTATGTAGTAGTATGTCTGTTTTGTGGTTGTGTTATGGTTCTGGTGTACTGAGGCTTTCAGTGCACAGATGTACAACATGCTGTTGCCTTCTGTCAAACAGATGTTAGTGATGTGGTAGTAAATATGGTAACAAATGCAAGATTCTTTGTCACTTGATCAAAAAAAGCAAGATCTGCAGGAAGGAATGATGAATATAAGGACTCAAGGAGTTAATCCTCTGAATATGACAGAATGGCATAAGTCAAATGAGAAATACTGTCTCTGCTCTGGACAGCTGGGAAATTCTGCATTGTTAAATTTTGGAAGGCAGAATAAACTAAAATGATTGTACAGGTTCTGGGTTTGAACTCTTCAAGTGTTTCAATTCCATTTTTTCTGCCAAGGGAAGGAAGCATTAAGTGAGTATCATTTGTGCATCAAATTGGCCCTCATGACTCTTACTACACAAGAAACAATTTTGCAATGTCAGTAATAATGTTAGCCATCACTTCTTTTCATCAAATAACTTTTGTGAAAAGAGATACAAAAGCAAGGAAATGTGGTTGTCATCCACTATGACACAGTGTGCTACCAAGCACCTTTAAGCAATGCTGCGGTGTTACCATTAGCCTGCTTAACTTAAAAAGCCAGTACTCTTAAAAGATTGAGTCAGTGAATAGTGAAATAATGAAAATAAATGATACAGTTCACAACTATTCAGTGTGGAAGAAGTGTTGACAAAAAACAATCTCTCCAAATAAACAACACCCAGTAATGAAGCATGTGCTACTGGAGTGTCTGAAACAATTACAGACATTGATATGCTTGAAATTATTAAAAATGGCTCAACATCCTCTAAATAAACATGATGTGGCAGAGGATACTGGAAATTGTGCAAGTGGTATGAACAGCTTAGTGTCACTGTTCAGAGCTGTAAAGCACATTTGGAAAAGTTACTAGCAAGCGTATTCCTATTTACCCCTATTGCGTATTGATTGACTTTTAAATCATATGTTCTGGAGCAATGACATATATTTCCTTTTTTTTCTATTTTATTTTATGCATAGTATTTTCTTTATCCTGTGGAAATAACTAGAATATGTGGTGACTAAAATAAAAGGCAGATGTGTATATGAAAAAACGTGATTCTTTTTTTCAGGCTGTTCATTAACTACACAACATTCACATCAGAAACAGGACTCTTCCCCCACCCTCCCAAGGTTCCATACCGTATTTCAGTGCTTGTAAGAAATGTCTGTGAAATTTCAGTCAGGTATTCCTGTAAAAACTGTACCAGGAAGAAAATTCTTGGTACAGTTCAAAGTAAAATGCTATTATTGCTCAATGTCTCTTTTTAAGGAAATTATATTGGCTGGATACATGTCCTTTTGTATCAGTTGCTTTGTGTGAGTCAGAACAAAAGTCCCCTATCTCTCCGAGACTGAGGTCATTTAAAGCACCAGTGTAAAATCAATTGCCAGTGCTTCACAGCTTCTCTCTGGACCACCTTAGGATAGTGATATGTTTGGAGTTCTGGCTTTTGTAGCTGGATTCCATTTATCATCCTGGAATTTTATTTTGTTTTTAAACATTTTTTTTTCAAGCTGTTTGCTTTTTCTGCCCTTTATTATGTTTTGGGCCTGAAAATCTCTTTTGAAACTTTCAACCAAAACCTGAACTTCATATCGTTGCCCCTGGAAATAGTTTGCCAGTTTGGGTCCAGCACTGTAGATCAATGACCTCAGTCCATGTTCCCAGTGATGACATTATGTCTATACACAGTCATTCAGAGGCCTTGATGTTTTCTTGCTAGCCTCCATACTCGTCAGTCGTCTTGACACACTCCTTCAAAATGGGTTCAGTGTAGACTTAAGTTCCCAGTTCCTTCAAATGAAACATAGCATGTGTTCTTCCTACAGCTTGTATATCTGAACTTCAAACAAATCCAAATTATAGGAAAAGAAGGGATTACTTTACTATGTTACTCCATCCTGGAGGCTTTGCTTCAAGTTACCTGAGGAAAGAGATTCATTTTATAACTCCTGAGCTCTGTGAACAAACTTTTTCTGGAGTTGGGCTATTCTCTGTTTGTGGTATCTGCAAGGTGCTTTTTCAAAGCAAAGACTGATGTCAATCTAAAACTGCACTCTTACATCTCTACCTGAAAAAGGAAGTGTGAAAAACAGAAGATTTCAGGACTTGAATAGTAATGTATCCATCTCTCAGACTAGTTCTTTGTCAGCCAGTGTAAAACCAGCCCACAGGTACTGCTCTTAAAGTTGGTTTCAGAGCAGGGCTGCAAAATCACAGTGGAAACTTAGATAATGTCACGAATATAGCTGAAATAGTAGTCTTTGAATCAATCCTTAAATTGCTTCTGAAATAGAAACCATGGGGCATCGTCCATATTCTCTTGTGACTGATACTAGAAGAGCTGTACAAGTGAAAATGGTTTTAATAAGAAGGGAGGGAAGGGAAATAGGGATATGCTTGCTGGGGAAAAGAGGCACTTAACTTCATTAGTAAAGCTGCAGCTTTCATCTTGCTGCAGAAGACATGTTTTAGGGCACGAGTTATAAATTATGGTATAATCTACAAATAATGCTCTATAAACATGTAATAATAACTATAGTGTGTGGAACTAAGGGACAACTTCTTGTGGAGGTAAGATAGATCCACTTTTCATTTCATTTTGTGGAGAATAATTTCCTGCTGATATCCAAGAATAGTAAAGATGTTTTGAAATCATGAAAGGAATCAATATGAATTAGGTTATCTACAATAACACCAGAATTTGCCCCTAGATTATCTTGTTTATATTTTCGTTGTAATGCAAATAGGGAAAACAAAATATTATGAAGGTGCAATTGTTCCTAAGTATCAGTTTGTAATAATACTAGCTGTAGTTCTTAATCTGTAACCATTATTCCGTATGACTTCTTGTGAAGAAAAGAGAGCAATTTTTTACCTTAAAGGAAAGGAAAGATGTGCCTGTGAAAACTGATAAGTGTGTAAAAAGAAGACTTTATAATTTTTACCCTTATAAGATCTGGCTGTGTTGTAGACACTAAATGATTCAGTCCCATTACTAATTTACTTACCAATTCAAACTTCAGCGATTATTTGCTTTGATGGAATTCTTTAGTTAAGATTTATAATTCCAGAGACAGACGATTCCTTAGACTAAATAAGGATTGATTATTATTGGTGGCTAATTTGATTTATAATCAGTTCAATACTGAGAGTCACTGCCCTGATGTATTTCTAGTTTAATTTAATATTTATAGAGAATAGGGCTGTAAGGAACTCCAAAAGGTCATCTAGTTCAACACTGTACCAAAGCAGCAACACTATATCCATGTCATTAGTATTAATAGTAACTTAACTTTGATGTAATATTTTCTTTATTTATCATCATTGTGTTAAAAAATGTACAACTTGTGTTAAATCATAGTATTTGCAATAAGCCACATATATTCAATCTCTTGTATTGCAAGTAGTCAGTCTAAAACCTGAACTGCTCTCCTGCCCTTCTGGTCTTCACATGGGGTCCTGCCTTCTCCAGCTAATACAAAGAATGGTTTTGTGGGGCAAAAACCAAAACCAAAACTGCTTATAATTCTGCCTATCTTCAGAAGAATAGAATCATTAAAATAAATCAGATCTCCTTGCACCTATTCTTCTCTACCTTTAAAACAGAGATATGGATAGCCTCCTTCTTAGAACAGTCTGTCAGGATATCTTTGCTCAAAGTATCCCATTTTGTTATCAAGGCCAGTTTTGCTTCATTCTTATTTTGGCTGTTTAAATTTTTCTGTGTGTGTATTGCAGGTAAACTGATGAGGATGGTGTCAAGGTTGTGCCTATATATGGTGTTCAGTAACTCCAGAGATTTGGGAACTGCAGGGTTTTTTTGCAGGTAGTTTAGAGGCATTATCTTGCAACTGTTCCTGTTACGAACTTATACACAATAACATTTATATGCTACACTACAAGTGTTTTAGAAGAAGAGGATGTAGAATATAGTCTCAAATAACCTTGATATTTGAGCTCAGAGTAAATTCTTTTGGAGACCCTTCGATTGCATTGCATCAAGGTGAAACACAAGGTATTTATGTGAGGTTTTCTCTGTGTTTTTAATTTTACATCAAGAACAAAAATTGGTTGAGAGTATGAGATAAAAAATGGAGCAAGGATTTATGAAGCTCGTGAAAATCACTGAGCAGATAATCTGTCGCTACAACAAAGAATTGCAACCCAGAGAATTCCCGTAGACAGCACTTTATCAACAGCAGTGGCTGTTTCTTTTTAAAGAGTCTGTTTAACAAAACGTTTTCTATTCTGTGTTTCTTTATTACAGATTTAGAGATAATCTAGCAAAAAAAAGATTTGTTCTTCCTTTGTTACACGTGTGGAGATAATTAAACTGCTTAAGAGTAGAATGACTTTGTGACACTTGTGGGCAATGGGTTTGCATCTGGTTAATACACATTAATAAACAGACTTGAGTTACTCCTGGAACTAACGGGATAGATAAGCCTTTGCTTATGACAAGGAATTGTTGTGCTTCAGCTGATGATGTGGAGACTCAGTTAACACAAGCTGTAATTACAAATGTCCAGGTTGTCCATCATGCTTTGTTGGGTACTCGGTGGATTGAATAAGGTTTCCTATCAAACTTGAGATCTTCATAGGTTGATGCATCCCAGTTGTATAATATGTAAGAAGTCCTATTATTCTCATTAATTTCATACACTGATTTAATCTATATTACACTATAAACTATGTGATGCCACTGCTTTGACCTTGTAAGTATTATATTGCCACAAAATTTTTCTAATGTGTGGATGTTGAAAGCTTATACTTGAAGGTATACTCTGACAAGGAGAGGTTTTGGTGGCTGTCTCTAAAGATGTAAGAAGAGCTGCTGTTATTACCATTATTTTATTTATTAATTAAAAAAATAAATGAGCGTTTGGGTTGTTTTTTTCTGCCAATGTTTTATAGAAATATATGGATTATAAAAAGGAATAAGGAAGCGATCCAGGGTCTCAAGGAAACGAAGATTTGGAAAGATTTCCTTATGAAGTGTGATTGATTCTTATTTTCGTAGCTTCTTGCATGAAAGATTCAGAGCATTAGAAGTTTCAAAGTTATAGGAAATTGAGTATGAATATCTAAATTTTTAACATTTATTATGAAGAAATGGGTATTATTTGTCAACCATGACTGTCAAAGATGTATGTTTGATTAATTCTGACTCAAAATGATAGGGCTTTCAGAATTTAGGGCAAAAGGGAAAGGAGAACTTCTCTTCTTGTGAACAATCCTAACAACACCACTGCATGCAAAACTTAGACTGAGTGAATATGGAGTTGAGAGAGATGTTTTGATCAGGAACCCATCAAATATTTTTGGGAGATTTGGATATGAATTAGGTCCTTTCTAGAGCCCATATTAGGACTTCATCAGACTGAGTGATAAACTTGAAGGTGTCCCTGATACTTGCATCGATGTACAGGAATACCTGAGATCTGAATTTGACACTGAAACTAAGGAATAACCAAAGGAAGAACTTTCTTTTATTTTCCTTAGAAATCATGAAGCATGAAAAGTAATTTCCTTCTGTTACAGCTGTAAAGAGAAACTTGGTAACTCTGCTTTTGTCAATAAGTCAATCACAGCACATCATAAATAAGTAAAGCAACAAAAAAATTCAATATGAGGGAAAACAAGTAGCACCTGACAGCTATAATCAGGCAGCTCACTGAACTTCAGAAAGAAATGTCGCTGTTAGAGTGCCAAGAGCCTGTATGAGATAGGATTGAACTCCTCTGTTGAGCTAAATAAATAAAGAACAGTCAAAACAAATAATGATTAAATAATATGCTTCACCAAGAGAGGCTAAGGGCTGATACTACCTGAAGTTTTTGCAAGTTGAAGTTATTACCCTCCTTTATAGTTGAGGAGGGGCAAAGACTTATAATAGGCTTGGACTTATTTTGAGGAATATAACATATTCACTCAAACAGAGTATTTCATCTTCATTTTTTGAAGACTGAATTCTTTGATTCTTTCTATATAGAAGTAGCTACAGTCCTGGAAGAATGTTTTCAACATGCTGTATTTTAAGGGCTTCCTTAAATAATGAAAAATCAGTTTATCTTAAGAAAAAGTTACATATTAATCACGACTTACAAATAAGAAAAACAGCCCAAACTTTCTTAAATCCGATACATCCTGCATTGTACATCCAATTACTAAGTTTTATTATTTTTCAGTGTAATCACTTACAGGTTGTTAACTGGCTCTGAATATTCCTGCTGATTGTCATGTAAATTCATGAGCTGTAATCAGCCATAGAGTAATTTTGTTCGGATCATTCTCAATGAATTTTTATAAAGAAAAATCATAATTACAGTAATGAGCATTTTTATGCTCAGTTAGATTTTTCTGGTGTGACAACTTGTGACAAGTTCTGTGACAATGGTGGTGTTACACTGGAGATGAATTTATTCTTTAATAATTAGCACCCTGGTCAATGTTTTGTGAATAGTCTTCAAGTGGAAGTAGCTAGTAGCGTAGCGTTTCTATTACTAACATGGCATCATTTTATTGTTCTCTGTGTAGATCAAGCTTTTCATGTGAAATATATTCTTTTTATGTTAGTCTTGCTATACTTAATAAGGAAGCACTCTGGATCATTTTGGTTCTTCTGATTTTCACATATTGGTAATAGGCATAGGCTGATGTTTATTACATACCTCTTCCTCTTTCAGAAGTTTATATTTTGCCTAGGAAAGAGCCTTTATATAATGAATTGCAGAAAACTGCAAGTAAGTAAGAGATGACAGTAGCCTGCCTGCTCAGTGTATGCACAGATAACAGATAATAGATAGCCCCAATATGGTTCTATTGTAAGCACAATCCTTTTCAAGGTCATAACCCTGGTTTTCTGTGTGGCCGATACATAACTGTTTGAAAATCATCTTTTTCCTCCCACACAGATTTCATTCATTGGTAGAACACAATAATATAAAGATAAATAAAGAAGTATTATCCAAGAATAAAAAGCAACACACTGTTTGTGATCTGTGTAACTAAAATAACTACTGGAATGTGGAACATTGCATCCATTTTTTCTGTCCACAGAAAAAATACTAGTAGAGTATCCACCAACTGGTTCAAAGTGATTGACTGCGGAATTATAGTTTATTAAGATCTCAATAATTTGCTTTTCTGTAAAATGTTATAGCCTCAAAATGTGACATAAACAGTTGATCAAATAATTCACCTAATTTTTAGCCGTGTTGCTATTCTCGTTTTTAAAATGAATTTTTTGAAGTAGTTTTTTTTTTAAACAAATTATTTCTCTTATTATTCAATACCCAGTTACAAGAGCAGTATTATGTCCTGATTTTCTTATATTATTTACAAATAAGAAGTATAAAACTACTTTGTACCGTAATTTTCATGGCACATAATATTGCTGATTTCATATACTTGATATAGCTTGCAACTACTTCAGCAACTGAAAATACAGTTGTCAACTGCTCATGCTTAGATTTATGTGGATTTCGCTGTTGTAACTCCAGTCAAAGTATACTGGCATATGTCTGTGTACTGCAACTGTATATACTATTTACATCTGTTTGAAGGTCCTTTTATGCTCCTGGTACAGTCGAATGAGAAGCAGTTTCCAAGTATAGGCATGGGCACAAGGTTTTGGCAGTTTCAAGGAGCTGTATAGTTTCAAGGAATGTATAGTATTTGCTCAATTTACATTCTTTTGGGATATATCACATCTGAAGTTAATTTCTAAGGTACTAGGTTAATAAATAAAATTTAAGTATTACAGGAAAAATACATCCATAATCACTACTGGAGAAGATGACTAGTGAATTGGTGAATTTCCTCTTTTTAAAAATCCAACAATCCATTGGTTAGGTCACCATAGATACTGTAAACCTAAGTTCAGGTCTGGTTTTCTAAGGACTAGGTTATTAAGAAGGCTTAAAGAGCAGTTTTCCAAAGCCATGGGATGCACCATGTTTAAATTACATACGTAAGTGTTTTGCTTCACAACAGACATCCATTTTCATAGAGAATTTCCACGTAGCTCTCCACTTGGATACACACTGCCCCAGAGTCCCAAAGCACATAGATTAAATTCTTCTGAGGTGAAATGAAGCTGAGCACCATCTGAAACAACCCTGAGCCACTTCTGGACTTAACTCTAATCACCAGTTCTTCACAGATCCCATAGGTCTCTACTACTTGCTAATGTACTGCCATGTCCTAACTTGATAAAATTATAGTAAGGTATGCTAAATCCTAGTTGTTATGCTGAAATACCAGTTTATATTAAGAAGGTATGAAATCTTTTATTAGGTGTTGTTAGATAACTTCAGTTTTTTAGTAAGAATTTAACTTTTTCATGTTAAAGTTGATACGGGAAAAATTAGAGCCTATTACTTAATCTCATTTCATGCTAACATTTTCTGTCTTGTCATTTAGGGAAAATTCGTGATGATAGCAGAATAGCATCTAATTCGGTTGGCAAACTTAGTTTCTTGCACTTATGACCTACTAAATCTAAAGAATCTAATCTATTAATCTAAAATTCTTATATGAAAGAGAATACCATTAAGATGAAATAGCTGTTTGATACTGTTTCTCTGTATTTGCAGTGGTGAGGATTAAGATGTGTACACAACTCTCCTGTGTCACTTTTATGACCACTGTTTAAGGTCTATATGCATTGGTCTGATCCTCCAAGGTGATATAAATCACCCTTAGGCAGTATTAGGTAATTTAAATGCAAAAGCCATTAGAATGGTTGTCTTATGAGAAGTGCATCCTCTTAAGCCACCTCCAGTATTACAGCTCTTGTGATACATTAGTTAAAGCTGACTCTGTTTATGTATTTTGTTTGTGAAGGCTTGACACTAAAAAAAGTAGGTTGTAAAATACCAGTCAATGCTCCCTGTACTTAACTTCTCTTTGGACTATATAAAGAGATGTTTGACATCAGGCAGTGTTTTGTAGACCTCACTATGCATTTATGTATGTACTCCAAAGAGTATAAACATGGAAAAAATTTAATTGTTTAGGATGATATGAAACAATTAATTATAATGAAATATGTTAAGTGGCCTGTGATGTATAATGACATGGGTTACATTTTTTTAAAGTTTATTTGAAATAGTAGATGTTATAGATTGGATTTACCTTGTACAAGAAATTACAAATCCCTTCCTGACTGTTGTGGAGATAGGAAGAAGTTTCAAGAAAGAGAAACAAAGCTATTTTTTGTATGTAGACTACCTAAAACTGTTTACCATTTTCTTTTTCATTAATATTATTATAAATTGGGAATTTTTTAAAAAAACCCCACATTTTTTCTATATTTATCTTTTTGGTGTAGAACAGAGTGTTAAAGGTGCAATACTTGCTGCTTTTTGACTATAGAGTAGGTTCCAAAGGAAGCTGTGTACATTGGATATTTACTACTAGATGACAGAAGAATAAATGAAACTGAGCTGTTAAAATATCCATTGGTGATGCAAAAATGCATACATACAATAGAATTATGCTGGGTTTTAAATGCAGTTTCTCTAATTATTATTTCCATTGAACAGACCTTTTCATGCACAGGACAGAGTAATGCAGAATAACAGATATTAAGTAGGTGATGCTGTATTCATCATGTTCATTCCCCTCACTCCCAGCAGTCGTGCTGTTCTCAGGACAATTTTATTTTATGACAAAAAAAGAGAGGTAACTTTAAAGAGCATAGTGAAAGCCTGGTCACAGTCTGGCTTAATGTACATCAAGAATTAGCATATGCAGTGGTATTTTGACCTTGAGAGGGTGGTTGGTAAATTTATATATATATAACTAGCTTCATAACTGAGGCTATCCTTTTGCTAAAGGCAAACTATAGTGCTAGAATACCTTCTGTAGAAGAACTTACTTATCTACCACACGGTGAGAAAATGGGTGCTTTGGAAAAGCTTCTCAGTTTTGAAGCATTGCATTCCCTTTAACTAGAATGTTTGTACATACTGCTAACACTACAGAGATTTTCAAAGTTCTGGCCAACGAGAGACTGAATTTTGTCACTATTTACAGCTTCAGATAATCACTGTTGGGGCTAAAAATTATAGTCAGAACTGCATGAGTATTTCTGCTACATTAGTGACTGAGTCACAGTGTTTCCACACTATGTATCAAGTTAATTTAAGGGTGTGATAAAATGTATTCTGTTTACTTTGGTGGACTCTCAAAAACTACTGACTTTGGAGCTTTATTCCAAAGCACTTTTGGCAATAAGAGCTGTACAATGTTATATTTTATATCATTTTTATTGTAATTTTGGAAGATCAGCCAGTGAATTCTTTAGTTGTTTTTTTATGATAATTCAGATAGGGTGGTCTAGCTAAGGATTATCTATTAAGGATATAAACTCTAATTCCTTTGAAATCTTTGAAATTTTCCTTCTTTTTGTAGAAGCTAAAGTCAAAAAAATTTTTGCTCTTGTCCCTCAAGTTCTCTATTAATACTTTGTATCCCTGATTTGAGCATGGTGATTTTTGTTAATCTTTGGTCACGTTTCCTCCTTGTGCTACCACTTTCTGCCACTGGCACAGTCCACCAGGCTATTTGGACATGTTAAAATCTTGTTTTAGACAAAAAGTGCTATCCCTATATTAAGGAAAGAATTGATTGTTAACATATTTGACGTCTCAAGAGTGTAATCTAAAAACCTTAATTGTTATGAAAAAGAAAACAAACATCTGAATAATTTTATATTGAATAAATCTCAATAATGCGGTTAAAATTTCTATACATGCACTTCTTGTTTTCTTCCCCTTTTTCTTGTGTTATGGACACAATTTTAATATGGAATATTGAATCATTCAGGACTAGGCTAAACTGCTACATGCTCTTGGTGTTTGTACATTACTCCCTACTCAGCTGATTGGATGATGGGCTTTAGGCTTTCCTGTGCAGTCTAAAGGAACTTACCCAGTTTCTGTGGTAGAGAGTTAAGGACCCATTTTCAACACTTTACCCAGATACATCCACATTTTTATTTTGAGAGGGGACCACAGTTGGGGAAGATCTTCCATCTGTTTATAGCTTTTTAATAGCTAAAGGAACTTGGGTGGCTCTAAGTCTGCACAGAAAGGTACTGCTGGGATCATTTCTACTTGTCTCATGCTAACCTTCTCCAGCTTCACAGATGTTGGCTTACTGAGTGCAATAGCAATCCATTTTCCTGCAAAGGAACTTTAATATGTTACAAGCTTTCTCTACGGGCAAACTGTTGGGATTAGTATGCACACAAAACGTAGCTTCCTCTTGCAACCCCCCCTCTTCTGTTACTGGGTACTGGGTGGGCAGTAGGCCCACCTCTTCATCTTGTTCTGTTGAGCTACATCAAGTAATCTTCCATAGAAAACTTTTTGAAACTTCATCCCAGCATCTCAGCTGAGCACCAGTCTCCTCTTATGGAACATTACTGGCAAAGTACTACTATAGCTACTTAATGCCTTTGGTCAGGTTTAGTTATCAGGAACTCTCTGTCATCTTTCGTTTTTTCTTTTCTTTAGAAGAGATATGTTAGCTGAAAGTGCAATTGATTAACATCTGCTAAGACCATTGGTTAATGAGCACACTTCTCTTTTAATAGGAGTTTTCATCTTCAAAATGTTTTCCTAAAATTAGGAGATCATTCACAATTCTTACTTTAGTGCAAGCACAGATATATTTTGTTGAGGTAAAAACCCCACAGAAACAATATTCTTAGTGCTTGACAACAACTGCAGTCATACAGTACATCCTTCACCATTATTATAAATCTTGTAAGCATGGTGTAAAATTTTTGGAGTCATATTTTAATCTAAAATTTTATATTTATGGTTTCAGTTTCTTAACAAGTTAAGGAAACTGGTTTAGAGATATGAAAAAAATGGCAAGGTTACTCCTTTTTTAATAAAGTTTCACACTTCATTTCATTGCATTTTATGATCTTCTGGCTAATGAAGAGCTAAAACTGAAACTGTTAAAGTGGAGTAATAACATATTCCTTTGATCACACACAAAATTATGTGATATGTGATACAAAAACTGCAACTGTCAACACAAAGTAATGAAAATCTAGAACAATAATAAAATACTGGCTATTCAAACCAGTAAACCATTCATTCATTTACAACAGAATAATGTGGTGGATCAATATGAAAAGACTATATTTAGATATTTTTTAGAGATCATATTTGGGAATCTTTAAATTTATGCTTCTACATTTATGCTTCTCAAGCATTCTCATCATCTATGAGCAATTTCTCCAATATATTCTGTTACTGCATGAACGTGTCACAGAAAAGGCGGTTTTCTAAAATACAGAATAATCTGTTGGAATAACAAGTTGGAATGCAGTCAGTAAATTAGAAGTGTGTTTAAAAAGACAGTTAATGTTAAAGAAAGGAAATTGTTCAGATGTAGATCTATAGTGAGAATAAGTCTTCACCTTTCCAAAAAAATAAATGTGTTACTGAAAATACACTTGCATTTATTGTCAGAAGACAGACTTTTCCTGAGTTGACCACATTGGAAATTCAAACTCCTTCATGCATGTGTGATTGATTATTACTTTTTTTCTAAATTATGCTTTTGAGTCTTATGGACTGTTTAATCCAAAATGTAACCACAAGTTTGCATTCACTATAAGGACATTTTTACACTAACATTTCCAAAGATCTGATGCACCCAGATGATCAAATTGGATCAGGATGTAGAACATCTCAAACTGTGTCCCATTTAATTTTGTCTGTTTACACAGAGGCTGAATTTGATCAAGTCTCTAGCAAACAACTAAATAATTCAGTCCAGTGGCAGTCTTATTTCACATGACTTGTACATCTGTCTTGATTGTGAATATAGCTGTTTTCCCAAGGATGGAGTTTTGCTTTGATGAAATGTGTCTGGAAAAACAATTTTTAATACATTCAGTAAATAAGACTTTATTTGTCATTCAACACACATGGTTTTCCATCTGTATAGAACCTCTTTGTTTTAGACTAAATAATTCAATCCAGTAGAACCAGGACTTTTTCACTTTGGAAATACAGCTGCTTGAAGCAGAAGAGTGTCTTGTCCTCTCTTCGTGGTGTTGGGAAGGATCTCTCTCTGATGAATGGCCCTGGAAGAGAAGAAGCAAACAAAAAGGATAGATAGATTCTTTTTGAGTCTTAAAGGCCCAGTTTTGAAAAATACTATATCACTTCTTTCTATGGACATACATTGTAGAATTGTTTAGGTTCCATTGCATCATGCTGTATTGCATTGTAAAATGAAGTGGTTGCAATGTGATTGGAGCAGCTGATACGTTTCAAATTACTTTACAAAGGAGAAAAAAAATTAGTCAGATGTATATATATGGCTAGCAGGATTGATCAGAAAAATTTGTGAACATAATTATCTTTGATTGCTATCCCTTTTTAAAATGTAACTGCTTTGTAATAGCAGTTTGGTTTGAGTTCATGATGCCACAGAATTTCTCTCAGTTTTTCATTCCCAGAAAGCATATTACAGATATTAGTTGATAGTGATATCAAAACATGCATATGTTATTTTTAGTGATGTAAATTTGAACCCCTTTTTGCTGATTCAATTAATTGGTTTGTAACTGTTTCTCTTAAACTAGGATATAAAGCTAGCATCAACACAGGTTTTTCATCCACATTTTGATGGGGGATGTGTCTTCTCTACAGTTATTCTTCTGTTCCTCCAGGCCAAATGCAAATGTTCCTAACACATTGCAGTCTTGGATCTCTTTCAGTCTTAATTTAAGCAACATAAATATCATGGTGTTTATTTTGATGGATTTTGATATTTGTCCTCAGGGATATACACAAGAATGAATTGTCAATGTGAGTATTTTTCAGTCAGCTACAAATCTCTGAAACTCCTATGTAAAACCATCAGCTGATCTGTTGGTGTGACTCAGCACAGATATCTAGAGTTAGGTAAAGTAGAATAACTGTCTGTAAAACATAAAACTTGCTGGAGCATGATGAGAATCTTTCTTTCATACTGAGTGTTTCTATCTTTAAGGCTAATTCTGGCTCCTCTCTAATTGAACATGTACCTGAGGCCACTGGGAGAGCTTTAATGATCAAAGTGTAAAAAAGTGTAAAAAAACCAGTGAGGTGACCAGTCAATGAGTTGACAGCTGAAGCATGTACTTTGCAAGTCAGGATCACAGATAGTCTGTTTTTCTATTCTCGCCTTCTAAATAATTGCTGAAGCTTTGCACAAGGGCATAAATGCATCTATCAGGGGAAAAGTAGCAATATACTGTTAGAAGTATTGAGAAATTTTTTCAAGTAAGTTCTCCATAAAATAATGAAGACAGCGAAACCAAAACAAGGATAACGAAGGTGATTTTTTTTGTTTGCTTGTTTGCTTTTTTAAATTCAGTAATGCTGGAGTGAAGTAAGCACCTCAAATGTCGTCTGCTTTGGTGATAAAGCACTGAGCTATATTTTTATTAATCTTCCTGAAATCATGACAAGTGATGCTGTCACTGGAATTCCAGGACCTTCTCAGATTAACAGGGAATTTAAACTCATTTGAATGTTATCTCATTTCAGACACAATTGTTCACCCTCCTTAGCATCTGTAACTTCAGCCTTAGAAGGAGCCCCTTTTTCTGGATTCCTCTCTTGTACCTGTAGCTAACTGATATGAATGTCAAGTTCTTTGTCTTGTCCATTGCAAGACCAGTTTGTGTAAGACAGATGTAATTTTAATGGGGGCATAATATTCTTTTGAGATACATTTTTCTGGCATATCACATATGTCGCATATATTTATAGAATGGTGTGAACACTGATTTGTATCATTCACCCATTAGAATCCCCCCAAACTTTCAGGTTTGTCATCTACCCAATAAATTTGTTCATTTTGCTTCATTCAGGTCACAATCCTGAAAATTAAGTTTATTCCTTTTCCTAGATTCTGAGATTTGGGCGCAGAAATAAATGTCTTATACTTGTCTAAGAAAATGTCTTATATTTGACTCAAGGAGGCATTATACATTTATGTGCCATATAAAGTTTTGTCTCTTAATGACCGGGTAGTATATTTCTTCTAGGCCAGTTCTGTGGATGTCACATTAGACAAATATTCTCTTGCAGTTTAGTACCAGTTTGCAGTTATATAGGTAGGTATATGAAAACCCTAGGAACTTCATACATACCTATCAGTATATCTATTTTTTATACTCATGTAGGTATTAATATATTTAATTCCCTAGCCCTCCACCCCACTTTGTTTCTCATTTTCTCTCTAATATTCCATGCAGATATCTTTTTTCACATTTTTATCCTTGTCCTGGTTTAGGGCAAAGTTTGGGGGGAAACCTCTGAAGGGGTCTCCTCTAGAAAGGAAATTCAAGTGGCCTGCCCAAGAGATACAGTCTATAAAATTATATAAATAATTCTTTTTTCCCTGATTTTTATGCAGTTCTTCAGTGCAGAGTTTTAAGCAGAATCTTGGAAAACCCAAAACAAATGAAATTTGTAAAAGGAATATCAGGAAGTAACAATTGAACAAAGTTAGCAGAACAAAACTCAGGTGCCATTTCACTATTTAACATCACTCGTTGTAGAAGAGAATACAGGTGACCTTGCCCCTGATAAGTAACAGCTGTGTTAATTACCCAATACAGCCTTGCCCCTAATGAGTAACAGCTGTATCCAATAAGGATAAGTGTGATAAAAGGCAGTGGGTTACTTGCTAAGGGGACAATCATGAAGGAGGAGGAACCTTGAGGAAGAGGGAAGGAGAGGCTCATGAAGAAGGCTCCTGGTGAGAGAGAATCACTGCTGCAAGGTCAGTCTGGGTCTGCAGTTAGAGCCTGTTGTTGGAACCTGCACTCACAGTCTAGCTGGGTAAAAGCTGCAGTCAGAGGCTGCAAACTCATACATGCAGTCACAGCTTAGCAGGAAATAACCAGCAGTCAGAGGCTGCAAGGGAAACCTACAGCAGGAGCTTGCTGCAGGCAGAGTCAGTGAATAGTTGGAGTCAGGATGGCTGAGCTGTAAAGAGGAATAAACCAGGACCCTTTTCATGCTGTGATGAACACGAAGTCTGTGTGTCATTTCTACCCTTTAATAAGAGGGATGCTGCAACAATTGTGACATATTTGTCTGTGATACCAGTTTCAGTCTTATCTGTGATTCAAACCAACTGTGATGGATGTACATTTCCATGTTATGATTTTGTTATGCTTCAGGGTGACACCTTAGAGTAATTATTGCAATGAATGTTCCTGATAGAACAAATTTTGCTAAGCAGCAAGTTGAGAGTGCTTTCCAGTCCATAATATACCTTTTTCTGAAACCATCCTTTGTACTGCTTCACTGTAGGCAAGCTAAATGATAGCCAAAACCTATGTATTTATATATGAAATATTATAGTATTATTATCTATTATATTATCTATATATTTTTATAAATATATAGAAGGTGAACCTGCAATTGTTAAAAATATTATTTTTTAAAAAAGAAAGAAAACTGTCTTATACAGTATTTGTCATCAGAAGATAAATAATGGGATAGTTTCTGTGTTATGAATCTGTGTCAAATTTTGAGAAAATAGATGTTCTCTGCCTATTTCTGTTTTACAATTTACCAATACTTAAGTATGTGCTGGTCAGGTACCATAATACTTCTTTTTTGCAATTGCAAAACCTGACTCATGAGCACTAAAACCTCAGATAAAAACTGAATTTAAGGCAATTGAATTTCCAAACAAGTTAGTATTCTGCCTTGGTTAATGACTATCTTATGTCAAGAGTGACCAAGTCTTGTAAATCCTTTGTTGCTTAATTTTCTAGTTAATACAGTGTAAAATCTTAATTTCCTACCTCATTACAGTGTTTAAAGATTAACACATATAAAAAGTGTGACTCTTTCAGGAAGGTGTCTTGCAAGTGCCTGAGAAAAGTCTTTTCTAACTTGTGTGGGTAAATGGGATGACAGTATAATCAAAGGAGATAAGAAAAGGATGTTTGTTTTAGAAAGAATATAAAAATAGAAGCTACTTGTTCTGCTCTTTCATCTTTAATGAAGAAAGTAGAATTTCAATGAAAATGGAATTTCCTTGCTCTGAAAAGTCACAAAGTCTGGGGGTGACTCCTAGTTTTGGTGTCAAAGATTATTTCTTCTGATGACCTTTGTGCTGGTCTTTCAGGATCTGGTCTGAGCCTTGTGAGTACTAACTGGGAATGCTTGGAAGAGGGCATGCTGATTTTTCTGGTGCAAAGAATTTGGTAATTGGAATATATAAAGAAGTCGTAGAGATATTTTCAGATGAAGAGAGTAGACAAGAAACAGTTTCAGGCATGAAAGTTGGAACAAAACAAACATTCCCCTCATGGACGCAGGCAAAAGGACACTTTTACATTCCTCCAATCTGACCAGCAAAAACTGCTTTTTCTCCTGGAATGTGTAATTAGCTGTTAATGTAAGGAGGTTGCTAAGTCTTTCCCCTACAGACTGCACTTGGCAGGAGGTGGTTGAGGACCCTTGTGGTTTTAGGCTGGCTGTCCATGTAAAACTGAAGAGAGCGAGAGGAGGAGGATGTTTAAACACAAAGTTATTTCTGAAGGTGTAATGACAGTGCTTTTTCCTCTTGAAGAGGATCTTCTTGTGCTCCCCTTAGAACCAATTGAGAGAAAAAGCATTAAGTATTGTAATCTTAATTACAAATCTTATTTCATGCTGAGGAAAGTTTCCTCGAGAAATTCTTGGTAAGTAGCAGGAATAAAACAGCTTTTGCCCACTAAAAAAAGGAAAGCTTAAAGGTCCTTCTATATCAAGGTATTCTCTATGTCAAGGCATTTTTATATCTACAGATATCGTGTCATGAGGAGCTAAAGATCAAGCTGTAAGTTTATATAGTAATGAATATGAGTCTGTCTTCTAAAAGCCTACTTTTTCATGTGTACTTCTGAAATATGTTACTCCCCATGGTTAAAAATCCTGGGTTGAAACAGTATCAGAAACTCTGAGCATAATTATAACCTGACACTGTTCAGGAAACCTGTTTGCCTTGCATCAAAGTTGGCTGAAGGAGGGAAGTACGGGGACTGGGAATTGCTGCCATGTTGAGGGTGTTAGGAGGAAGGCAGAACAGGACTGGTTCTGTCTGTACTGTGAAATGCTGGCATATGGAAATACGCTGGATAGGAAATGTGAGATTTGGTTTCAGCAAATAAGTGGACTTATTCATCTGTGAAAATCAGTGTGTGATAGACTGTTTTTAGCATATAGTAGGACCAAAAGAAAATTACTTCATTTCACAATGAGTGATCATGTGAGTATTTAAAATCTAAAATGGCAGTGTCCCTCAAGAGCTGTTTGTATGGCCTTCCCTAAGCTCTATTTTTACATTTGTTCAAGTCAAGAGATGAAATCTGACTTTAATGGAAGCAGAATTAGGCTCATATTGAATTTTTGGAACAATGTTAGCATTGGTGTCAGGAAGATTATGAGTTCTGCCCTTATGCTTTCCCCTGACATCTGCCCGTTTCAAGGTATAAATGAACTAACAGGAGGGAAGTTTTACGTCTGCCTCTACTGGCAGCTAGGAGAGATGTTGTAAAATACTGGAAACTTGACAAATCCTGCAGCTTTCAAAAGTTAGACTGCAAATGTTTTCAGTTTAGCTTCATTAAAATAGGAATAATAGTAAATATAAGTCCAGAATTTAGATTTCTTTTTTATCCAAAACTGTGCAAGAAAGAGCAAGTACTCCCACTGAAGACCTATAAATATTTTGAAATACAGATTTACCTCTATTTACACCGGGAAAATAAGAGAAAAATGACATTAAATCGTCTATTTGATGCCCTTGTAAAACTGTCTTTTAAAATAATAGGTTTAATGTCTGAAAAAAAATTATTTTCCACTTGATAATCCTTCTGCAGTTGATATGTTACCATTACTTCATACTTTCTCCTCTTCTGAACTTTTAGTTCTTCAAATCTGCTTCTAGCATTTTGTATGCAGACACAATATTTCTGCGTCTTATATTATCTGAGTAATATGTAGCAGATGTCTGTTCTGTTTTTCCTGTTGTACAAACTGATATAATGTAAAGGAGAAAAAAAAGGTCATCTGAGATGTTGAAGACAAACTGAATTTGTCTAGTCTGAAATACAAATACAAAACCCACTAAATGATCAGGAGGGTCTTCATTTTGAAAAACAATGTAATATTTAATTCCCATTATGGCTCATTAAATTATTTCAACAACTTGTTCCAGACCTTCCAAAGGTATTTTGTCTTGAACACAGCCAAGAATAATTTTCTAAATTTTCTAAACTGGGTTGAGCTTTTATTTTATGTCTTCAATAGTAAGAACTGCATGTCCTTAACATGCAAGGTAATGTTCCCAGAAAGAAACAAGAGATGTTTCTTAGAAATTGCTCCAAGACTGAACAGTGCAAAGCTACTGAATGTTTCCTGTAAAGTGACATACTCTTTCAGCTTTTGGCTTTTCAGTGCGCAGGAATTGAGAGCCTTAATTATCTGACAGGATGTACTGAACAGTTCTCAGGTCATGGGATTAAGTTCTTCCAAAATCTCCACTACTGTAGACTGTACTTTAGCTGAAATATTAGTAGACATGATGTAGCCTTTTCTTACCTAGATAATTTTCAATTTCCATGGTAGCAGACAGTTTGGGCAGAATTCAAGGTGTGGGGTGGGGTTTTTTTGTTTATTTTGTTTTAGCAAAAGGATAATCAGAGCAGTGGGAATAAATTGAAGCATCTCTGTTTTGCTTATTATAAAAGCTGTGGTAAGTGGTGATTCCTGTCAAAAAGATCAAAAACTAATGAGATAAATACGAAATAGAAAGGAACTAGAGATAAAGGTGTTTAGTATCTTGCCTGGGATCTTTCAGTTGCAATATCTCTAAGCCATAGTTAGTGTTTGTCCACCTGTAGCTTTATCCTATGGATATGGGCTTTTTAATTGTTCAAGTTGTCTTAAATTCTTATGTCTTTAAACATGGTACAGTGTGCATATTACATTTAATGGTATTCTTCTCCATGCACTTGTTTATCCAGTTCTCTTCCCCCTCCACATTTCATACTGGATCTGAATTTTGAAGATGGTAATGCATAAAGCAGATTGGTTTCTGCTAGTCCTTTTGCTTAATTTTCAACAGAAATTTCAGCATCTGTCATGATAAGGGCAGGAAAGAGACTGAACCAATATAGTCCTCGTCTTGGAATGGGCTGATATTATCTTTGCACTGCCTATTGCCATTAATACATTTTAAAAAACCCCTCTTGAATTATTATTAATATTTTCTCTCAGCTTTTCAAGTTCCCACTTTCATTTAGTGCAAAACAACTGGTATCTCTTGCCATTTAGGTATATTTTAATTTTATTCTTTTCATCAAGCTTTTTTATCAGGTAGGGAGAAAATCCCTCCATATCACAAAGACTGTTTCATGTTAAGACAAGTAGGTGCCAGTTTAGGCTGCTGACAGAGATGACAAGCAGCTGCCTCAATCACTAGCAGTATTTGTAGCATGCCATATATGAAGTCAGCTGTGTCACTAAAAGCTCATGATTGCAAAGTTATGTCACTTCACACTTTGCGCCATGTGGCTACCCTGTCTTCTGCTGTAAGCAATAGGCAAAGATATTTTTAACATCTCTCTGGATTAATTATTGGCAGATGTTGCTGAACATGAATACAAAACTGCTTTTCCAATGAAAATACTTTTTACAGTATTGTAACCATGTGAGTATCATTTTCATTGGAAAATTTCTGCTTATAGACTATGAAATGTAAGACAACACATTTTCTATTATTTTTAATCTTAAGTGCAAGGCTTTCCATTTTACATTTTCAAATTTTGAATGCTAAAACAGGTTTTAATCTTCTCTGCTGGTTTTAAACCTTTCATAAGGTAAAGAGCTACCATGATGGAGATGGAGAGTGCCTCTAAGACAGTCTAGTGTCTTTCTGTTGAATTTAATAGAGTAGTTGAATTTGACTGAAAGTAACACTTGAAAATCCCTAATGTTCTGAAAATTGGTTCCAACCAATGTTTACAGTGTTATTATTTTACATTTATTTTTAATTTCAGTGCCTAGTTTCATACTAAATAAGTATTTTGAAAAGGTCTAAGGCTTGTTGGGAATCTATATTAATGATCCAGAAAATGCCTCAGTAAACTCCCTCAAAATGCTCAGGTAAAATAAATCTGAATCACAATTTTTAAGCTACTGAATGAAGGAAGTGCATTTCCATCTGCAATTATTTATGAAGTAGAAGATAATTCTTATTCTATGTGAAGTGTTTATCACCACATATTTTCCAAATACTGATGAGCTATGTTCATTATATACTTCTATGTGCTTTGCATTGCTGTTGACAGATTTGCCATTTACCAGTATTAGAATATATTTTCTTATGTTTTACAGGTTAATAGTGAGATAAACTATCTTTTGACCTCCTGTTTCCCTGATTTTTTATTGTACAGTCACTGGTAAAAAATTCTAGTCTTCATTTACTATATATTTTTATTATTTTTAATATCTGGTTTGGATTTTTTCTAGTCTCTAAGCCAAAACAAACAGAGTTTCTTAATTACAAATTTTTTGAAATATATACTGTAGTATTTTAGTTAGAATTTGCATTCTTCTGTTCATACAATCTGATTTAACTTACAATTACCTGCTAGACTTGTGAAAATGCTATTTTTAAACATCAAACGTATTTAAAGACTTTTACTCTCCTACTTAGCTTGCACATAGCAAATATATTCAAAACCAGAGTACTTGCTACAAAATAATTTTAGTTCTGTGATCATAACTAAATATAATTGAAATTTCTCTTAATTAGGTGAAAATGTTCCTAAATTAGGAGATTAACATATAAGACATAGATTGATGAAATGTATCAGGAGGGTGAAATATGTTTCACAGAGAATAAATGTTGCTGTGATATCACTTTTTTAGTTGTGAAGGTGACTGTAAGAGTTGATATCAAGATTTTCTGAACCTTTGTTATGCATTTGAGTAGTGATTCATAATCTTTTCAAGGATCATTTGCTTGTCAGATATGGATAACTGTTGTGGGTTAACACTGACAGGCAGCTCAGCTCCACACAGCTGCTCTCTCACCCTCCCTCCACCCCCTGCTTGATTGGGAAGAGGGAGAGAATTTGAAGTGTAGAAACTTGTGGGTTGAGATAGACAGTTTAACAGGTAAAGCAAAAGCTGCATGCAACAAGCAAAGCAGAAGGGGTTCATTCACCACTTGTGAGATGTTCAGCCATTTCCTGGAAAGCAGAGCTCCATCACACCTGATGCTGACTTGGGAGGGCAAATGTCATTGCTCTGAACTCCTTCCTCCTTCTTCCCCCAGGCTGATATGCTGAGCCTGATGCCATATGATATGGAAATTTCCTTTAGTCAGTTGGGGTTGGCTGTCCAGCTGTGTCTCCTCCCAAATCCCTGTGTGTCCTGAGTCTCCTCATTCGGGTGGGAGGTGGGAGTTGAGTGAAGAGCAGAAAAGGCCTTGACTCAGTGCTAGACCTGCTTAGCAATAGCAAAAATATCCCTGTTCTATTAACAAAGTTTTCAGCACAAATCCAAAACGCTTTGAAGAACATTAAATCAACGAAAACAAGCACAGTTAATAACAGCCAAAACTATTTTGATGAGTGCTGCTTCACTTTGCTTTCTCTGCTTTCTCTGTTATGCAAATAATTTCACAAGGGTGCTGCAATACCAATTCTATTGAGTTTTTTTCATGTAAACAAACAGTTCTGATTAATCATATTCATTACTCAAGCCTCTAGCTCAGTATCTTTATGGGTTTGATTTTGGATTTAGTTGTAAGCAAGCACGTTGGTCTTTATCTTTGTTAATAGAGTAAGCCACTTGTATCTATGCTGGCAAAGTTCGTGTGAGAGGTGACTATTATTGTACATACCATTATATACAGAAGCAAGAGGGATAGGGGATAGCAGTATTTTTTAGCCACATAACTGAAAAAACTCTGGGAAATATTTGTGTCTTTTTAATTTTATTTTTTTACATTTTGCAATCCTTATCATAGAAGATGGGCTCTATTGTCACTTAAGTAGCAGGAAAAAAACCCAACTTGTTTGGTTAGAAATAAGATTGAATGGAGCTCTGAGAAACCTGGTCTAGTGGAAGGTGTCCCTGTCCATGACAGGGGGGTTGGAACTAGAAGATCTTTAAGGTTCCATCCAACCCAAACCATTTTATGGATCTATGGTTATAATGAATATGAATAATTATTAAAGAGAAATTTTGGTATGTTGCAGTTTTATGTGACTGTATCCCTTTCTGCAAAAGGTGCTCAGCAAGATATTAAACCATTTTACAGGTTTTCCTTGAAAGTATTTAAAGAGGCAAAGGCACACAAACAACCAATGAAAGAAATTGCAGTTGTCCTGTGTGGAGGCATTCAGGGCTGGAGACACCTGAGGCAGAAATGAGCTTGCTTATTCCAGTATATCTAAAAATGCTCATCATTCTGTCATGCCTAATCATATCAGCTATAATGAGTCCTCAAATCAACAGTACTGCCATAATTTAATGTAGATGCAGGCAATACTGTTGTGTGATATGTGCCATGTAGAATGGATTTCCAGAGTATCAGGCTTGGGAAAAATCTTCCAGGCTCTCCTGTCTCCAGCTGCTTCTGTGATACCACCCAGTAGCCATCAGGGTCCAGTGGCAGGGAGGTAGCAGTGGCAGTCCTATTAAACAGTGAAAGACAGGAGAGGAGAGGGGCAGAGAGGGTCATTCCCTAATTTCTTCCATCCTTCTGAGGTACTTGCTGTTCTGGGACTCTGGGCTAGTTTCTCTGACTCATAGCTGAATCACTTTAGCTAGAGAAAAGGAGTTTTTCATCGCCATAATATATACTTTTCATAGCCATAATATATACTTCTAATATTTCCAAAGTTTATACTTTTAAGCAGTGACCCCATACTCTTAATACAGCTTCAGAGGAAAATGAGGAAATTCAGTTATTACCTTAAGGTCATAAATTCTGTATCAACTTCCTATTTTTAGTGATAAAATTATTAGTGATAAGGACATATAAAACAATTTCCATTCTCTTCGTAATACATTATTTTGAAGTTGGGAATCTTGGGGTACAAATTAACTGCTTGCAGAGTTCTAACTAGTGAATAAATATTCTAAGAAAAAAATTACTTATGTGTCAATATCTTGGAATTAGCATAAATAATATGTGATGGCAAGTGATTTATACTATCTTGTTTAGGATTAAACTGTTGGTATTGGAAGTTATGCACTTTTTAGATACAAGAGCAAATCTTTTGGGTTCAGCATTCTAGAAAAAATGAACAAAAAGTAGAGGATGATTTATTTTGCTCTCAAGACTGACAGATATACAATAGCTTCTCTTCAGGCATCTGAAGATATGTACTTTATATCTGGCAGCACTCTACCTTTGACTTCTTATCATAAATGATCTTATACCACTGACCAGATGATCTGCTTTCATGAGAAGTTATTTCAAGTCAGTAATCTTCCTTGTCATCTAAAGGCTTGAGTGTCTTCTTTTATCAGTCCATCAACTTTAAAAGCTTTTTTTCCTCATCAATTATCTTGAATTCATATTTGGCTTGATTTGTCTATGATGGACAGAAACTCCATTTGAGGACTTGAATGCTGTCTAAAATACAAATTAGCACTACTGAAGTATTTTTCTTTTGTGGTATTTCTGCTTCTTTTGCTGCAGTTTAATAGTATAAATTTATTTTTATGTTTTAAATCTGTTTTTTACACTTCCTTCTGCCAAGCTTCTTTTCCTTACTAAGTTAGAAACACTTCTTCAAAATGAAGTCAGCAGCAACAAAAAAAATTTAACATCTTTTCTTTTCACATGTTGAAAGTAAATCTTTTTTTGCTATTTAAAAAATACCAGGATTCAAGTTTTTCAAGGAGGAATTTTTCTCCTCCACTTTTTTTTTCCCTAAAGATGAAAAGCTTAACAAATGTCAGGCTTTCAGGAGACTTCCATCAGCATTCTGTGGTGGTTCTGAATGAAATCTGATGCATTCTGCAGCCTCAGCCCTGAGGTCCCTAGCCTTTGACAGCCTGTATAATAAAAATGCAGCACATAGGAGCCCTGCTTGAGATCAACATCCTTATGTCTCAGAAAACTAGAGAAACTTCAAAGAATGTAAGTGAACAACTTGCACACAAGAACTTATGAAAAATCATTCTGAATTATTCACTTCTGCTTTCATATGATGCATCATATATATAGTTTAGATAATGACCACAAATCATTATAGGTAGAATTTTTTTTTGATGACATTTTTCATGTGAAAGTTACCTACCTTTACCATAGTCCTAGATTTTTGTGATTTAAAATTCAAGATGTAAGTAGTTATCTCAGCGAGGGAATGTCAAGCAGAGAAGGTTGTAAAAGATTTTCTATCTTCTCAAAAATTTTGAGGCCTAAAAATCCTATTCTACACCAGCATGAGGTGAAGGTATTTTGGGAGAAACAAACTAGGTTAGTCAAAATGTTCACTTGTAACAGAGAATCTAATTTCCTTCTGTTTCTGACTGAGATTCTGACATCCTGAAGTTGCCAAGTGAGTCTATCCACTAGACTACTGAGGTGATGTGAAGTCACTTTCCCTTCTGTTCTATTAAAAATTTAATCATGAACCAGATTATCCCATTATTTTTTCCTGGATGAAAATCTTATTGAAAATATTTCTACATAAAATTTTAGTTACATGAACTAAATAATTGTTGTAAAATCTTTTGGCTGAGGTTTCTCAATCAGCTCCAACTCTGATGTTGTTATAGCTGCAAATTATTACTTATTAATTCTCTTTCTTCCCCCATCTGTTTGACTTTGTGTTTTCCAGAATTACTTCTCTTTTCAAACACTAAGACAAAAACTGTTGTTGAAGCATCTAATTGCACAATCTGATGTTTCCCCAGTTAATAGAAGTGCTAAGAAAAAAAATCAAGAGTGCAGCAAGACTTGAAAATATTAGAGAAATATAGCCGATTATTCCATCCCATTGGAAGGAAATTTAGCCTGCTACTTCTTAGAAAGGAAATTGTCATTTAAAATGTAAAATGATGATGAAGGTGCTATTTTATGCATTTCAGATTTGTCTATATGTATATATCTGTTTCTGGTTTTGGAAGCCAAACAACAAATAAATGTATAGAATATATTCTATCTGTATTTATATATTATGCTTCAATATGAAAGAATTTTACCTTAGGTCATATATATATCATACAAATTTCCTTATACAAAAAAAGTTTTGACTTGAGTGGTGGCTATTAATTAAACATTTACTAGCACACATTTGGTACACTTTAGATCAAACACATTTATTTCCAGCATAATCAATCATGTGCTGTCATCAGAGGCATCATCTTTAAAGGGTTTAAGATGGTCATTGGGTGAAGATTTAGCATTTCGAACACCTAGACAGGCATCAAAATTGGACTAGAAGGCTCGCAGATGCAAATCACATAGTTTGAAAATAAGGCAATAGTATTCTATCTCAACATAGATATTTTTGCCACTTGAGTCTTTATTGTCAAGATTAAAGAAATTTGGTTATATTTTCTATAGCTTTTGGGAGGAAGATTATCTCCAATACTCTGGTTGCTCTGAGGTATTGTGAGGCTGACTAGCAAAGGTATGGTTGACTTCAAGCTTCCTCTTCAATATTTTAAGCAGAATATTTGCTATATCCTTTCAAGGCATTTTAAAAAAAGATTAGCAGTATTATTTCTAAGCCTTAGCTCCTTACTAGTAAATCCATTGCCCAAGGAATTCTTTTATGTATTCAAGAATATATCCATGCTCTCCAGTAAAGCTTACAGCTGTTTTAAGTTAGGAGATGTCTCACAAGAATAGCCTTTATCCTTGAAATACTGGTCTCTTTATTTTGTCTTTCATTCTGATCCTTCAGGAATAGATTTGCTTTTTTAATCAAATCATGGTCAAGTATGGTAAAACAAATAATGGTAGACTAGGTGGTGGTGCATGAAGCTAAAGCTCAAAAATGTATATCATTGTAGTAACAAAAAATTATTTGCAAACAAATGAAAGTATTTTTAAGATATCTTCTGAAACACAATGTATTGATTAGGATTTTTTGCAGCATTTCAGAATTCTGATGAGATGATTGCCTAATCCAGCATGCCAAACTGTGATCCAGTCACTGGGAGAAATGATAGGTAAGTTACAATCACATGTAATATGTAGTTAAGTTGAAAAGTGCTTGTGATAAAAGAAGTATTCTTTAACAAATATATTGTCACCAATGGTTTTAAAAAGTGGGGTTTTTGGTCAACTGTGCTACATTTCTAACCTGCATCCCACAGGTATATAATGGACTAAATCCTAATTGCAGCATCTATAGTAGTAGCAAGTGTAATCTGGAAGATTGTGATGTGGTATTCTTTCCTCAACCCTCACAACCAGTAAGAACTTGTTTTTTGTCAGTTTAAAAATTAATAAAAATGAATTTGCTGCCTGAATAAACTGGATACAAAAATTATTACATGAAAGAAATAAGGACCCCTACAATGCTGTTTATGTCATAGGTCTTGTGAGTGCCTTTTGAAGTGGTTTGCTTTGATATAAAATGCCTACATTGGGTTATAAAACACCCCTGTACAAATAGAGCTGAATGCATTGGGTAGTATATTATAAAAGTTTTTTCTGCATTGTGGTTTGTGAGACCACATTTGCATTCATTATAGAAGTAAAGATTGAGCAGAATAAATTTAAAAGCTATTAAGTAAGCCATATGCAATATGAATCTGCTGATGATAATAAGAAAAAATGGCTTTGTTTTTGTTTATTTTACTGTATCTGTGTATCTAAATTTCCTTGATTTATAGAGCATTAATAAGATCATATGCTCAATCTTCCTGGGCCATTTTATTTGTTGTATTGACAGAAGGCAGCTGAGGCACCTGACATGAATTAGGATTTTATAGTTGTAGAATGAATTACGAGGCTTCAAAGGGGAATCTGATGAGTTATTATGACATTTGTCTTGTCAAAAATCTAATAGTGCAAAATCCTTTGGGCTGGTCTGTAACAGTGAATGTTCTGGGGTTAGACACATTTTATCTGGAAAAATGATAATTATTTGTGCAAAGAAATCACACCTCCTAGGACTGTAGTTTCTAGGGAAAGATGGATAGACAAGGCAAAACTTCTCTAAAAGTTTAGGAAGTAAATTCCTGGCAGCTATGGGAAGAAGGGTGTAGGGTCAACATAGTGGGAAGCAGAAATATTCTTGGGATTTCTAATCATCTGACCTACTTTGTTCTTTTGCATACCGATGAAAAGGGTTTGACATCCAACATGAATGAATGGATTTTTGGATACTTAGCAATCATCTAAAGGCACTTGAACCCAGTTGTGATTTGCATGAACACAATATCTGCTGAGTGTAGGTTTGCAATCATATAGCAGTGCTAATTATTAATAATACACTAGATGATCCTTAAACTTACAACCTTTTTGTTACAGCAAATTTCCCAAATAATTACTTTTTGTATTAATAGCCCTTTATAGAAACTTGCTTTTGGTTTCATAATCCTGATTCTGCAATTGGATTGTTTCCTTACTCTTTAATCTCTTGGTTTATAAATGTGTACCTGCACAAAAGAATGAAATCTCCTTTGAGATTTTGTTTCTTCAACAGTGGTAAAAACAGCTCCTTTAGGTTTTTTATTGACTAAAATTTCTATTTTTTTTTTAATTTTACATTTTTATCGTTTTCATGCTTTAGCAAGAATCATGGGCATTCATGATTGTTGCCTATTTCCCTACATGACAATAGAACAATCTCTGTACTTTTTGCTAATTCATTTGAAAAAAGATGTTATGATAGTGACTTTTTTTTATGATGTATGTTCTTGACAATAGAGTTTTCCCCTGTTTATCATCTTCCCTTTTTTTTTTTCTGGTTAGCATTTGGTCTAGTTGTCAGCAGTCTCATTTAAATTATTTCACTTCTTTTTCACTTGCTTGTGAGAATTCTTGAATTAATTTTGATTAATTTCCTGTAATGCTTTTTATACTTTTTTCCCATTAATCACTTTTCATGCAATCATATATGTTGTGGACATTTGGCAACTCAATTCACAAGGCGCTGTCACATGAATAATGTATTTCTAGACTTCTGCACATGCCTATTAACCTGATTGACCTCAAACCCATTTCCAATTTCTAAGAAGTTTCCTTCTATAGCAATACTCTATACTTTGCACCTGATCCAGTCTTTTTATCCAGCAGCCCATTTTAACCCTTATTCTTTACCTCAACCACTAATCTCTGGTTTGGAACTTTGTCAAATACTTTTGAAAATCTGAGTATATTGCATCCACTGAATTCCCCTTATCTCTTACAGCAGCAGTATCTTCAAAGAACTCCAACAGGCTAGATAAGCATAACAGTTCCCTGCCAGAGTCCTTGCTAGTTATCCTTAATCAAACTATGCTTCTCCAGGTGTTCTCCCTACTGCAAAAGCCTGAGCGAAATAGTTCATCATGAAGAAAATGGTTTAAACTATCTACCGTTTTCTGTTAAGCCATTTCTGATTACTTCAAATTTAAATCTACAGTTTTCCTTGGTTCCAGCTAATTCTGTTTTCCTTCTAACTGATATATATGCTGCAACAATATTTTTGCTTATATTTTAAGTATTATAATGAATAGATGATTACTCTTTGATTTCTTTGTGGTCTAACCAGATATGTTACTGTGAGCTGTTTGTCACTTAGACACTTGCAAAGTAGTTCTATTGTGTGTTAAGTAGATTAGTTGCTGCTTTAACAAATTGCAAAGTGAATCTATTATAATGATGTTGAAATTTCAGTCAAAATTTGAATTAATTTTTGCTCAGTTTTGGACCACTCCTAAATTCACAGCAAATTATGTCAGCATGTTCTTCTTTGAAAAGCATTAGTAATTTGTGTGAGGGATAACTCTGCTTATTATTCATGAACAAATGTTTATTCAGAACAAGACACCAGTTACCATGTTCTTTAGCTTTTGCCTCTTATTCCTGTGTATACTGTCCTGACAACTCTAATAACTGAGTGTAAAAACTACCCATATATTTTCCTTATTTTGAAATAACTTTTCTGTAGACTATTGTGTAAATGTACCTGACTCCACTGGTAGGTACATAATTGTGTGATAATAAATATGACAACAAATATAATTGGGGGGAAAAATGAAACCTTCCCCCTCCCCTCCAGCTTAGAGAACTTACGGTACTGCTACATTTCAGTTGTTCAAGTCTTTCTACAACATCAGTCTGTAAAAGACAGGTTTGACTCTGATTATTTTCTTTGTTTGCGTCTCACATTTTCATTCTGTACCTTGAGGGATCAGTAAACACACTAAACAGTGCTTCAATATGGCTGATCAGAAATACCTTACTGACCATTCTTCAGCACTACCTGTTAAGGCATTAGAAGTGAATGGTTTAAGATGTTCACTCCCTCCCCAGAGCAGTCTGGGGTACAAGGGAATGATTTGCCTATCCTATTAATGCACTGTTCCTACATTGCTAACTGTGTTGGGGTGAGGTTGTCAATACAATCTCACTGCAGACATTTTTGTTCTCACTGGACTATGCCAGAGTGGTCTTTCTGCAAAATTGCCTGCCACAGTTCTGTAATAGACTGGCACTAGATAAACCTTAGACAGTTAGATAGTGGAAATGGCAAGTACTTAATCCTCCCTTCTATCCATATGTCTTTCCTTCCTTTTGTCTGCCCTTCCTTTCTTTGTTCTGTTTGGTTTCACTAAAAGTTTTTCCGCCTAAGTGGTTACCAGAGACTTTGGCAGACCAACCTCTTGAGTCATTGCCGCTGAAGCAAGTATACTGTGGGCTTGTTTCTCAAAAATGGCATGTAACCTTTATCAAGCCTGCAACTCTGAAGCATTTACCTTACTCTGTCACAAGGGATGGAGTCTCCTGTGCACAAGAGTCTCAAAAGGAATTTCTGCCTGAAAGAGAAAATTTCCTCATCCTCCAGCCACCTTCATGTTCTGAATTGGTGTGACTCAGTCTGGCTGTTCTATAGTGCTTTTTGCATCTGACATGCTTTATTGTTGCTCTTGATTGAGATAACACTCAGTGCCTCTGCTATCAGAAGAAGCCTGGAAAGCAACAAGTGGAGTGTAATTTCTCTTGCTTAATAGTGATGCCTAAATTGCTGTTTGCTTTCAGCAGTGCTTAACTGCTGATTTTATAGTGGGAATATTTTTTTTTAATGATTCCCTCTCACCACCCTCATAGCTAAAAAATTTGCAGGTTATAATAATTTCTCTAACTTTGGAAACAGGTTCCTGGGAATTATTTGTATTTGCATCCCTCTGATGAGCTTCTAAGAAGAGAGTCAAGAGAGATTTGCCCTGAAAGTCATGACTATACTGTCTATGAAAAAATTGATGATTTTAAGGGGAAAAATGTGCTTATTCTGATGTGTTTGTAAAATATGGCTATCATTCATTTAACTTGAATGACAAGAAAATATTTTAAATATAATAATTAGAAAATAAAATTGGGTGTTTGAGGAATACATCTATAAAACAATGTATTCAATTTTCTTCTGATTTTCTTTGTTTATGACTGTAATTTTTACCATAAGGAAAACATTCATTTTTTGTAGAAGAGTCTTGCTACTTCTTGAGCATGTTATTGGTTTTCTCTTCCCAATGTATGTAAGCAAGGTCAGTTCATACATTTCTGGTACTTTGTAGATATCTTGTGGCTGAAGCCTGAGCACTGAGAGAATCAAACTGCAGTGTAATATTGATTCTGTGGGAGTGTATTCTGTCATGGAGAAATGTGCACACTTGTTAAAATGTGCTGTGTGTTCTCTGCCATGGTCTTTGGTGGTTATAACTAAAATGGTGTGGTTGTAGCTTTAGTGAAGCTTTCTAAACAATCAGATGTTAAAGGTTCTGTAAAGCATTAAGTTTTGAGCATTGACCGGCAGAATTCAGGATAATGCACCTTTTGTTAACGAGTATCTGTATCTGAAATCTGTCCAGATTTTGTAAGGATAAATCCTTTATAATACTTACCAAGTTGAAAGTTACTTTTATATTTTGGTAATTAAAGTTGAGGCTATTTAAACTTTGACAAACATCACAAGTTCAGGATATTTTCCAAAAAATAAAGCTATTGGTCTTTATTTATAACATAAAGCTATGTAATTATGTAAGTTACATTTCAAGGTTGAGGATTATTATGGAGGGATTTTTTCTTTAGTGTCAGTCTCCAATAACTGGACTGAGTCGAGCAGGAGTACACGGCACAGAAGTATCTCTGTCTAAATTCATGTCTTCAGAATCCTCATAGCACATGCACATGCTGTTAGACTCATCCCCCTTCCAGCTGGTAAGTATTTTACTTACCATTTCTGAAAAAAAAAAACCACATGAGGATAGGATGACCTCCAAAAAAGAGGGATTCTTAAGTACATTCACTTTCATAAAATATCTTCTTCTTTAAGCTACTACTTAATTATAGGTCTGCATCATGCTGAAATTCATAAAACAGTAAATGCTTATATGACTTAAAAAGGTTATCCTTAAGTCATTTTCTGAAAAAATTAAGTTTATAATTTGATTCATACAGCAGAACATAATTTTATTACCTACTTCTCATGATACACATACACTTTATATGTCCTTTTTGTAACAGTATTACCCTTCATGTTACCCTGCCTGTAGCAGAACTCTGTATCTTTCCTGTCTTTGAAATGGATCACAAATGAAAATTCCTCCTTCCAACCCCCATTAGCATTTTACTTTCAGTATGAGTATTTTAGCTTGGTTCAATTTGCTGATCCAGTCCGCCCTGTGGACTACAGATAGTTGTATTTAGGCAAGTGGGCAACACAGATGTGGAAATAAGCATAAGGCAGAGACAGGAGAATAACTGCTTCAACTTGTACTGCTGCAGAGAGAAACAGCAATGGACACAGCCTCAGTTAAACATTTGAGGAGTTGTGTGGATATACTGTGCACATATCTTGGATCAGTGCAATTTTTCTTTTTCTTTCATAAAGTGCTTGTCATCAATCTTCTGCAAGCAGTAAGTGAAAACAGAAGCTGTCATCCATGCCCTGGTATCTGCCTTACACCCTGCAGGCAGCAAACATCAGCTCAGTTTTCTTAAACACCAAGCCTTTCTACTTTGCTTTTTGATAGCCACAAGTTTTGCTTTCTGTCATACTTTCCAACATAAAGATGTGTTAGATTTTTTCCTTCCTTCATTTTTAGGATCCAAAGGATGATGGAGAGTTTTTCTCTGAAATAATGCCCTTCTCTCATCTGTGTTGTGTGTAGTGCCTGCTAGGCATAGCAAAACAACTGTAGCTGCATAGCAGTCAAGAAAAGTACATTCAGTACATAAAGATCTGAATTTAACATACTATACAAACCAAAATACAATAGAGCTACAGAAGAAAATGTCAGTGAAACATATGGCTTGACTTTGCAGTCTTTCAGAAAATAAAAGTTTTGCCTCAAGAATTGCAGGCTCAGGCTTTCAATCTTCATTGTCTGAGATGATTGCATGATATTAGGCATTGTGTTCTTCAGCTCTTCAGCATCTGGATGTAATGAGATGCTTTAAGGAGAGTGTCATTCTTGATGTTCTGCCATAGCACTAAATTGCTTATTGTCTACCAGTTTGCATTACAGATGTGTTTTTTTGCCTAAAGTAACACTAAAACAAAATATATAAATTCCTTTTTGTTAGAAAACTCACCATTAGTTTGTGTGGTTTACAGACTCATGTTCCAAATTATGAAATGAGTATATAACAATCTTCATGGGTAATTGAGAAAATAGTGAAGTTTTTCTCATATTTGCCAGACAAACACAAAGAGAGATATTTTACAAAAGGGCTCTTATTCCTGTTCCAAATTCTAACAGCCCCAAAGGAATTAGGACCTGATAAATCATAACAGCTATTTTTAGTCTCTTGTGTAACAACCTACTTTTTAGCTTTTAGAAACTTCTAACTCATACATTGCCTTGGTGATCTGCACTACTTTCTCTGGAGCTGTTAGGATTGAGCTGGTATGTTCCTTTCAAAAATATAGCAGATTTACTAGTTAGTGGTCCACTTCTTTAAATATTTTTTCCAGCTTTCTAGAGACTTCCATATAAACAAATAAGATGTCAATTTTAAGAAGTTATCTTGGTTCTGGCTAGGACAGGGTTAATTTTTTCCTGTAGCCAGGAGGGGGCATGGTCAGAACTAGTAGGTTATTCTGCACCTCCTCACAGCATTTCCAGGAATGGGGGGAGTCTCTTCTGGGGAGAAGGGTTTCCTTCAAGTGCAGTGAGCATGGTAGAAGGCGCGGTGGTGGTGCCAGTTCCTAGCAATCATGTGTGGATTATTTGCTTATTTTGCACACTTCATGATTGATAATGTAGCTGTTACTCTTAATTTTTTTATCTCATTGCTGTTTCCAATAATTTTTTCTTAGCTCAGCCTGTGGTCTTGAAGTTTTGTGATTCTCCAATTCTCTTCAGCCACCCACATGGGGAGAGAGAGCAGAAGGATTGAATGATCCTGTGCATGAGTTCAGTGGGAAGGCTGAATTGAGGAATACCATTCCTAAATCATGACTTAGTAATTTTGTGCCTCCTCTGGGACTTGAAGTGTTGCTATAATAGTAGATCTGACCAGAGCAGGTTGGAAACAAATTTGTTCTAAATATATCTTGTATGAAGTCCAGAGCCACTGAACACATGTTGGTTGGTCTATTCAGATAGTTGTAGTACCTAACCCTGTATATGTTTCTAAATATTCCTGTATGTGCCCATCCCGTTGCACTTTTTCAAAGCAGGGAGAGGGATCAGGATTTCTTTACTGCTGTACTGTGTGATATCAGCTTAGGGTGTGACATCAAGGGCAGTGAGGGTCATTTGGGATGTGTCTTCAGTGCTGCTCTCCTGCCCTTACCTCAGATGCTACCTCTGAGAGTCTGGTGATAATTGTACTCAGCCAGTGGGAAGAATAGGGCCCTGAGGATGATTTTCCCCAGCTTTCCCCTCCACCTTACTTTTCCTCAATCAGGCTGTTGAAACAGCTTTTGAGACTCTCAAATTCCCTTTGGATGTTATGGAAAGCATGTTCTTGTTACTAAATCTGCCAAGCCACCTCAGTGTTTAGAGTCAAGACAGAGATTTCTAGGGAGGCTCTTCAGAGATCTCCCCCAAGGGCAGATAGTCATGAGCAGCATGGAAGGTGGGAAAAAATGGGTCAGCTTTTGAAGGATTATTCTGCTCTAGTAGTTTGGAAGATCACCCCTGAAAAGCTACAGGACTCTGATTAAGTAGCAGAATATTTGAAAGAAAAATTCTGTGGCAGTTCCAGAGAGGTGGGAAGTTTTGCAATGTAGCCCTGACTACTATTTATTGGACACTGCTCATTACTAGACAGCATTCCCAGGAGGAAAGCACCATGACCAATCAAACTGCAGCTGAACTAGAGGAACAACCTGTGATGGTTGGTAGCAGTCACCCCTATACAGAAAAAGAAATTCAAAACCAACTGAGTTCCCTCAGTGAGGGGTGATGAGGAAGCAGGACCCTCACAACAGGAGGAAGAGGCAGGGCCAGAGATAATCACTCAATCCCTATCCCTCAATAAGCTGCAGGATATGCAAAAGGATTTCAGCCACCAGTCAAGTGAGACCCTGGTGACCTGGCTGCTCCGATGCTGGGATATCGCAGCCCATGATTTAAAAGCAGATGGTAGTGAAGCCAGGCAAGTGGGATCCCTGTCCTGGGATTTGGGCATTGACAAGGGGATTAGGAAGAGGACTGAAACCCTCAGACTCTGGAGGTGACTCCTGTCAATCATGAGGGAAAGGTTTTCTCTCAAGGATGATTTAGAAGTGTGCCCAAGCAGGTAGAACTCCATGGAGAGAGGTATCTAGTGCCTGAGAGAATAAGTTGTGCTGGAGGTAATCTATAGGGATTCAAATAAGGAGCAGTTGCCTGTAGATCCAGATGAGGTCCAGTCAATCCCTGGGGCAGAAGTTTGTATGGAATACACCCTTGTCATATGCCAAGTCACTGGTGTTGCTGTCAATGAAAGAAGAACAGAGCTGACTCTGCCAATATGAAGATTATCTTCTTTCCTCTCTTAGAGTATTGGCTGAATCCTAACTGTGCCCCCTCCTGGCTGCTGCAAAATTTAACCCTGTTCTGGCCAGAACCAAGACAGAAGTGAAGACTTAGATCCTGGACTAATCTGAATGTCATACTAAATGTAGAGCAGAGAAGAAACACAGCTATTGATTTGGATCAAAGTGAAAATCCATATTTTGCAGCATTCTCTTTCTGTAAACATGCAGAATAAGGTGCTGTGGAGACAGACATAAGAAAACTTTCAGTGGATTAATTTTGAATTTCTGTTAATACAGCAAGATGGAGTGTCAAAACAGTGAACAAAATGCTCAGTTGGAGTGTGTTGCTTTATTTCCAAACAAATACTTATTTTAACTTCTTTTGTCTGGTCTTCCAGACAAAAGGTGCCTTGGTATTTTCACTGACCTATGTATAACCTTTATAATAAAAAAAGCTTCTAAAATACTTCTGAAAGCTCTGAGACTGGGGTACCTAATTCTCATTGAGAGGGATGAATATTATCAAAAATTTAAAATTCTGATCTGCAATGTCTATACTTATGCTGGAAAATTTTAGTGGCAAATACACAGGTTCATTCAATGGTGTTGAACTTGGATAGCACAGGACAACAATGTACATGCATGCTGGCCATATTTGAACATCTGTGCCTGTTTTTTCTTTTTCAAATTAAAGATGATGTCCAGAAATTGTCTGAAAGAGTGATGCTTGGTGGAGATTAAAACTGCATTAATGACTATTCTAACAGTTTTACAAACTAGATTCTTTTGCTCCAGTGCCTGCAATTGGTCCTCTGTGGCACTGTTTGTTTTACTAGCACCGGTATCACAGAATCATAGAATGGTTTGGATTGGATGGGACCTTTAAAACTCATTTAGTTCCACTTCCCTTTCCATGGACAGGGACACTTTCCACTAGATGAGATTACTCAAAGCCTAATCCAACCTGATCTTGAACACCTCATGGATGGGGCGTCCACAACTTCTCTAGGAAACATATTCCAGTGCCTCGACACCTTTGTATTAAAGAATGTCTTCCCAATATCTAATCTAAACCTGTCCTCTTTCAGTTTAAAGTCATTCCCTCTTTCCTTGTCACTGTTTACTCTTGTAAAAAGTTCTTATCCATCTTTCTTGTTGGCCCTCTTTAAGTACTGTAAGGCTGCTCTAAGGTCTCCTCATGGCCTTCTCCCCTACAGGCAGCATAACTCCTACTCTCTCAGCCTGTCTTCAAAGGAGAGGTGCTCTGGCCCTCTCATAACCTTCGTGGCCCTCCTCTGAACTTGGTTCATAAGGTCCAGAGCTGAACACAGTACCCCAGGTGGGATCTCACAAGAGCAGAGTGGAGGGGGACAATCCTGTCCCTTGACCTGCTGACCACACTTCTTTTGATGAAGCCCAGGGTGCAATTGGATTTCTGATCTGCAAGCACAAATTTCCTATTCATATTCAGTTTTTCATCCACCAGTACCCCCCAGCTGTTCTCTGCAGAGCTGTTCTCTGTAACACAAATTATCTTAGATTACAAGTCTAGCCAACACAAAGAGTGGTTTCATGAAGGTATCTTTTAGGACGTGGCATTTTCAAAATGTATTTGATATTTGCCTTGTAGTTTCAAATAGAATTTTGGTCAAAATGTGTTGCACTCTATATAATACTAAAACCAGAACCTACACTGACAGTATTTTAAAAACTTAAAACCATTACTAAAAATGAAATATAACAACAGGTTTGAAGTCATTCTTCAAATTTATGCTAAAAAAATTTTGTCCAAGCTTCTCAGAATAGATACAAATAATCTTTAAAAGAATTGCAAAAATAAGTTTGTTTGTTGCTCCTTTCTGAAATTATCCATATAAATGAATTGCTCTATTATTTTCCTTAATTCAAGGTCCATTCATTATCCAAGGTACATTTCACTTACTATCTTCTTACCCTCTCCTAACTTTTCTAGTTATCACAATTTTTTCTGGGAAAATTGTTTCACATTTGCCTACAAAATAATTCCCTTGAAATGAAATGTCAACGACAACAGTAATTGATTGAAAATATAGGTTCACTGTGTATCCTTCTTTTTTATAACACCTACACACTATGAAATTGTTTAACAGCTAAACCTTAAAATGATGCTTTTATAGCCTAGACTGAGTCTACATCTGTAAAATCCAATTTTGCTGAAAAATACTGCTACACAATGTAGCACTGGCCTCATACTTTCCTGAGGTTCATTTAATAAAGACTCTTAGCATTCCTTTTCAGAAGTATGCTACCTCCACTAATCAGAAACGGTAACATACTGAAAATTAAAGATATGTCTGAAAATTCTTTCTGTTTCAGAAAGCTGAAAATAAATTCCGTTTATATAAAAATAACATAGCTACTCTAACAATAAAATTTATTTTGTGGTCTGTGTCTAATTTTTGCTTTAGTTTTAGAATATATACCATCAGACTTACAATATTAGAAAGTGTGACTTTAGCATTTGGGGTGTGTGGGGGTAATAGGAAGAAGACTGTAATTACATGTTATTTCCCAGGATAAGCAATGAAAATTGAAATTTTGTCAAGAATTTAAAAATACAAAATGTATTTTATAAGATGGTTTCTTCTTCTTTTTTTTTCCTAATATTTTTTTTCCTTCAATTTATTTTTCTTGGTTGAAAGAAGGAAAAGAAGTAGATATGTGATGAGAGGTGATGCAGAAAAATCAATTCTGTGGGACAGACATAAAAAAGCTTTTCATCCCATCAAATCCATGGGACAAAGAATAGGAAAAATGTACCCTTTTAAAGCCTTCAACAGGTCAGTTTTTTCTAGGTTGTTGATGTTTCTGGCTAGTATCTTAGAGAAATCTGTATGGGAAATACCTGTCTCTTTTTAAAGGTCTTCTCTCATTCCTGTTAGACTGTTAATAGTTCACAGGAAACAACATTGAATGACACTACTAACATCTCTTCAGAAATAATTGAACATTTAACTCAGGAAAATGTAATGGTCAAAGGTATATGCTTTCAATGGGAAAATGTTTGGATAAGGAGTTCCAGGTTATATCCAGGGGGAACTCCATTTATATTCAGAGATATGAACACCGTATGTGGTGAGTTGACCTCGACTATCTTTCAGGTGCCTACCCAGCTGCTCTATCACTCCCTGTCCTCATCAGGGGTACAACATAGAGTGAAAAGCTCATGGGTTGAGATAAAGACAGGGAGATCACCTCCTAATTGCTTGTCAATCACTGTCAAGAGTAAAACAGACTCAATTTGGGGAAATTAGAATTTTTGAAAAATCATGAAATTGCTAGAGGATATAAATACAGAATCATTACTCACACACTGTTATTATACTGGAACTAGCTCAAGGAAGTACAAGATTGCCTTGAAACATTTTTGAAAGGCATGGATTTTAGGCAGCAAGTGCTGAAATGCTGGAATTTGTTGCCCCAGGTAATTATAGAGACAATACCAACAGATAAAAAAATGGATTACACCAACTCCAGAACTATAAATATATAAATAAGCCTTAGAAAACTATGTGCCTTCCAAGGCCCTTAATGCAAGGGCCGGTGATCCGAGGGTAGCATCCACTTTGAGGGCCTTGGGAGATGTCAGGTTTATGTAGCTTTCATGGATATCATCTCCTATGGCCACTCCTCTAAGCAGACCAGACCACCTGTCTGATGCTGTTAGGGCATTTCTAATACTTGTATGTCTGTCATTGAACATTCATGCACTTCTTTTTCTATTTCAGAAAGAAATCATTGCACAGCATTATTATCTATGTAAATTCTCTTTTCCTCAACCCAGCCACACACTTACCTATCTCCTTACAAATATTTGAGAAGAAATTGGCTTGTAAGTTTCAGGAATATTTCAAACAGAGAACTAGCTACATCACTGGTTGTTTTGGTTTTCTGGATTTTATTTTTTTATTGGTTTTATTTTTTGGTGGTGGCGTTGTTCAGTAATTCAAGCCATTGTACATTGCTGGTTTAGTCTGCTCTATTGTTTTATTTCTGGTTCATCTTTTAGGATATAATTTCTGTTCCAGCCATGACGTAGAGACAAGAGGATGCACTATAAACATCTGAACTGAATTGATATATGACTGAAATTCCAGGGGTTTGTATATATCTATAACCATAGCTTCTAAACACAGGAAACTCTCTCTTTACAATGACAGTTAATGTTGATGAATGGTTAGAAAATGGCTTGGATGATGCATGTGATAATGTTACTTTAAAGTAATTTGCAATGGCACAATAGTCACATTAACAAGTGATTCACATGAGCTGGAGGCTTTTTGTTGTATTTACAACACAATAAACCTCTACTTCTCTTCAAATAATGATGTTCATTGCAAACCATTGTACTAGTGTTTATATTTTAAGTTTCTCCTTTATTAATTTGCTCTTTCCATGCTCACTCTTTTATATTTTGTCTAACAATGAAATTATTGTTGCTGAAAGTGACTTAACCACAGCTGCAGTCAACCTGCTGCTGCAGTGATTGTACTGCAAACGTGGACCAGGACTACATAGTCAGTGATTTTTTTTTTTTGAGGAAGTTTTGGGTAATGGCATAATAACTGACCTTTTTGCTGTTCTGTAGTTGTACTTAATGGTTAACTGCATCTGTATCTGAAACTCTCTCTTCTGCAGAATAGGATAAAATTTGTAAACTTGATAAGAAAGAATGTTTGTAGCTTGTACACAACTTCAGTAACAAGCATCTTTTGTTTCCTTATTTTTTCCTCCAAGTGATTGCTGGGAGCTATAATATGTCCTAAAAATGAGAGACCTATTATTAGCTGATGTTCCATTTGGAAGATGTTGATTCATTACAGAATAAGGATGTTTACTTCACCCTTAATTCCATGAAGGGAATCTTGAAGAATATATAAAGGAAAAAAAGACAAATTTATTTCAAAAAAAAATTTCAGAGCTGTAATACTAGAAGGAGAATAAAAGGTTGTGATCCTTGAATAATATTTTGAGCTGATGTGAATTGCTTAAAGGATGTGGCTCTTTGTCTGCAACAAGCAGTTTGTTTAACAATTGATGTGCAATTAATTGCCAAAACAATGTCTCAGCCATACCCTCTCTGTGTTCAATTTCTCATTATGCCATTTGATTTCTCTGGACCTTACATAACTCATATTGAGTCATATGCTCACCTGACCATTGAATTACATGACCTCTGATCGATCAGTAAAAAATCAGTTACATCTTGCAGTTGTTACTTGTGGCGCTTTTTATCTGTTAAACAGATTTAATGCCCTATATTATTCCATAACTATGTCTCAACCAGACAAAAGATAATGTTTTATTATTAGAAACCCGAATCTTTAAATTCCTCCAGGCAAGTCTTATCTGAATATATGACATTAGGTCTCTTTCGCAGAAACATCTTTCCACAGTATTCAAAGTTATGGAGTGAGCCCTTATCTGAGACATAGGATGTTGGGGGAAAAAAAAAAAAGATTGAAACTGTATGGTCACAAAGCTAAAATAAGAGTTTGGTCCAGACATGTCAGTTTGATTTTCTTCCAATATGAAAAGCAGCGTATAGGAGTGTGTTTGGGTTTAGTTCAATAAAGGAAAAAAAAAAGGAAAGTAGGAAAAGAAGCATTTATCTTTAGGACAGATGCTTTTGCTTTTAACAGCTACTACTGTTTCCCTCTGAGTACAAAATGTTACAAATATGTTCTCTTCACTCATAACTTAAGCTCATAACTTGAATTCATACACCTTAAGTCCAGCAGAATGCAGTGCTTTGGGCTGGGTTTGACCCATTACAGTCACTGCCATCATGGTGGAGAGTGACAATATTGAGGGATCAAGGAACATATTTTAATATTTGCTATGATCCTCCATGAAGTTGTACTGTGCTGCAATTGTGGTCTATCACCAGGACAAGAACAAACAATTATGAAAACTGCCATATTTGTGGCAACCAAAGTACAATAAGGCAGAGAATGCTGTGGCCCTACCTCCAGATCAGAATTTAGTAAGTGGGCTCTTGGCAACATTTTTTGTCATCCTCAAACCTCTGTCGCATACTTTTGTGCCTCCTCCTTTTCAGCACCTCATTCTAGGTGCTGAAAAGAACCTAGAACCCTCATCCTTTGGACTTCTCCTCTCCCATGTCCTTAAATACAAAATTTTTCATATATACATATATCTTTTATCTTCACATGACCCAACTCAGAGCAACAAGCATCATTTATTTTGTCTTTACATCTTGCAAGTTGCTATTGGCTTTACTGTTGTCCTACTTACCATGGCATTCAGCTACACAAGTTCTTAGTCTTGTAAAAAACATAGATACAGGCTGCAATCATCTAATCATCATTAGAAAAAAAAATCCTTTACATGAATTTTTTAAAAAAGCAATGATGATGGAAAGCCAACAGTAATAGTCAGAATGTTTCTTAGAACGAATGTTCATGAGCTTTACATTAGCATGTACAATTGTGGTGTTAAAGTCTTGTTAACAAATAATTTGCATTAAAATCTTAAGCCTGCTGTGCCTAGATAAAAATACAGGTTGATTAACACTTAATGCTTCCATTACTCTTTCTTGCTCATTAACATCTGTGTATTTTTTTCTTTCTATTTTTCTGAAGAAACATAAAAGAAGATTAGTATTTTATCAATGAGTGAAGGTAGGACTAATGCAGGGATTTGGCCACTGCTATAGCTGCATTCACTGGATCATGGTAATTCAGCAATAGCTACAATTCTTCCATGACAATTGCTCAAGTACAAACCTGTCATTAAGAAATCTGCATGTACACAGAGGAAATATACATAGGAATTTACTAAAGTGCTGTGGGTTTTCTTTAATATAAGGTGATAAAAAATGCAATATATGGAAGAATATTTCTTGTTGTTTTTGTTTCTTGTAATGCGCAAAATGAAAGCTTGAGAAAACTGATGTCTTCCACGAAGAAAATATTGCAAAACCTACACCTCCCTTTCTCAGTAGTTTTAGGCAAGCATTTTTTCATTTACTGCAAATAGAATCTCAAACCTTGGCATTTTTTACCCCAAACAAACAAAGGAGAAAAGCACCGGATCTGAATTTCTATTTATTTTTTCCCCATACTTTGATGGGGTTCCTTATGTTTAAGAGTCCACACCCTGGAGACTTGCAATATTTTTAAATACCTTTGAGGTCCTTGAGCAAATGACTGTACATACGTCAAGGAAATCTTCCCAAGTTTCTGTAGCCTATAACATCTGACTTTTAGAAACCCGAGAAACATATGCTGTTCCTAATTACAGAAACGTGGCTGTAACATTCACAGTAACCTTGTGAATCAGGAGCATCCCCTCTTCAGGCGTGGAAATGAGGCTCTGAGTTATGAGCTCTAGTCTTGCTTCAGACTAGACTGTTATCTGTGTCTGGGTGGCTCTTGATCCCTTCTCTGCCTGTGATTGCTATCCCTGTAACAGTAAAAATGTGGAAGATCATGTGTTCAGGCTTTAGCTGGAGCACTTCTGAGCTGGGAGTATTATACTCAGTTGTCATTACTTACAGTTTAATACACTTGACTGTGAAAGATGCAGCTCAGGACCCTCCTTACAACACATATTGGTTTTAACTGCCACAACTGAGGTTGCTGCCAGCTCCCACTGTGGCTAGAAACATCCTTGTCTGTGAGAACAGACTTGACAAGGCTGTCAAAACACCAAAGAGAGAACTATGAAACTGCAGGAAGGCAGCTGCTGGGATTTGGCAGCAGAGATAAAGTTCTGGCTGGATAAGAAGATAAAAGACGCACTTAAAAAGTCTGGGAATTAATGAAATCTACTAGGGATATGATGTATCCGCTTGCCCCACAGGGATTTTCATGGAAAGCTACCTAAAGATGCTTCACTTTTACACGCATTTGAGCACTGTTATAATATCTTATCTCGAAATTCTGTAAATCTGAGTCAATCATTTGGATGCTGTAGCATGTCAGGTGCCAAACCATGGAAAACTACATATGAAACTGTAAATCAGATCATCCAGCCAGGTGCACAGTGACACAAGATACTTTCATATGGGTGTCTCATGTGCCAGCTCAGTTTTGTTTGTGCTAGATCTGATCCTGGAGAGTACGAGGTAGGGAGAGTTAGCATTGCTGTTATTCTAGAAGTAAAGTTCACTTCAGGCACAGTTTTAGCAATTTGTCTTGTCATCTATATTTGAAGTGTCTGTGTAGAAATTCTCTCAGAGATGTTAAATGCAAAGGTGTAATATTCCTGTGTTTCCATGATAGAGAGGAACCCAGCCCAATCAAACATTCAGTTGGCCTTAGATCTGTGCACTGTAGAAGTGACAGTAATTAAGGGCTCAACACTAAAAGAGGCAGATGGATGAGAGACACAAGACTGAATTTACTGAATCTATTTCTTTTCCTAAGAAATAGGAGAAACTGTTCCATCTCTAAAAATGAACCAAGTCCAGTCAGAGAAGGTAGATGCCTCAGTGTCTCTGCAGTGCCTTTTTGAATCTCTGTTATGGTGCTCATGAAACTGATATGTCACAATCATTTGTTGGTGTAGCTTAAAAGTCCATTAGAAATAAAAATTTCCCCATTTTTTCTTGGTTTGCTTGTATGACAGCTATGAAAGGTGTTAGTAGATGCTGCAGAGAGTCCTTTACTGCTCCCTGAAAAGTGAGGCTGTGTCAGCAATTGCAGTAATCTCTGTGCAGAGTGGATCTTCTAGATTATTGTACCAGAGCTGGAGAATTATATGGTGGTACAGTGCATTTGCAGCATTTGACTTCAAACTTTGCTTGGGATCAGCTCTTATATCAAAACCTAAACCCATTCCAGTTCTCTAGAAAAGTACCAAATGCACAGTGCTCTTACTTTCCTTAAGGAATTCATTTAAATTTTGACTTGACAGGATTTGTTAAACTTTATAACATTCTTGAGGTCTTTCTTCTTGCATAAGCATTTAACTTAAACTTTTGTGGTACTTCAGTATGGATCTTTGAGGGGTGCTTCAAGTTTGTTGCTTGGTCGCATTTTCTTAGCTCACTGAATTTCTTTTAAATTTTTTTTTTCTTGTGTTTCTGTAGAAGAAAAGGGGTTTAGTTCTACGTAATAGACTTATTTTCTGGTTAGCAGAGTGAGAGAATGTAGGATTGGGTCCTTAGCTGATGTAAACGATTGGGTTGTGTGTTCTTTGCTATCATAAGTAAAATTGTGTCACAGATTACTTTATTCACATTTAAGAAAGTGAGATTTTGACCAATGAAATTTAAGGAAATCTGACTCAGGAAAATGAGCTCATTTTGTCTGTTTATTCAAGAGAGAAAACAAAATCTCTCAGAGCCACTTTTCATCACTTTGCTTTCTTTAACATGTCCAGTTTTTCTGCCTCCAGAAACTCAAGTAGGTTTTAGACAACTGTGTCTTGATTCTGAAGTTTTTGAGATCTGTTTTGAAATAAAAGTGGCCTATTTTTAAAGATAAGAAAAGTATATTATAATATGTTTCAAGAGCAATTTGCTACAGCAAAAGCAGCTGCTCTTCAATTCTCTTTGTGCCTCTTTATATTCACCAGCTCTTCTTGTACCCACATCATCCTATAGCTCCATGATGGGCATTTCAGAGTGGACAGTTAGTAGCATTAAACAAAAAACTGGGGAGAAGAGTGGTGAAGATGGAGTGATTTAGTGAAAAAGAAAGGGATGAGGAATAGAACAGAAGGAGAGCTTGCCTTGTAACATCTATTCTTACCAACAATTCAAACATGACAAAGAATTTTTTTGTGAGATTCATGCTTTGCTCCTTCCTACAGAACTATTACCTTACAAGGCTGTTGGATTCCCTGTTTCTCCTAATAATTTTCATTTTGTTATCATATGTAGCAGCAGATATATGTGATATCTGCAAGCTAGGGCTTTTTGGGTGGCTAGATCTGCAAATTCCCAGAGGATAATTTTAAACTAAGTTCATTCTGTTACTAGCAGCATTTTATTACTCCCTTCAGTCAAATGAATGGAGTTCTATGGTGGTTGTTCTTGACAGTGTTAAGGGACTCTATTTTCAAATACCATAAATTAACATGAATTTTTGTAATCATTGACACTTTTGAAATAAAAGGCCAGCATATTTTGTGCATTTTAGGCTATACTAGCTTGACTTAAATTAGTATTTTTCAGGAACTGCTGTCACAAAATACAGATTTGCTACTTTTGTAATCTCTTAGTGAAAAAAAATCATTTTTAGAATGATTTATGAGAGCATGTTTTTTCAAAGTGATTAATTGAGCAGTAGATCTGTGTTTTTACTTAAGTCTGCACTAGAAATGTAAAGGAGAGCATGGATGGACAGGAATTTTTATCTTATTTTCTTCATAACAAGAAAATACTTAATATTAAAAAAATGTAGGTGGTTTTGGAAAAGTCAGTTTGGAAATCTGATGGAAAAATTTATCATTTGACATTGAGGAAAACTACTGGTGAGGAAATGCTTTTTTTTTTCCCTTCAAATTGGTCCAGGTGTATGACAAGCCAATTATGGTCAGGCAGTGATGGGAAAACATACCACACATAACTGATATATAAGCCAGAAGACGAAAAATTTACATTTTTTTAAAAAAACAGTTTCTGTGATTTGGCATACCTGGTTTATACTCGTGAGGGTCTTGATGTTTTAGTACAGTGATGAAAATATAGTGTATCTTTCTTCAAAGGATCAGTGGAGGTGCCCAAATTAGGAGCAAAACCACCCTTAATGTTCTTTTGCGGGTGAGTTTAAGTCCACACATCATTCTAATAACCATGTCTGAAGGTATTGTAGGAGTATAATGTCTCTAAATGCTTTTTAACCTAAGCTGTTTGATTAGGTGTCCTGCAACTGGCCCACGGAACATTATCACTGCAGCGTACAGGCAGGGCAGGCAATCCATGGTAAGCAAATACCCAAATACTGCTGGGGAAGGAGGGAAGCCCTATAACTCTAAATGAGACTTGCCAACTCAACAACAAAAAGATATATATTATTTTTAGCTTTAGTGAGGGGTGCATATTTATTTGTTTTTGTTCCATCCCTCAAATAGCAATGAACAATGCAGAACCCTACATGCAGCTTTTGCATAAGCTAATCAAGAAATCCATCTTTGAGTCTCTCATTTAAATTGCATGAAAACTGGAGTGAGAAAGCATTGGGGAAGAGGAGGCAGAAATGTTCAGCTGAAAATGAATGCAATTTATAAACAAGATAAATTAAATACTACAGTTGTATGCCCAAAAAGAAAATAGTGAAATGGTTAAGGTATTTGTATAATCCTATTTTTTTCACTACGTGTATTCTGACAGCTAAGTGGGGAAAAAAAAAAAGTGATTGTATGAATTGAAAAAGAGGAACTCTTCCTTCTCCTCATGATACAGAATTATGTGGAAAATGACTGTACTACCTATTTTTTTTCAGTATCTTCTGTTGTAAAAGGTGTGAGGACTCGAGGGGGTAAGAAATGAGAAATTTTTGGCTGAATCTAGATTTGTCCTGCAAAAGATTGCTTGGTGTATTTTTAACTTTACATTTAAAAATTCCTAACCAGTAGGAATGTGTTGGTACTACAATAAAGAATAGGTTTGATCCTATAGTCACAGGCATTTGTTTCCTGTGGAGAATTCCTCCCCATCTGAGCTATATACAAATGCAGCTGTTGTAGGTGCTGCCCATAGTACCAAAGGCCAGAAGGAAGAGCTGCAATTTTGTGCAGAAGATAGTGTCCAGCACTGATGTGTACATTGCCGGGATCCCGAGGGTACTGCTAATTCTTGCTGTCCCTGTCAACCTTCCCTGGGCTCCACCACCATGCTCAGTCCTGGGCATCCCTCCACCAGGGCCCCTTTAATCCCCCAGGGCCATCAGTCCCTGCCCCAGCAATGCCACCAGGGCCAGTCTCCATCTCCCCAAAGCCATGTGCACATCCTCAGGGTTGAGCCTGATGTGCAGGGATGAGGCTACCAACACTGCCTTTTTAAAGTATAAGTTGTTGTTGGACTACATGTTATTGTGATAAACGCTGGCACTGTGAACGGTCAGTTGAACGTTTCACTGAAACAATTTTTTTTGATTATTTTAGTTCTATTTATATCCTTGACAGCAGAATAGGTCAAATTATAGATCAATGTTTTCTCTCTTGCAGGAAGACACAATTTAAACGTAAAACTAGGCACCTTTAGTTCTATTATATCATGGTTTGCCCTACCTAGAACAAAACAAACAAACAAAAAAATTAATTTGTTGGATGAAAATCTCTTTCTTTGTTGAGATGCCACACTCTATCCGAATTTCAGCACTGTGATTAAATTCTGATCCTTCAGCCTGATCCATGAGACCAAGCTACAAGCTGCTGAAGTGTTCCAGTGGTGGTAACTAAAAACCTACATGTTCTTAGTCTTATATTGGTACAACAAATAATCCTTTTTTTGCACAGTTTTGAATAAATGTTTATGCCTTTTTGATAATAGCATTTCTATTGGAGTTAAAACCTGTCTTCTATTTTCATTAATGAACAATCTGAGATAATTTTCGTTAATTGACAAATTTCTGCTAATCAGGTTCAATTTCACACCATGCTCTGTATGTCTCTAGGAGAATTACGGGTAGGCATTATATGGAATCCATACGTAAAGTGGTAAGAATAGTCACTGAGTGGATGCTCACATATAAGTTTGTGAAACAGGTAGATTAATAGATATGTATTGCAGGGCAGCAAGCAAACTCCATTGAAAAATCTTCAGTCTCTTATATTTCAGATGGCATAAAAGGAGATAGTGCTTTCTAATAGCTAGAACAGACTTCGAAGGTCGAAACTCTCTATGGGGAAATTAATTTTGTGTTACAGTTGCTGTATAAAGCAGTTGTGATGGGAATGAGTCACCTCAGTTGTACTAGGGCTCAGTGTGGAGTTAAAAGGGCAGCAGTTATGCTCGATGTGATTCAGCAAGAGAGTCAGAGGACTTCTGGTGAAAAAGAAGGGCCTCTGCTGCTTTTCATTTCATCTTTTGTCTTTTATAAGTTATTGTAAATTTAGTTACTGGAAAAATGTATCCCACTGTCCTAACCTTTTTCTTCTACTTCCTGCTCCCTTGGCCTCATTATTGACTGAACAACAATGGCTCTGCACAACTGCATTCACTGGGAGTCGTTCATGCTTTGCCAGACCTTGTTAGTATGCATATGAAAGTTAACTAAAAGTGTAGCATAGCCAGGAAGCACATAGCTGGCTTCAGCAGGAGCTGAAGGGAAATTCAATTATTAATTTTTTATTTGGAAAATATTTAGTTTACCCTCTTCAGTTCAATGAGGAATAAAGAATGCAACAAGGGAAACTTTGGAGCAAATGGATTTAAGACTATAAAATTAATATTTAAACATGAGGCTATGAGGACAAACAACAGATATACATTATAGATATGCTTACCTCTCATTTTCTTTAAAGCATATCATGAAATGTTTTCTGACTAAATAAACAGAAACTGGAGGGGAAGATATGTCTTTTCACTGAAAATCAGTATATTTTAAAATTAAGGATTAGTTAAGCAAATTAATAAGCCTCTGTCAGTATTGCAACTTCAGAAAGAATGCATGAAGAAGCCTTTTGCAAGTGCATGTCACTCTCAGATCCAGAGACACCTATTTTTGTCAGGTAAGAGAGGCAATCTCCAAAAGGCTCATAATTTATATTTTTTAGTTAGATACTTAAAGCTGAGCACAGTGAAGCTGGTGGGGTGAGGGATGGCAACACTATGCATACAACACAGCCCCAGTGGCCAAGTTGTCCATTGCTCCATTTGAGCTAGTTTTGAGCTAGTCTGACTGTCAGACTATAAAATTTTCAAAGCTGTTACTATTATGTCCATGCTATGCCTAAATTAAGATGGGCTAAAACCAGTGTGTTTGGTTTTTCTGTTGGAGTTTTGGTGGGTTCTTTTGTGTGTGTGATTTTGGTTTTCTTTCTTAAGAAGTTTCCAGACTGTGGTATAAATGCTGTTAACTGTGTGAGCTGGTACTACATGAGTTAATACTCATGCTAGCTTGAACTTCGGTGAAATGTGAGGTGAGGTTTTTCACGCAGTTACCAATCTGAGTAACTCTGAGTGCAGCTTGGGTGGGTGCCTTTGTACAGATGCTTGCAGGAGATCTGTTGGTATCTACATGGCTGGCAACAGAGAGGGCACTTGCTAAGGTTGCAAGGGAGTGGTCTTCTACTCTGGCAGTTTACTGATGAAAAGGTGAAGGTGGAAAATGGGAAGCAGGAGGGAAGGAAGGCTGATCCTTGAGCGTGATCCCTGAGACCAAGATACAAGCTGTTGAAGTATTACCAATGGTGGCAACTACTTGTTTCATCAAAGGGAGAATGTGTATTCTGTCAAAGAATATTTGTGATTTTACTGAGCATCATAAATACCATATTTATATTTTTACTTTTTAACAAAATAAGTTGCAATTTATCTGGGAAAAAATGTATTTTTAAATTATTTTGCTTTGCTTGACTTTTTTCACCTTCAGGAAAGTGATACTCAAAGTCATTTAGAAAAGGTGTAAAGAAAGTCGATTGTCAAATACTGCTTTGAGTAATTTAACATTTACCTTGCAAATGTAAAATTTAGCTTTCAGGATGCTGAGTTTTTATGATTCATTTATGATCTATGACAGTCATCTCAAAAATAACATTTGTGAGATTGTTACATTGGCATCTTTCTTGTAATAAACATTTGTAGAGCAATTGAAATTTTGGAGATGAGTGGTGCTTCAAAATATTGAAACTGTTTACTGTGGGATATTACAAAATAATCTTTTTATTCTCAACAGAATAAAGTAAAAGCAAAGTTCTTATCACATGTATTAACACATGTACTAGGAAATTTTGTTCCATTCTCTCTTCTGAAGGGATTAGACAAAATAGAGTATTCAGGAGTAGCTCCTTTTCTCCCCATTCATTTATAAATTTTGGGTTTTCAGCAATACTGAAATGGGAGCTGTAGAACTGTAAAGATCTATTTCCAGAATCCAGCCAGAAGCATAGCTGGCTCTACAAACACCAAGACCCATGCAATACAATGTTGAGCTTATTTTCTTGCAGCTTAGTCAGTTATCTATGCGTACTTCTGCATGTAAAACATCAGCTATACTTTTGGACAGAAGCATTTATATCAAATATACTATTCAACTGAAAATTATTTCTGACAAAAATATAAACAGATTAACATTTTCCATAAAGCTTACTAATTCTGTAGAAATTATTAAGAAATGTGTCTCCTTGCCTTGAAACAAAAGATAGAAAATGAGCATTTCATATAACGAAATGGTACTTACAAGAAATGGTTTCCATGTTGCTACCTAACTTTTCTATGTTGCACACAGTCCTGGTCTCCTGTCATACACTACCTCTCTTAGTGGAAGACATCTTAATTAGTAGCAAGGTTAATTATTTGAAGTTTTGATGGTGAGAGGAAAATAAGCTGAGTGCTGCTGAAATTCTGAAGCAATTTTTCCAAACTGGAATATTTCTGACTGTAATTTCAATTCAATCAGAAAAAAAAAAAAAAGAAATTTTGTTTAGGATCCATGTAGTTCAATAATGCTGTTATAAATGTGTTCTGCAATCACATCAATACATTCCAGTCTGTCACACAAATATGTGAGAAAAAATAAACAAACTATGGAGCAGAAGAATGTTCTCTACTTGTGTATTTCTCTATGGAAAATATTGTGATGTATAACATATATGGTGGCTTATTAGGGAAAATCCCATCCTCAGATCTGGCAGGTACAAAGCTGAGGAGCTATGTATTTGTTTGCAATAGCAGACAATAACAAGGACAGTTAAACTCAAAATCAAATCCTAATGGACCTAACAGAAAAGAACAGAAGGATTAATTATTTTGCTCTGCCTAATGCACCTTTGAGACTTGCTGTAAAACTTAATTAATTGTTCATTAAGCACTTTGACATCATCATATGAAATAAGTTTAAGATGTATGGTAGTTTTTTCCTCATAAAAGATACATTATAGTCTGCTACTATATAATCTTTCTCAGTGAAATAAAGTAATAGTAAATTTGTTTTTTATAATGGTTATGTTATATTGCAATTTTTAAAATTATATATGTTCAGTACATAAGCAAGGAGTTGCTTTGTAATTAATTGCCATTGCTATTTCCACAGATTAAAAATACTGGTATAGGAGTCATATGCTGAAGGAGAATATGTGCTAAAAGTTGAGTGAAACACTTATCAGTCAATATACAAGAATGATCAGCACAGAGTAAAAACTGTTTTCTCAAGCATTTATATATCAGCTTATAAACATTCTTTGACTTTACAACTCAGGAAGTTAAAGTAGCAAAGAGTGTCTTCTTATAGGCATAAAGATTCTTTTAAATGGATACACTCTAAAACACTTTAGCACAAGCTTAACTGTTAAGTCAGCAGAAATACTGATATTTAGAAATGTAAGCATGATTATGTGCAAATTTCTGTGGAAACAGTGGTGCAATGCAGCAGCACTCACTGGGAATGAGAATGCCAGGGAAATGCATCTGGGAGGTGTGATATAACACTAATATTTCTCTGGGTGCTAGCATTTTTGGACTTGGTGGTAAAAAACTTAGAGATGCTTTAAGATCACAGGAGTTTTTTTCAGGCAGGATTTTTTGGGTTTGTGCTTCTCTGAAATTGAATTTTTTTCTTTTTATTTCCAGCATGCAATTGTTCGTATATGTAGAAATGCAATGTTCTTAGCTCTTCCACTTCCAAATTTCTCTGTAAAAATGGTTTCCTACCACTCTGTCCTCATACTGTTGTTCACATTTTGCATCAATCTCATGTCCCTTTTGCTCACCTCGTATCTGATCTAAGTGAGAATCTAGGGTATCTCCATAGTGAAAATGATACCCTCAGAGCTCAGTTCATCCCATCTACCTAAAATATTTGGTGTAAAATGGGATGATACTGATGGCTAGTTTGGACACACAAAATCAGTGAAGATTCATCCCTTTGTGAAATGTTTTCCCTTTGTGAAATATTTTCACAATTGAACAGTATTTATTACTGAACAATATTAAGAGTAGCTACTGCATGATTTTATAAATGAAAGTGAAAGGAATTTTTCATTTTCACTAAATAATCAAAATAAAAAAGGGCTAAATATAAAATTCAGTACTAACACAGTTTTAATTTCTGGGAAGACTAAAACTGTTTGTGAAGAATAACTGATTTCACAATGCAATGTGAAAATGTAGCTATCAAATATCTAATATAGATTTTACTGTTATTATTATAGTTATAGTTAACATTTATTAGGTAAATGTAGATAATTCTTTCATGCCTTTTTTTCTTTGATAACCTGAAAATTAAAATTCTATAACGTAATTGTTTGCCACCATCACAGCCTGTATCTGTTTATAATGAATCATGTGAGAGAACATATTACAATTTATTAATACATTCATATATAATTGGATTGATCATGTGAGGTCACCTGGATCTTTGTACCTAAATCATGTAATGAATTTGGCCGTTAATATCTTTTCCATTACTGAATGTGCAGGAGTTCTACTTGTTTGGATTTAGTACTTGATAGTTTTCAACAGTCCTCCACCTATCACAGTTTATCTTTACCTTCTTTTGGTTGTCAATCAAAACTACTGAAATCAGTCTGAGTCATGGAATCATAGAATGGAAGGAACCTTTATAGGTCATCTAGTCCAACATCCCTAGCAATGAGCAGGGACATCTCTAACTAGATCAGTTTGCTCAGAACTCTTTTGCACTGATAATGCTTCTGTTTCCCAAAAGAATGAGGGACGGTGTCTGAAAAGCTCTTAAAGTTTATGACATCTGCAGATGAGGTAGGACAAAGAATACATGCAATTTCTAATGTTTAGGAATAAAAAATAATGCATGTTTCTCTTGTAGTGAAAGGTAGCTTTGCTTTGTTCATAGACACAACTGGGAAACAAAATCAGAAAATCATTGTGTTTGAGTTGGTGTTTAAAAACTGGACATCTCAAATGATTATATAAGTAAAGTTTAATCATACTACCTTTGGAATAAATAGACTATTAACTCATTCTTACTGACAGACACTTTTTCTTTTTGGTAAAGAATCTTCCATTTGCTTTACATATTTCTCTCTGTGGCAAGAAATGTCAAATTTAGCTGTACTGAAGACAGCTTAACTATTTGTTAACCTCTGCGCTGATTTTTGCAAGTATATAACAAATTTCAACAGGAATTTCACATCATTAGATATTACTGAGTCTTTGTTTTATGAGTCAATGGAAATTAGGTGCAATCAAAATGTAAAAAAAATTAAGTTTAAATTGTGTGGGTTTGTATTTAAATTTTATGTTTTCTCCTTTTAAAAAAAAAAATTTTTCATGAGGGTGGTAGAATTGACATTAGATCTAATGCTCTCAAGACATGAAATCTTTAGGGATGTCAAAGATCATCGTCTTCTTCCCTGCACTAGAGCAACTTTAACAATGGAGTTACCCAAAAAAGCACCCCAGAAGGGTGTGATGTTTCTTTTGAGTTGATAGCTATGGTGTGAGTAACATGTCCACTTCATAGTCAGGAGTATTCCCAAAGTTTAGGACGAAAAGTTCTGCTGTCAAGTTTATGCACAGGCACACACACATGCTTTCACTGGTCATAAAAACAAACCAAGCAACAACAGGTGATAAGGAAACTATGGATTTTTTTAAACTGTTGTGCTAGGTTTTAGAAAGTGGTAATGGCAGTTTCCTTTAGATATAAAACCTCATATTATTTTCTTGCAACAGTATGATGCCACACATTACCTTCATGGGAATAGAGAAGGAGTCTTGTTTGGTAAGATTATAACTTTCAGACTCCAGTAAACTTTTTTTCAGACCTTCATGCCAACCATCTGTTAAAGCATCTCTGCAGAACTAGCCATCTGCTAAGTATTAAATCTTTTCTAGTGCTGTGCTTGTGCATATTTTTGCAGGAATAGTTAATTTTTCTGTTTCAGCTGATATTGTACTAACATATATGAATAAGTGTATTATTCTTATAATTAAAAGTCTTGCAGTATACATACTCTAGATGGGTAACTTTTAGTACATTAGTCACCATTCATAGACAAGTGTCCTATTCAGAACATTAGTGGATTACCCATTATCTAATTCAAAACATAAACTATATTTCTATTAACTTGTGATTACATAACTGAGTATTAATAAGTAGGTAATAGCCTTTTCCCACATTCTGCTCACAGTGTTAGAGGTAATTTAATAATGTTTACTTCTCTTGCAGTCATTATGTATATGAGAAGTAAAATTGACTTATACATCAATTTGTAAAAAAAACAGTCTTGTGCATTACAAAAAAGACTGCTATATAATCTCAGTTGTGATATTGGCAAGTATACTTTATTGTCTGTTTTGAACTTATTTTGGCTCTTGCACTTGGTGGAACTACAATGAAACTAGTTTATCGATGTGCTAGCTGGATGACTGCAGAATTATTAGTTGTCATAGATTTTTATGGTAACTTCAGATATAATTATCATTTCTAGTTAGCAAGAAAAATAAGCATAATGATTCTGTGCTGTATAAAATGGCCAAAAAATTCATCAGTTTAGTCAGTTTAGTGTTTTATTTCTTTGAAGCATAACAAGAGTATACTGTAAAATACATTATTTTCTAAAACTATGAATAGTCAGAGAAGCACTGTAGGAAAGCACATTAGCAGTTTCCTAGCACTAAGTGTAGGAAACTGCTAATTTCAATCAACTGAGCTTTCACCATAATGAATACTACTATAGAAGGTGGAAACCTCTGACAGTTCAAAAGTGCAATTCTGATGGTTGAGGTAAACTGAGACATAATAATTGAGAGAATTAAATAGTGAAATTATAGGCAAAGTATTCTCAAGAATATTTAATTTAATTTATTTGCTGTGTTCTGTGAGACTCACATACATTTCCTTTAGGGAGAGTTCATGTCACATTAAATTCTCAGTCTTCTCTCAAGGTTACCAGCAGGTGAATGTGCTGAGGTTCGTTATTGTATCCATGGACAAGTATTTTAGAATTTAATATATTTTTAAACTATTTTTACAGGTATTTTGGTGTGCCTACTGTAGGCATTCTACTCTCCTCTACAGCTGTAGGATCTTTTCTTAGATTATAGTATTTATTTCTCTAAATTATTTTTAATGTTAGAAAGAGAAGCAACAGACTAATGGAAATCTACCTTTGTATCTTTCCTCATATCACTCATATAATTTAAAGTATGACAACACTTACTATTTCTACTTTAGATCACATGTGAATACTTTGAATATTCGAGTTCTTAAAGGGAAGCAAAAGTTCATCTTGTTAATGAAATGCAATAAAATAAAATATTATAATCTATTTCTATCGCATTTAAAGTACTGCTTTTCCTATTTTTAGTGAAAATTGTTTAACCACTGTAGCACTGTACAGCATAAGAAAATTGGGACCCAGTAAGAGTAATTGTGAAGAAAAAGTGGTGTAACTTTCTTAAATGCAGACAGGTTTATCAGTCTTAGAACTAGAAATAAATAAAGCTGAAGACAAAGAATTAAGGACAGGGAATACTTATGCAGTACTTAAACTTCCTCAAGTCTCTTTTATTAGTTATTTGTATTTTTCTAGCTGAAGTCCTATGCCCTTTTCTCATAATGGAAATTACTTTAGTTTGTTTGCAAATACATCTATGATGTTTCACTTATTGTTTCTGCTGTCTCCATATTAGCTTTTAAACTGAACAGTTGCAGTCTTACAGAATCACCTAGGTTGCAAGAGGCCTTTAGGATCCAGTCCAGCCACTCACCCAGCACTATCACTGTAACTCTTAAACAGCTAAACCACATCACCCAGCCGCTGATCCAGCTGCCTCTTAAACACCTCCAGGGATTGTGACTCCACCACCTTCCTGGGTAACCTATTCCAATGCCTAACCACCCTAAGAGTGAAAAAACATTTTCTAATACCTATTATGAATCTCCCTTTTCTCAGCTGAAGGCCATTTCCTCTGGTCATCTCACTGCAGGTGTGGTAGAAGAGATCAGCCCTCAACTCACTCCAACCTCCTTTCTGGCAGTTGTAGAGAGCAATGAGGTCTCCTTGAGCCTCTTCTTGAGACTAAACAAACCCAGCTACCTCAGCCTTTCCTCATAAGACATGGTATCTAAACTTTTCATGAGCCTTGTTACCCTTCTTGTAGAGAAATTGAATTATATATTTTTTTTCAGAGACTTATGCTGTGGAAACACATGCTCGAATGATTATTAAGCAACTGTTGTGCAAGGTTATGTATGGGTGGTGCCTCTAACCTTCTACATTAAACCCAAGCTGAGTGTTTAAGGAACTCCAATTTTTGGAGTGTCTTACAAAAATCAGGCAAATGACTCATTTAGGTCTCCACAGTTCAGTTGTTAGATAACTGTAACTTTTGTGGTGCCACGTGCTAGATCTCTACAGTGAGGATGTGCATACTGAATCTGCTTGATGAAAAGCAAAAGCTTGCCCTCTCAGTCATAACTTTTGCCCTGCTCCTTGCAAGGCAAGTGGATGTATTTCCCATGCCACATGTATGTATGTGTTGTGAGTATACTCACAGCATGGCTGAGTCTGGCTGTTCAGGGAAGTGTTCAGAATAATTGTTCAGATACTCTCAAAGATCAGAGCCAATTAATTTCTTACCAAGACTGTGAATGCAGAAATATAGCAATGGGTAAGAAGGAGTTCTTTGGTTAAAAACCCTCACACACTTACTGAGTTAAGGAAAAAAACCAAACTTGTAAATTATAATTGAGATTAATTAATTTATTGCCTGTTATTTAATCTCCAATAGAGAAAAGAATGAAGGGACAAGAGACACTTTTAATGCCATGAAACAAATTTGCCATGTTTTCATACTGGCCAAACACCTTTTATTTTAAGTGCTATCCCAAGTTTATACCAGTGGAAGAAAACAAAAGTAAGCCTGTAGTGCACTACATGTCAAAGCAGCTGAAAATCAAAGAAACTAATTCACTGGCCTATCTTAGCTGCATTATAACTCTCTAGTGATAGAAAAGGGCACACATGGGCCCAATGCCTTTGTCAGTTTTGCTTCAGTTTGCCAGGTGCTTTATGTCCAAGGAGTGCAAAGAATTTACAGAGAAGTGATGAATACATCAACAGGTGTGTAAACATCTGCATACTTTAATAAAAGAGTTGGAGGCCAGAATGATAGTGACACAGGAAAAAGAGCTGCGTGGAGACTGTAGGGCATGGACTGTGTGATACATTAGTAAATATTGGTAATGGGATAAGAGGAGGATGGCTTCCCTCCTTGCTGCTAAATCTTTTTTGGACATGCAGTCAGAATGACAGAGGTATCTTTGAAAAACATGATGGAGTCTTGAGCTTTCTTTGTAAGCTGTCACTAGACAGACATTGGCAGCTTCAAGATTTTGAGGTGTGAAAATAATTCAAAGACCTGTCCAAATTCTTTCAGGTTCATTATACTTAAAACTGGGCTCAGTTTTTATGTCAATTCTCCTCAGCCCTCATCTCTCATTTCAATGGAGTAGAGATAAGGATGAGAATGGACAGTCTAAAAAGGACTATGACATAACAAAACCAAATAGTTTGGTAGCTGCTCCCAATGTGCTAGAAGGAGATGTTGTACTCTTGATCAATCTAGTTTAAACTGTTTCTGGAGAATGCACAGAGTGGACCAATAATGATTCATGGTTTGTCTTTGATTGTTTAGTCTGAGAGAATGAAGTCTACCTTGCTCCGTAACATGTTTCTACTTCGGTTTTACAGTGGTGATTTTTCTTTTAATTAGTTACATAATTAAAAAATTTCTAGAGCATGGGGAAACATTAAGGACATTTTTATGTACTTAAAGCTAGAGAAGACAAGAGAAAATTAAGACAAACAATAGAAGACTAGTTCAAAGAGAAATCTGATAATCTATTCACTATTCCCAGGACTAGAAATAAAGCCCTCAAACTGCAGAAAGAAAAAATATTTGGCAGAAATTTCTGGAAGTTTCCAGTGAAACTGAATGCTGAAACTGGCTGTCTGGAAGGCTAGCACTGAAGATATTGAAGAAAAGGTCTTTCTTTTATGCATGAACACAATCAAATGAACTTCTGAGATATTTTTCAGTTTTTCTATGATTCCATGATTTTATGCTATTGAATGGTACTAGCAAACCCTCTATGGCATGATGCAACAAGGAAAACAGCAGAGAGACATAACTGTAAAAACTATAGGATGCTAAGCCACTGGCATTTATGGCTGTGACTGAGTTGAAAATTCAAATTATTTTCTATCCAAATAAACAGGAAAAGCTGAATGTATGGTCTCCAGATTAACAACGCAATGTTATCTTGCTGATTGTACTGTTATTTCTTAAGATCAATTTTGCTACAAGCCTAATCTAATTGATGCTTTGCATTCCTAAACCACTAAATATGAAAATATTTATCTCAATGCAATCTTGAAATTTGCATTTATCTTTCTATAGATGTCCACTTTTTAAAATTTCATTTGTCTGACCTGAAACCAAGAAAAGGAAATTTTTATATTTAATGACTTGTGTCATTAAAACTCAGGTGTTTTGCTATTTACAGTTTTGTTGACAAAAAATTCTTGACCTCTCTGCCCAATTATGAGTTTTTATCTTTTTAAGACCAGCTAATGTGGGCACCGTTCCAAGTCTGAACTTATGCAAGACCTGAACTTATGCAAGACATCTGCTACTTCTACATTCTCTGTTTATATAAATTAAGTCTCAAGACCAGGCAAGCCCATCTGCACTTTTTTCCTAGTTCAGTCTCAGCAAAAGCAACTTTTTTCCAGTGTTCAAGCCCGGTTCTATTCAGATATACCTGAAACTTCATCTGTGTTGCATCAAATTCTCATTCACTCGTGAATTCATCACCTTGGTGGCATTACTTGTTCTTGTTCAGTTATCCTTGAGTAGCCCTTTGTGATCATAATGATTGATAAGTCTCTTGGATCAATGCTATGAAATTTTTAGCGCAGATTTTGTAATACATATTTTAATGATGGATATGTCTGGATCCTGACGCATAGTAATGATATGTTTTGAAGCCCTATTTTGAGGTCATTATCCTTCTGATCTTTGAAGGTCTGATTATAAAGGACTCTTATTTCCATGATAAATAGGTGCTAAATTATTCCTGGCTTCCTTTACTCATAGTATCCACTCCATGTAATTCAGGATGAATGAACAAGAGATGTACTAGTTATTGCTGATGTTCTTTCTCATAGAATTGCAAGCAAGTAGCATAAAAGTAAGGGTAATTTTCTAGAGGAAAAAACACTAGGCAGTGGAGATTAGGTAAGAGAATGCTGGTATTTCTGTTTGGAGCTCTGAAAATGAAAGTTTTTCTGAGGTTAAGGGGGTAGGATAGTTGACATGTCAGGTGCTGTGTCTTAAAGCAATTGCTCTTGGAGCATGAAACCATCACTCTTGGAGCACACAACTTGTGGCTAATGGAGGCACTGAATTTATCTGTGCCTGACCTGGTCCATCTTAAGTTTTGCTGAACAGTATTCCACATCTTTTGTGCAGAGTGTCAAATGTGGATACCTACCCAAAAATTCTGTAATAAAAAAAAAATCTTGTATTTTACTGCAATACATAAGGCGAGTCAAAGCATCTCCAATAAAATAAAGATCCTTCATTTCAGAACATCAGATAAATAAATCACATGATGTTGCATCATGTATTTTCCTTGCATATGTGCAAAAACAGTATCTCCAAGACATTCAGATCTGATAGTTATATAAAATTATATCTATTCAGATGTGATAGTTATATAAAAAAGTCCTTTTATAAGCCATTTTACTCGAGATTTAATTTCAAATGTTTGTTTTATTACAGACTTTCAGGAAAGTATTATTTACATACCAAATGCTAGGGATTATAACTTGTGCAAATGAAGAAATAAAGAAAAACAAGTTTAAAAATTGAATAATAAGTACTTCATAGCTAAAAAACTTCATTTTTTCAATTCCATTTATTCCTTTGTGTGCCTAGTTTTATTCCTTCCTCTCTTAGATTCTTGAGCCTTTACTAGGCTGCACAATAGTTCTTTTAGTCAATTGAGTTAATATCTTTCCTCTCTTTCTCAGTGTATATAGGCCAACTAAACACAACTGGCTATTTCTACTTCAGGTTTAAAACAGTATCTTATTTTTGATCTACTCATCAAACTTCCTCTCTTCACAATATTTTGTTTCCTGACCCAAAAGGATTAGTACAACATAATTTCTTTGAATACTTATATTTGGGCATTTCTCTCCCTAGAGAGGAGATATTACCACTTCATGTCTTATCTAAAACTAATTGGGCTCACTGCCAAAATGTCCTTCTCTTAATTAGCCTGCATCTTTGATGAGGTAGTGGATAGAATATTATGCATATACACAAAAATGAATATTGAGCTTTATAATTGGCCAGAATTGCACTACCCCATAATTTGGCATGGCTTGGTTCTACATTTTTAAGTTTTTTTTAAATGATTCCTTGGTTTATTATGTAGATGAGATAAAAACATAATTTCAGAGATGATTAATAGTTTTCAATAGTGTAACAACCATAAATTATTTTGTTTGCATAATCATCTTGTGGCTACACATAAGATTATTCAGATTGATGTCTCACAACTAATCTCTGTTAATTCATGGGGGGTGTCAAGGGCATTTATCTCAGCTGGGCAAAATGAAATTTCAGATAAATCAAAATTCTTACTGGACTTAGAATAGGTGGGAAAGTAAATAAATAAATAAGATTAAATGGGTTTCTCAGACCAGACAATTTCTTCTTTAAACCTACAGAAAGAAAAAATAAGGAAGTGTCATCACATTTTCTCTTCCTGCTGCTACCCTGCTAACCAGAGTTGCACATTTCCAGAGCACTGGGGCCAGAGGCTACTGCCTCCTCTGATACCCTCAGTTCAGGTGCTTATGGGATCACTTTAGTCCATATAAGCCAGATTAGCATGCATATATTATTTAAATTTTTAAAGCAGTTTTTTTATTATTTATTTTTTTATTTTTTAATAAAATGTTCTGGGTAATACTCACATGGTAGGTCAGAGAGACAACAGTTGCCTCTGGGCCTGGTGACAGTAATTTTCAGCCACTGTAACCACAGCTGGAAGAAGATTGTGACTGTGCAAATGATATGACTGTAAAGACTTTGCTCTAGGTTAGCTTAATGCATAAATGCAGTCATGTGTACAGATTAAATTCCTTGTTAAATCTGTACATGGTTAGGCCTTAGGCTGTGACTAGGACTTGCAGTGTCAAAAAATTACAGTGTAACCTGCTAATTGGAACTGCAGTGGTCATAGGGAATTAATTTGGCACATATCTTCTCGCAAGTATTTTTGGCCAATGTCCCTCAACTCTGATGAGAAGAGATTTATTAAAGAAGGGTGGGGAAAACAAAAAGCTACAAAAAGGATGGGCTTTCTAAAAATGCTGACTGCTGCAGTGTGTCCTCCTGTGCTCAGTGATGTGGCTGCAGTCCTGTAGCTGCTCAGCCTCTTTATTCAAAGCAGGAAAGTGTTTGCTTTAATTTGCTATGACAGCGGTAGCTTATAGATGTTGCAATATTTAAGCATGCTTGCTTCCTAGATAAGTAGAGTATTATTGCTCATTTAGTGGACTAAATTCCACCATCAGTTTATCCCTACCTATTTGTAAAGTGTTTTAGCCTATTCAGTCATTAATTTACCCTGTAGAAAGCCATGATGCTTTCTGTTGTATTGTAAAGGCCAGATCTAAAAGCATTATATGTTCTAAACTAAATACACCCACCAAGGTAAAGCTGTCACTCCAAAAAATCTTGCTTAGCTACCATATAAAGACAGACCATATTTTATAGCAAGTCTTTATGCTGCTCATATGACCAGAACTGCATCTTTATGAATCTTCGAAATTGTCCTGGTTTCAAGTGGCTTGATTGCTATTTTGTGACTAGGTCCAGCCAGGATGGTGAATTTTAGTGTTTCACTTCAGTCCCCTGAGAAACTTCAGCCTAGATGGTATTCTCAGATGAACTGACAGAACTAAGCTGTAAGGCTGTAGAGTTTCATTGATACTTTCCTAAAAAGAACAGAAAGAGGAGGAGGCTGTGGGTGTATTTTCTAAAATACCTTGTAACAGAATATTTTCTGAGGAAAGTAGGAGGCCCAAGTTCAGACTTCCTTTTCTGCCCAGATTAGTTCAAACTCACATCTCCAATGAATTTACCCTAGTTAGCCAGATTTTGAGAAGAAAAGTCATTAAATGGAAGCCTGAATACTTTGCCTATAGAATCAACATTGAGAAGCAGGGGTTGTAGTGCTGAGTAATATTAAACCACAGTCTGGTCATCTCTTTCTATCTGTAGGAGGAAAAGTCAGTAGCAGAGGGTCTACTATTCTGGAAGAGAGATGCCCAATAAAATTGATTGACTGGAAGTAAAAGTCAAATTATACACAAAAGAGTTTAAGCTCAGTTCACAGAGAGAAGTAGTAACTTCTGGAATAAAATTATTTAAGGACAGACCTGATGGTCTGTCAATCAAAATATGTGTGTTTCCAAAAGAAGAAGAGCAAGCTGTATGTTATATGGGATTTTGGAGGATTGCCTTCTTAGGTTTGAATATGTGAAAATTCAAATTTTCCATAAAAGCTTATATGCAGAGTACAGCCAGCAGAAGTGAGAATTTAAATACTCCTTAAGAAACTAAGACAAAATACTGGCCTATTGAGTAGTGAAAGTATTGAGCCCTTTCACAGCTATATAGCATAGCTTCTCCACACAGCTCAGAGTGTTTTCAACTGTTTTCTTTTTAATGGGCAAATATTTTATTGAAATATTCAGTTTGGCAAAAGAGCTGATGTTGATCAGGACTCTGGACTGTAAATTATGTAAGACAAATTAGTACTGTTTTTCTAGGATGGGTCTTTGTCAGCTTTTCCTGAATTCCTGAAACTGTGTTGCTTCTGGTAAAACCTTGAGCTGTTTTCTAGACTCTCTGAGCACAGTAGTAAGTGGTACTTGGGTAACTCTTCTACCACCAGTAGCTTTCATGGGAATGTTGATTTACTTGATTGATCCAGACCTGACTTGTTGTTAAAAAAATTAATGATTGTGAGAAAAATGTGCCTTCCCCATATTTTGATTAGTTGAATTGGACTCACTTACTGCTTTAATTAGATATTTGACAAAAAGAAAATCTCAGTGTTGCTTATGGAGTTAGATACATTGCCATGCCATTATTTTACAGAACATTGATATAGACTGCTTTCTATCATCCCAATTCTGTAGGACAAAAACTGAATTATTGCCATCAAAACCTCAGTGGTGCTAGATTGGATCCTTCATTGTATTTACTTGAGTGGTATTGATCTTTCAGTTTCTATTTCATTAGCTAGAACTCCTTATTCATGGAAGCACTGAAGTTTATGATAAGCCTAATATAGAACTCATTGACTTATTATTTTGTGAGCAAGAATCTTTTGGTTATTTTTAAGATACTCCAAAGAGACAGAGAGAAGGAAAAAAATTAACAATCACAGCAACAGATCTTAGTAACACAAAAGCAAAGCTTTTCAATGCATAAGCATCCATTTGTCATCTGCAATGCCACTGGAGATTCATGTTAATTATGCTCATTCATCTGAACTAGCCACAGGGGAAGTTTTCTAAACAGCTTAAGGCAGTCTGGGTACAGAAGACACTCCTTTTACTCCTGTCTGCACATTGTGTTGCTCACTTAACTTGCTGCTATTTGAGCAGTCAACTAACACCTGCAAAATCAAATGGTAAACTGAAGGTAGTAGCATATATATACACTTATATAAAGTATATACAGTTGAAAAATGTCAGGATCTTAAGGTGTTTAAATTTGCAAGCGCTGAGATAGAAATTATCTGTAATTTTAAATAAACACTAACATTCATATAGAAACAAATATTAAAAGAGTTTTAAAACTGTAGTGTCAAATGCCCAGAACTTAGCAAGTGACAGATTTCTAATTCTCAATTTCTCCCCACTGACCAAAGCAAAAGAAGGTATAATATTTTATTACCAGGTTATATTTTCCTTCATAAGCCTGTGCTGACATTAGTGTTTAGTATGACCATTATTTTTATATAGACAAAACTATACTTTCTTTCTAATTGAAACGAATAAACTAATTTCCTGAAATTTTATTTATAATTCTCAACATAGTTACATATACCCATGATATGGCAAACATCATCCTCACATCTAGTAAAGCTGTAGCCAAATGGATGCAAGACTTGAGGAAAAAACCAAAATCACTGAACAGTCTCTAGAATCTAGATTCAATGGCCATGTGAATACTTAGAGATTTGTGGTAAAAGATACAATTAAACCTTCAGTTATTCCTTTTCTTCTGTGTGTGTTTGTGATGCATATACTAGTCAGAGAGCAAGATCTAAATAAATTGCAAGGAGTAACTCCTGATTCATCTTGCTGCAACAAATACAAGTTTAATGCTGCAAGAAAGGTTATCAAATCTACATTTGTCTTGTTACAAAATATAATATTCAAAGGAGTCACATCATATAAAACAAATTAATTCAAACTGGTTCATCTGAGAAAATCTACCAGCAGCTGAACTACTGTAAACAATGACTTACGATGCTGACAAAAAAAAAAAAAATCATAAAGTTTGGCTTATGATACTGAGAATAGTCAATACAATATTGATTGTACTTAAAGAAGTAGTAAAAATATATTGTCCAAAGAAAAATATGTCTTGAACTATTTTTTCACATCCCTGACAGATTGCCTTTGATCTTCCTGATAAAACTGTCCTCACATTAGAGCTGACATTTCGCCTTGCAAATCAGGGACATAATCCACTACAAAAAGTTCCTTTTCTGGCTCTTGAAAGACAGTTGTGAAAAAGAAATGCTGCTGAAATGTTAGAGTCAGATGATGTGCCAGAAGAGAAACCCTCAGTGTTATATGAGACAGGGCAGATACCTGCCTGCACTGACAGATCCCTGTCTGTCCCAAGCCTTGCACTCCAGGACTGAGCACTCTGCTCTCTTTTCTGAAAACACCCTCTGTGTGAGGGTGCCAGACCACTGACTCCAGTGCCAGTAAAAAGCAGATGGCATCTTCACAAGATAGAGCCACAATCTTACAGCCAAGCCCAAGGATAAATACAATGAGTTTATGGATGATGAACGGATTGGCAAAAGGCAATCCTGAGCCATGCAGCAAGTGTGCTCTGGGCAAAGTCAAATGTCTTTTTAGATTTTACAACTTCACTGTAGATATTTTCGCCAAAAGAAAACATCTCTGCTTTTCTCTTTAGTGCGCAATTCTCCCTAATTTTTTCACTGGGTGTTGAGGTTTAAACACGGCTGGAAGCTGAGCCCCACACATTGCTTGCTCACTCTTCCCACATTGTGATAGGGGTGGGAATTGGAAGAGTAGAAGTGAGAAAACCTGTGGGTTGAGATAAAGATAGATTAATAGATGAAGAAAAGTCTGTACTCACAACTGAAGCACAACTCAGAACCCATTCACCGCTTCCTATGGGCAGGCAGGTGTTCAGCCATCCCCAGGAAAGCAGGGCTCCACTGCAAGTCACAGTTACTTGGAAAGACAAACACCTGAACTCTGAATGTTCCCCCCTTTCTTCCCTCTTACTCCGGATTTGATTGCTGAGGATGACACCATATGGGCTGGACACCCCTTTGGTCACCTGGGGGTCAGCTGTCCGGTCTGTGAGCTCTCCCAGCTCCTTGTGCACCCCATCCCCCTCACTGGTGGGGTGTGGTGAGAGGGAGCAAAGGTTTTGACTCTGTGCAAGCCCTGCTCAGCTATAACAAAAACATCCCTGTGTTATCTACACTGTTTCCAGCACAAATCCATTATGTAGTCCCACACGGGCTACTATGAAGAAATCCAACGCAGTCCAGGCTAAAGCCAGTGTACTGGGTAATGCTTTCTGTCATGCTAGGTCACCCAGCCAGATCTGTGCTGCTCTCTAAATTTATGCAGATGAGGAATAAAGACCAGACTTCAGTGTTTCATAACAGCTCTACAAGATACCATGGATACATGACAAACAATGCCTCATGTCAACAACATTCAAACCAATTTAGGACTCTGCATCCCTGCTTTTCTTGGAGATAGTGAGTAATTTGAAACTTGAGATAATATATCCTATATATATGCATGTTCCGGAGAGCTTTTTAGGGAAGACCGTGGCAGAGAATTTTGTTCTTTGAGAATAGTACTACAATATATAAAATAATGCAATAGCTATGGGTACAGTAATTGAGAATGGTAGACTTTTCCCTATGGCATGATCCAAAACTGAAAAATTAAGCCACAGAAATCATAGCTGTTTCCAACTTAAAAATATGCTTAATCTTGATTTTTCTTAAATATAAACCATAGCAAATTGTTTTCCTACTGACCTATTCAACGTAATTGTTGTTCAGAAAAAAAGCAATCCCACTATTCAAACAGACCAAAACAAACTTCACAGCATCTCCTATTTTGCAGAATATGGAAATGCATTCTGTTCAGGTTTCAAGGTGCTGGCAGCAGGGGGACTGCAGGGCTGGCATTTGTGGGCAGAGGCAAGGGGCTGCCACGCTGACACAAAGCTGCTTCCAGCTGGCTCAAATGGATCCACTACAGGATGCAGCTGAGCCTGTCATCAAAACAGGTGGCACATCTGGGAATGTAAGAAAGTGCAGGGGAAAAGACAAAGACCCACAGGCAGGGGGAGAGAGAGAGGAGGGGGAAGGAATGAGAAACAGCAAAGGGAACACCAAGGCTAGAGAAGAGAGGGAAAGGAGAGGAAAGGAGACAGAAAGTGCATGGAGTGGAATCACACCACCACAACACCCCTGCATGTGCTTTGCCTCATGGAGGGGGCTGAGTGTAAAATGCAGCAATAACATAGGGGAGGAGTGAAGTTGATCTTGAAAGAGGGAGAGGAAAGGTGTTTTCCTTAAGTGTGTAAATGTTTGTATATCTTCTTTTCTTTTTTCCAATATCTGAAGCAGTAATTATATGTATACATATATACATTAATTGGCAGTAAATTAAGTTAATTTTCCTCCAAAGCAGTCTGTTTTTCCTGTAATAGTGCCTGGTAAGCAATCTGCTTGCCCTTAGTTCAGCCCAGGAGTTCTCTCATTCCTACTCTTTCTTTATATCCTGTCCCACTGAAGCAGGGGAGAGACCAAGCAGCTGGGTGGGAATTTAGCTGCCACATGGGGCCGACTCACCACAAGATGTCTACATAAAGGAGTGTAAAAAATATGTTGTATTAGCATGTAAAAGAAAAGTGTGGACAAAACACTGACATTGCTGTGAAAAATTAGTGGGTGAATAAGCTCTGGAAAGACCCTGCCTGCTGGCATACACAGAATCAAATACCTGGATGCCAGATGTCTGTGTCACTGTGGACTCCATCTGCAGCACATGCTTTCGTGCCATATGTTACTTTATATCAAATGGTGGAAGGATTGCATAAGAAATTTATTGAAAAACAGCTCTGTTCCCATCTCTCACTACTCTTTTTTATTCTTCTGTCTCTTTCTGTCACCTTTGATAAATAAGTTCCATAAGACAGGCAACTGCCTTTCTACAGACTGTATTTCCCCTTTCTGTCCAAACAAGGATCACTGAACTGTTGAGGTATGAAGAGTTAATGCCCAGATATTAGTGACTAACTATTCTGGTAATTCACTAATGTACAAGTGCATGGTATTTCTACTTAAGGGACTAGCATTAATGTTATAATTACACTTTAATATATTTTAATTTTACAGGATATAGAAAAATTATATATAACTTTGTAGGTTGCAGTCTCGTCTGGTGGTGAAGGTGCCACGACCTTCCTCGCTAGAAGCTTTAAAAAGACGCCTAGATCGAC